>CM024638.1:21103245-21450372 GCA_014182715.1 Eucalyptus cloeziana
GAATATCAGGGACATCCAATCTCAGGACATATAAAGGTCAACAAACTCCTACAAGGACTCTCTAAAGATTGGAATTACATAAAAACCTCAATAAGAGCGACACAGAGGATTGCTCCACTCTCTGTAGACGAATTGGTTAGGACTTTTCAATCTTATGAAGTAGAATAGACCAACGAAGAGGAAGATTCAAAAGGTAATAAATCTATTGCCTTAAAGTCTAATGACTATTCTGATGCTACAGACTCTGAAGAAGATCTAGATGATGAAGAACTGGCACTCATGATAAAGAGATTCAGAAAGTTGAATAGAAAAGGAAGGAAATTCAATTGGAAGAAACAAAGCTCACAAAGGTATCAAAACAAATCAACAGAGGAAGATGATTCTAACAAAGAAGTGCCTTGCTTTGAATGCAAGAAAAAGGGACACATCAGACCCAACTGTCCTCTGTTAAAGAAGAGAAAAGGAAAGACTGAGAAATACAGGAAGACACTCAAAGCAGAGACCTGGAGTGATACTGAATGTGAAGAAAGTGATGATGATTATGCCAATATCTATTTAATGGCAAAATCAGATTCAGACTCAGACCTTAATTCAGATACAGACTCAGACAGTGAACTCGAGGTTAGTAACCTAAAAATTCCTGTCAAGGTTTCTAAATATATTAATGAACTTTGTCTTAGTTTAAAAACTTCTCTTAAGAGGATCTCCGAATTAAAAAAGGAGAATTCTACATTGAAGCAACAGGAAAAACTTTTGAAAGAAAAGTTTGAAAAGTTGGAAAAAGACTTTGCTATTGTAAAAGAAAACTCAGACTCTATTTCAAAAGAAAATAATCTTTTGAAAAATGATATTACTAACATATCAAAAAGATTTTCAAATGGTTCTGAAAAGTTGGATAAGATTCTTTCGATACAAAGACCATACTTTGATAAGTTAGGTCTTGGTATGACTTCTGAAACTATTCCACTATTGATTTCCCAAAGGTGGAGGAAAGAATCAAATAGAGACCAGCCAGAATTGTTTATAAAAATCATTTCCAGAAAGCCTTTGTAAAACCTATTGGCAGAAATGCTTTGAAATGTTCCAAGTGTGAAAGCTCAGAACATTTTAAGAAAGAATGTCCTTTGGTTTGGAGACCTGTTGAAAGGAATTGGGCAAAGACTGTTCATTGCTCTAACGTTTCTGGACCCAAGATGATATGGGTACCAAAGAAAGCTTGAATTCATTTTAATTGTAGGTTACTATCAAAAGGAAGATAAAATGGTATCTTGATAGTGGCTGCTCAAGACATATGACGGGAGACTCAAGTTGCTTCATAAAACTTGTCCAGATAGATGGAGGAAAAGTTTCTTTTGGTGGTAACAATAAATGAAGAATTACTGGTCGAGGAACAGTAAAGATTGGAAGTTTGTCAATCAAAAATATTTCCTTAGTTGAAGGATTAAATTACAACTTGCTTAGCATAAGCCAGTTGTGTGATACTGGTTTCAAGATCAATTTCCAAAAAGAAACTTGCTCTGGAATCAGTAAAGACTTTACTCAATCTTTTACTGGACGAAGACATGGAAATATCTATCTTCTGGATGTGAATCATGAAAGATCACAATGCTTAATATCAGTACAAGATGAAGCTAATCTATGGCACAGAAAGCTAGGCCATACCAATATGAAGCAAATCACCAAGATCTCTTCCAAGAAACTTGTTCGAGGATTACCTATTCTCAATTACTCAAAGTCTGATCTATGCACACCATGCGTACTGGGTAAACAAGTTAGAAACTCTTACAAACCAATAAATAAAGTTTCCACTAATCGGGTACTGCAGCTTCTGCATATGGATTTATTTGGACCTACCAGAACGCAAAGCATTGGTGGAAAAAGATTCTGTCTAGTAATAGTGGATGATTATTCATGATTTACTTGGGTCTACTTTCTTTCAAGTAAGTCTGAGACTTTCTCTCTCTTTTCAAAGTTTGCTAAGAAAGTGCAGAATGAGAAAGGTCACACTATCTCAAGCATTCGTACAGACTATGGAGGTGAGTTTGAAAATCAAGACTTTGCTAAATTTTGTGATGAATCTGGTTTTCAACACAAATTCTCCTCTCCATACACACCAGAACAGAATGGGGTTGTGGAAAGGAAGAATAGGTCTTTACAAGAAATTGCAAGAACTCTTTTAATTGGAAGTAATATTTCTTCAAGGTTTTGGGCTGAAGCTGTCTCAACTGCTTGCTATATTATAAACAGAGTGTTTTTAAGGCCAATTCTTGAGAAAACTCCTTATGAAATTTTTAAAGAAAAGAAACCAGTAGTTTCTTATTTTCAAGTATTTGATTGTAAATGTTTTATTTTAAAGAATGCAAATGATCGTGTTGGTAAGTTTGAAGAAAAATCAGATGAAGGATTCTTTCTTGGTTACTCAACTGCAAGCAAAGCCTATAGAGTATTCAACAAGAAGACTCAGACTGTGGAAGAATCAATGAACGTCAAATTTCAAAACTCTCCACAAATTTAGCAAATTCAGACTGAAGAATCAGAATCTGTTCCAGACTCTAATAGATCTACCTCTAATGAAGCAGTTAAAAATTCAGAATCAGTACAACAAGTTACTGATGAAGAAGCAACTGAAGAAAAAGATCAACAATCTATTAGATTGTCTAGTAACTGGAAGCACAAGTCTAGTCATCCTGAAGAACTCATTATTGGAAACATTAATGAGGGAATTCGAACAAGATCCAAAAGGCGAGAAGAGTCTAGTGTCTTTGTTGCACTTATTTCTGAAATAGAACCCAAAAATATTGAAGAAGCTTTAGCTGATGAAAGCTGGATTGAAGCAATGCAAGAAGAGCTCAGACAATTCAGTATTAACGACGTATGGGAGTTGACTCCTAAACCAAAAGGTAAATCTGTTATTGGGGCTAAATGGGTTTTCAGGAACAAAGTCGATGAAAAAGGCAAAGTAACAAGAAACAAAGCAAGACTCGTGGCTAAAGGATACACGCAAGAAGAAGGGATAGACTATGATGAGACTTATGCTCCAGTAGCAAGGTTAGAAGCAATTAGATTACTACTTGCTTTTGCTTGTTATAAGAATTTCAGGTTATTTCAAATGGATGTCAAAAGCGCATTCTGAATGGATTTATTCAAGAAGAAGTCTATGTGGAACAACCTCCTGGGATTTGAAGACTCAAAGAAACCAGACTCAGTGTTCAGACTGAATAAAGCTTTATATGGATTAAAACAAGCTCCTCGAGCTTGGTATGAAAGGCTAAGTAATTTCTTAATACAAAATGGCTTCTCTAAAGAAAAAGTAGACACTACTTTGTTTATTAAAAAGGAAGGCAAAAATTTTCTACTTGTTCAGATTTATGTTGATGATATTATATTCGGATCATCTAATGAGACTTTGTGCAAGAAATTTTCTAAGTCTATGCAGGATGAATTCGAGATAAGCATGATGGGTGAACTATTCTTCTTTCTTGGTCTACAAGTGAAACAACTAAAGGAAGGAATCTTCATTCATCAAGAAAAATATGCAAAAGAACTTGTTAAAAAGTTCGGTCTGGAGAATTGCAAAAAGACTGACATACCTATGTCAAGTTCCTTAAAGATAGACAAAGATGAAGCAGGGAAGAAAATCGACCAAAAGTTATACAGGAGTATCATTGGTTCACTTCTTTATCTTACTGCATCTAGACCAGACATATTATTTAGTATTTGCATATGTGCTAGGTTTCAATCAGATCCTAAGGAATCTCATTTAAGTGCTGCTAAATGTATCATTAAATATGTTGCTACTACTGCTAAGATTGGTCTATGGTATCCCAAAGAAGGAAACTTTACTCTTCTTGGTTATTTAGACGTAGATCTTGCAGGTTGTATAGTTGAAAGAAAAAGCACTTCAGGTACTTGTCAATTGCTTGGAAACAGGGCAGTATCTTGGTTTTCAAGAAAGCAAAGTACTGTAACTCTTTCAACAGCTGAAGCAGAATACATAGCCTTTGGGAGTTGCTGTTCTCAAATACTATGGATAAAACAATAACTACAAGACTTTGGTATTGAAGACTCTTGCACAGAGATCAAATGTGACAATACCAGCGCAATCAATCTTACAAAGAATCCTATCCTACATTCAAGAGCAAAACATATTGAGATTCGACATCATTTTATAAGAGATCATGTTCAAAACAAAGAAGTCTTGATACAATTCATTGACTCAAAGAATCAACTGGCAGACATTTTCACAAAGCCACTTGAGAAAAGCTTATTTGAGTCTATTCGCTCAAGACTCAATATTTTATCTCTTGAAGAATGTTGAAGCTCAAACTCAGAATCTAAAGTCTGACAGAGTATCAGACTCAAAAGTTGTAAACTTGGAATACCAATCGACACGACTGTAAGTTCATTTATTTACTTAAACTGATATTTCGAAAAGGTAAGATTGTCTGTTTATCTCTAATTGAGTTTATTAAGGCAGTTAATTTTAAAAAGGGGTGGTTATCAATTTGTTTAAGGCAGTTATTTTTTTAAAAGGAATTTCTTAATATTTCCAAATTGCGACGCTTGAGTTACCTCGTATCGATTACCTTTTATACTCCTTCTCCTTCTTCGTTTTACTTTACCCGGAAACCCTAATTCAAAAGCTTTTCACTCTTCTGGAATTTCTCTCCTAAATTTCTACTTCTCAAGTTTTTGACTTTCTTGTGATACAAGTGTGAAAGTTCCATCCAAGCTTTCCAACGGAAATCCTCAAGGATAGCAAACAGGGGACCACAGGGCTCTGGTGAGGGGCCTACGCATTTTGATCTCACAAAAGAAAGTGACTTTTCAACAGAACAAACGCACCAACAATCTCAACAGCGCACCTCCTCAACTAGATCTCATGTTCGTCATCCTCAACATGCAAAAGAAATTCTTGAAGATGTTGAACCTGTAAGATCCCTTAAGCCTACTTTTGTTTATAGGCTATACTCTGCGTTGAAGGAAGGAGGTTCTGCAATGACCTTCATTGATGAATTTTTGAAAGAAAAATGTTATAAAAATGAGACACACTTTCTCATTGTGATGGAGCGATCGGGCGTTGTTCCTGTTGGAACGGCAGCAAAAGTCTTTGCGAACTTCCCCGGTGACCCTCGATTTGGTGCTATAAATCAACCTGAGGGAAATGATGATGATGAGAAAATGTTTGTAAATTTTAAACCTTGGATGGGTGTGGCTGCAAATCTTCGAGGAAAGAAGGATGAATTGTTTCGATCAGAAGGACACGGGAAGGTGTATGAGAAACTGCTGAAGCGTGGAGTGATGAATCCACGAACGGTGGATTTTGATTTTCTGGATCTATTAAGCATCAATCTAAGAGAGAAGTTTGAGAAACTTCAACTTCATAAGTTCTATACTGAGTGTGATGTGGCTTATTCTGAATTAACAGCATATTTTTATTCCAATCTTAGTTTTCTTGATGCCAATAGCTTTTCCTTCAGTGTGAGAGATAGAGAATATGTGGTTGATACGGACACACTGGCGGATGTAATTAGTGTGGAAAGAGGTGCTTTCCAATCAATTTCTGTGTCTGTGAGTCATGCAACTCTAGAACTTGCGAGAGACAGAATTGGTGAAGGTCGTCTCTCCTATTCCAGGATGAATGCTACAAACACTCTGCTTCACAAGATAGTGATCAACTGTCTTAGACCGAAATCAACTTCAAAGACAGATGTGTCCATCTCAGAGGCAAAATTGATGTATGCAATCAAGATCGGTCTTAACTTCTCTTTGCCACACACTATCATGTTTCACATGTACATGTCTATGGCAAAGGACAAGGGAAAACTCCCTTATGCTGCTCTTATCACTCGTCTTTTCAGACATCTGAACATCCAGCCTCCTCACATTCTCTCTGTGAAGACTATTGATCAAATGGTCATCGGACTGAGGATGATTACAAAGATGCGTCTGAAAGAACTCAGCAAGAAGTTGGAGCAGTTCAAGGAGAAAACCCCGTTAAGACTAGACTAGACTCTTCTTGCTGCCAAGAGGAAAGGAAAGGAACCCGTGGACTGGTCCTATCAAAAAGAGGCGGGCAATCATCATGGAGGATGAAGATGATGAGGATGGTTTGCCTATCTCTGCCCTTGTTTCTCAGTATCCTGCACCTGTTCCAGAACAACAATTTGCAGAGGAAACTGAGAAAGGAAACCAGGAAAAGGAATCCTTATAGGAAGAAGAAGAAGAAAAAGAAGAAGAGAAAGAAGAAAAAAAGGAAGAAGAAGAGAAAGAAAAAGAGGAAGAAAAGAAAGAAGAAAAGATGAAGAGGAAGAGCCGGCAAAGACAGCCTCTCGGCATCAACCGGCGGACTCACCAGGCCAAAGCGGATTCTCCAAAGCGAAAAGGAGGATCAACAACATCTTGTCACTGAGGAAACTCCTCAGAATGAAGAGTACTTCTCCCCTCCAGAAGACATTGAAATAGGGGGAGATGTCCAAAGAGAAAGTACTCCTCTTCTACTGACATTTACCAGTGCAAGTGCTAGTAGATCGCCTCTTGATGCAGAAGATGTTCATGCTGCTCATTTTCCTGAGGGAGAGGCATCATCTCCAAACATTGATCTCCCTGCTGATATTCACACTAGCTTAACTCCACCATCAGACCGAGTTGACGCAAGCACACAAACTGACAATTCAGGAGATTTCAGAAGGTTGCTTGACATCATTTTGGAGCTCAAAGGCCAAATCTATGCTATGGGGTGTGAATTTCAGACTTTTCAGAATGAGAATCATGCTATGTTCATCTCCTTGCATGATCAGCTTAAAGATGTTCAACGTCAGATTCAGGCCACTGCAAAAGACACTACTCTCACTCAACTACAGGAAGATTTGAGGAAGCTGGAAGGAACTGTCAAGTCTATGGAGGACTTTCAACTTGTTCGCATTCCTCGTGCTCCTTGATTTTCTTACTTTTTAATACTGACAAAAAGGGGGAGAAGACTTTGCAGGTAGATTTTCACTGTATCCTCATTCCAAACCCAAACCTTCACTTTTAAACATCATTTTTGGTTTTAATAGTTTGTTATGATTGTGATTGATATTTTGACTTTATCTTGAGTTTTTGAATGTGTGCTTATTACTGCATTACCTTAAGATATTAAATTAGATAAATATAGTAATGTCTGCACATGACTAATGAGGTTTCTGTGGATGCAGATCTGTGTACAAGATAAGTCTGTGTACATGACATCTGTGTATAGGACATCTTCTACCATTTTTATTCTAATCTTTTATGAGATATCATTGCTTGCTTAAAAGTTGTATTGCAGGGAATAATATTCAAATCTGCAGGAAAGTTTTGTCACCATAAAAAAGGGGGAGATTGTTGGATAAATTCTCTTTAGATATTTTGAAGTTGACAAAACATTTTTCTCAGTCTAGTCTGAAGACTTGCATACTCTACTGGCAAAGTCTGAAGATCAAAGTCTGACGCTAGCAAAATTCAAGTTTCAAAGTCTACTCTCATGGATAGTTTCCAGACCGACAAGTTAAAAACTTCTATTCTGATTCTATCCAACATAGTTTTTACTTCAACGGCTATGGAATATCTTTAGACTGGAATCAGCACTACAAGATCTTATATTCATATCCGAATTTATAGATTCTTTAAAGATTCACAACTTATTTGGAAAGTTTTACTTATGGAAACCAAGATCCTGATTGTATGGGCGAGCAGGATTGATGGGCTATCAACACTTACCTTAAAGAGCTCGAGATCTCTCTAAATTGATTCTGTCCAACGGGTTGATTGGAAGAACTTCTTTGGAATGTGCCAACGGTAATGAAGGCATGAAGAAGTATATAAGAGAGACACTCAAGTTGTTTAAAAGTGTCGAAAAGAAGAATTCCTAAGTCTGGATCTCCTTTGTTATTTTGTGATCTTATTCTTTGAGCATTATATGTAATCAAAAGAGAGATTATAGTGTGGTGAGACCTTGAGGAAGTGTAGTAGAGCTTCTACACTGTGGACTCAAGAGCGTGAGACTGTAAACACTCTTTTTTATTCTTAGTGAAATCCAACCAGAAGGGCTGTCCGTGCGGGAGAGTGGACGTAGGCTTGGTTTAAGCCGAACCACTATAAATCTGGAGTCTTGATTCTCTATCTCTAATCCTTTTATCTTTCATTACTTTCATTTGCAGCGATTGTTGTTTTTAATTCATTAATCTCTCATTCGGATTATATTGTTAAAATCGCTTTAGTCACCTATTCACCCCCCTCTAGGTGCTAATTCTAGTCCTAACACAAAGAGACTCCCAGCCATCATGATCGAGCTAGGAACAAAGGTTCTCTCTCATTTCTCATTTCCTTGCGAGCTCATATAGCCAAAGCAAAAAGAAAAGAGAAATAGTTGTCAAAATAAAAAAGAAACGAAGAGATGGAAGCGAAAGTGCACCTAGGCGGGGAGTCCTCCGTACACGACCCCTTTTCAAAGATGTCCGCAAAAAAGGCCAATAAGTATTGCCTAACTATATGGGTTCACAAGCGTACCAACCTCACGTCGGAAATGGGAAATATTAAGGATATCAGCAAAGGTTATATTGATATTGATAAATGCATAAGTGTCTTATTTTAGGAACTACTAATGAAGGATAAATCTATAAATATTTTGATCACATTCAGAATCTATCTATTGTTGTTCGTGTATCGCCTTTGAAGTTTAAGACAATTACTTCATGGATATCATCAATATTATTGCATGAATATCACCAAAGCAATAGTGAGGATATTAGCAAAACTTATATGCAAATGTCATCAGAGCAAGAGTAAGGATATCAATAGAGTTTATATAGAAATATCATCAACGTAATAGCTTATACACAAATATCATCATATTACTTTATGTTTTCAGATTTTTAGCTAAATTTGAATATCATCATTTTACAAAATCTATTTATGACGATATGTTTAGACACAAACCCCACTTCTTATATCATCATAGCTAGTGACCTGGCTTAGATTTCCAAAATAGAATGCATTGACTGATCTTCAATTTTAAAGACTGTTTTGCAACAAAATCTCTATGCAAATCATCTTGATTGATTGATAATCACTCCAAAGGCAAGCTACTTTCCTTCATTGAAGAACTCTACTTATGGAAACCAATATTTGCTTGTACGGGCAACAAAATTGATGGAGAGTAAAATCTTATCCCTCAATGGCTACTCAATCTTTTTTGTCCAATGGGTTGATTGGATAATATTTCTCTAAAAATTGTCCAACATTAGATTAGAAGTGAAGGAGTATAGACGAAGATCAAGGTACCAAAGAGGAGAGAGGTCAGAATAAAAAATTCCGAAGTCCAAGAGAACTTCAATCTTATATACTTGTCTTTCGTGAGCTACAAATTGTAATCCTTCAGAGGCATTGAAAGAGTGATTATATATTACAAACCTGAGTATCATCACTCCCTTCTATAACATCTTATTGAGAGACTTGTGAAATCCAACTAATAAGCTGTCGGTGTAGGAAAGTGGACGTAGGTTTACTCTAAACCGAACCACTGCAAATTTTATGTGCAATTTCTTTTATTTCTCAACTTTAGTTTATTATTTTTGCACACTAGTGAATATTATCATATTACTGTCAATATTCAGACTCTGACTTCACTCGAGTTTGATAATACTTAATAACACTTTTGGTCTGTTTGAGACTCTCAAGGTTGGTCCTCGATAGTCCCTTTGGTTTGTAATTGCTCTAGGATTGTCGAGGCCTGCTTCGGGTCTGTTTTTAAACTCGGGGATAGGTCGAATGTCCACTGTCCAGACCGTCTTCGGTCTGAACAGTGTTCATCCAGCCCACTCCCGGTTGGTTTGCTCTTCGCCGAAGCGGTACTCGGGGATCCCCTTTGTTTATTAGTCCGTTTTAGCATCACATAAAATATAGTTACACATTCCGAGTCACTTTTCATGAAATTCCAGCATATTGCATTTTCATATACATGAGTTTGCATTCACGTGTCTTTTCTGCAGACATGTGAAAACGGAGATGTCAAATAGGTATCAATTTCCCCCATACCTTCTTCCGGCTTAGAGTTTAGGTGTCGTCTCTTTCTGATTACGCGTTTATTATATTCCACCAATTAAGTTTAGTTTAATTTTTTTCATATATATATATTTAATAATCTTGTCATATCAATATATAAAAAGAGTATGAAATTCTTCGCGGTACATTATAGGATAAGACTAATTTTTATTATTGCTAGTTTTGTCATATTGTATTCAGAATTCATTTCTCATGACATGGATTAGGAAATTTTCATTTATTAGACTAGTGCATGTCTATTCCTATGAATAGTTCACAGCGCGTTGTATTGTTTTGTCCGATACTGCTTGAGTTGCTTTTATATGTTCTTTGTTTTTCTTTGACTTCATCATTGATTGTTTAAATTTATTGTAAGAGTACTTATACGTGGTAAGAATTAAAAACTGAAAATATATATGGAATGAAATAATTTTTATTAAAAGAAAAAAAGCTACTGGTGGTGGGCATTAGGCAAAACTAACTTAACCAAGTCCTTGCATCCAAAATCTTTGATTTGCTAAAGTAGGACAAGCTCTTCTTCCTCACTTAGCTCACAATTGGCCTAGAATAGATTAGTGACAGCTCTGATCAAACTTGAATCATACATTAAAAGAGAAATCAAGTTGTGGTCCATAGGATTTGGGTGAGCCATACGAAATGTAAGCGCCGAGTTGCAAAAGAGTTATATGTCTCCACCTAGTAATTAATTAAATTCTCTCAAGGTTCACCTCAGCTGGGCCGCGACAACATGCATAATCATGATATATTTGATTAAAATGTAATATTTCCTTCATAATGCAAAGACATGCAATCATCAAATTTCATATCGCAAGTCAACATTCAGAAAATGAATCCATGGCATTCAATGAATGGATGCAAATTTTTCAAAACGTGGAGTTAATTTTACCGGAAGGCAATTTTTTCTTTTTTTAACATTACAATACTTATTAAAAAATTATCACATACATGGAGTCTCGGGTCATGCACCGACCACGTTCGGGACTCCACTCATCCAGTTGGTCAGACCATTCCCCTTAGCCGCCTATTTGGTGCGAAACTGAATTGCTTTTTTGAACTTATGAAGCAAGGCCGCAGGTGACTTCCATACAAAAGGAACACTAATGACAAAGTAATGGCAAGTTGTTCAATACATCCAACACTTAACCAACATGCAGTTAAAAATTATATTTCCAGGACAACCTCCTGCTCTTTGAAAACTTTCATCAATTATTTCCTCAACTTAGCCTTCTATTTGGCACGAGTCTGAATGCTTAATTTTTTTTTTTTCTTTTTAACTTGTGAAGGAAGGCCGCAAGTAATTTCCAGGCAAACGTAGTGGAAGTGAGTGATCACACTCTGTTTCTTTATCAAGTTGTTATAAGATGAAGACATGATCAGTGATAGCTTGACTATATAGAATTGTGACTTACACAGGACAACTTGTGTTTATGCGTGTGATAATTACATATGAGCGATCTGTTTCCATATGATCAATTACATGCCTCCATATACTCTCAATCATGTTGCACTTCAGCTAAAATAAACATCCCCAAGACGACCTCTTCCTCTTCGAAGTCTTTGATCAATTACTGCCTCAACCTCCTATTTTGTGCGAGTCTAAATGGTCTTTTTTACAGGCGAACGTAGCGGAAGTAAGCGAGTGATCTCACTCTGTTGCTTTTTGCCAGGTTGTTGCAAGGATCGGACTCAATTCCGAGATCAATAGCCATTGTCCTCACGTAATGAAGAGAAAGAGGGAGGGAAAAGAAACGGAAATGGCAGCTCCAACAAGCAGTAGTCGTGATGACAGATCAAGGAGGGGCTATGAGGTGTTCCTCAACTTCAAAGGGCCTGACACCCGCTTTACCATCATTGATTCTCTCTACAATGACATGATCCGTGCAGGGATCCGCACTTTCAAAGACAATGAAGAGCTTCGATTTGGTGAAGAGATTGAAGGCAGCCTCTTGCAAGCAATCAATGACTCCAGAATTTACATCCCAATTTTCTCCAAAAACTATGCTTCAAGTAAGTGGTGTCTCCATGAGTTGGCATGCATACTGGAGTTATCAAGAAATAACGATGAGAAAGTGATCCTCCCTATCTTCTATGATGTGGACGTGGATGATGTCAAGCTTAAGACTAATTTATATCGGAAAGCCCTCCAAAAGCACAAGAGTGACTCAGAGAAGGATTTAGTAAAGAAGTGGAAGAAGGCTTTGAGAGTGGTTGCCAGAATTAAAGGAAGGAATCTAAAAGATCATGGGTATTGTTTGCTTCTCCAGAATTAAAGGAAGGAATCTAAAACTTCGGCCACTTGGGGGGGCTGAGAGAGAGGGGACCGAGAGCACACTCGGGGAAAAGAATGAAAAAGAGAGGAGAGAAAGAAGAGATAAGATAAAAAAGAAAAGAGGAAGGAATCATGATCCAGATGACTCATCAAGCCAACTTTATTTTGCAACGTCAATAGGTGATCGAAGTTTTTAATTGTCTATTCAAACGAATCGTCATAATTAAGACTTTTAATTCAAAATTATTGGAGATTTGTACGGTGAAGTCCGATTTTTAAGTCGTTGAGTTACTTATTTTTGTAGAAATGATAATTTATGATGGTGAAATTATAGAATTTTACGGATTTTGATTTGAGTTTACGGTTTGCTCGGAACAGAATTTCCATATTTGGCGCACGTTCTGGACACTATAACAAACAGTAACTTTGGGTCTGAATTTTAAAATTTTTTGATGAGGTTTTGAGGCGACTGTCTAAGGACTGTAAGATGGCTCGAAATGAAATTTTGTGAACAAAGTTATAACGTGATGAAATTTAGCACACGGGCCGCACCCATCAGACAATAATAGGTTTCTACTTGAGGCAAGCTTGTTATTGGCACATAGGTGTTGCTTTATCGATAAATAGGTATAGTATAGTTGAGTTGTTCATTTGAATATCATTTGACTTGGTTTTTTATATTGTTTTTCGGTTATTTGTTAGGAATTCAAGTACGCCGACTCGAGTAAGCACTGTAGTTAATTTTTTGCTTTTCCTAGGTGAGCAGCACTATATCTTTTTTATATTTTAAACTCATGTTTTGAAAAATATTATGGATTATATATGCTAGAGTTCATAAATAGTATTTTTTGTTGCATAAAATCAGATTGAGCTATTACTATCATTTTGTTATTTGAAAGAGGGAGTTATCTTTTGAATTTAGTCTGAATAATTGTCTGAAAATGGTTTATGAAACCCTTTATGAAAGAATCTCAAAATGTTTATGGTTCTTGAAGAATGTT
Organism: Eucalyptus cloeziana; assembly: GCA_014182715.1. Taxonomy (NCBI): domain Eukaryota; kingdom Viridiplantae; phylum Streptophyta; class Magnoliopsida; order Myrtales; family Myrtaceae; genus Eucalyptus; species Eucalyptus cloeziana. The sequence goes on from CM024638.1 coordinate 21,116,599, forward strand.
TTGATATTTATATATCAAATGCTTGAGTTGTGAGATAATTTTCATTTTGATGGTGGATTACCGGATATTTGTGATTGATGAATGATGTTCAGTATCTCTATGAACCTTAAGGGATGTGCGGATATGCGTATACTAGTTAGGATATTCTTGTAGGCTAAGCCATCGGCTAATAATAGGTGGAGACCTAACTAATGAAGGAATCTTGGTTATTTTGTCACAGGTGTTACGCGTGACCATGACTAAACATTTGAGTATGAGTTGGTCAATGGAGTGGACCATTAACATGTGATTTGAGTCTAGTTGATAAAATGGACCATCGATGTGTGGTTTAATGAGATTAATTAATGGGATAGACCTTTAATGCATGTTTTTATAAGATTGACCAATGGACTGAACCATTGATGTTTTAGGTAGTTTTTTTTATGAATATATTATGTTAAAGCAAGGTATGGTTGCGTTTTAAATATGCATAGTGATTTCTCGATCCATTTAAAAGAAATATATTACTTAGTAAGCCATGGTAGCTCATTCCTCTCATCTATTTGTTTTTCAGGTTTTTCAGCGAGCCGCAAATAGGTGTGAGTGTTTGTTATCGAGAAAGACTTTTTGTGATTGGGACTTTTTCATATGAGTTGTATATAGTTGATAAGTTTGTGAGTTAATTTTTTTTTAAAGAAGGTGTATATATTGGTTTTATGGTTCATAGAAAACTCTAACATTATAACCAAATGCCTTCTTTGTCAAATATATATATATATATATATATATATCTGTGTGTGTGTGTGGATGTATATATGTTGAAGTTTCATCCTTTGGTGAAAGGACGGCTATGTCATGCCTCTGTTCTTGTGAATCAGGGTGGGACATTGCATATAGTTAAAGACGGAGCTAAGAGATTGTTTGCTCTTGTGCTTGTCTTAGCATTGTGTTGCCATGTGGCCATTTAAAAGCTTATCAATTATTTACGTGTCACTTTGCACTACTATATGTTATTTTCAACTGCTAAAAATAGATAAAGTCAATATTTAAAGATTTTTGAATGCTACAAACATTTTTAATCCGGCGTTAAACTTAGTAAAAAACCAATTTAAACTTAGGCAAATTATCGACATAAAACACACATCTCTAACGTGTAAACACTGTAATTTTTTGCACTTCTTTTTCTAGAGAGGAGTCAACTAAAATTTTAAGAAGGACGATGTCTTGGAAAAAATGCGGAAACCAAAATCTAAGGTGTAGGGATTTGATTACGCTTGCAAATAGGGTTAGCATTGACCCAAAAATGCCTTTTTGACATCACATTTCTCTTTAATCTTTCAACGTGGAAATATTATAAGTTGTCTACTTTGCATGTTTACATTCACATCTCGTGTCATGCATGTAAGAATCGACGTACATGCTCGCATGAGGCGAAGTATCAATTGATATGCTATATGTACATTATTATTGCTCCATTTCCTAACTAATTAAAGTTTTTGGAAGAGTGATTTCGCTAACATCCATAACTTTTAATATTTACTCAACTAGGCACTAGGGAAGCATTCAATCATGTTTGGTAATGCTGCATCTGTATAGCTTTTGAATCAGAAGGGAAGAACAAAATCTCCTTGTTTGGATACCCAAGTTAGCCGCCCGATTTGCACCCCTAATTAACTCACTTTCCAGAATGCACAGTCATGTTTGGTACGGACATGCACATGCAACTATCCAACAAAACGTTGAATTAATTAAAGGAACAACTCGACCTTTCTATATACTAACAAAATTGAATTTGTGCTGTCCATACTTAAGGTGGAATCAGATATTTTTAAGTGGAATAGGTCTTATTATAGGAGATTATTAAAAAGCATCCAATATTTGAAAAGTAAATTAACCAATATTTAAAATGAATTAGTTATTATTATAGACCAATCATATATTTTTATTTTAAGTGAAAGCGATTGTCCACACTCCCCACTCATTTGCTTGAAGGAGAAATAAAACGTTTTGTGAAAAGTGATGCAGAGCTCCCTCCCTCCCTCCCTCCCTCTCCTTTTCTTTTTCTCTCCCTCCCTCTACCAATATTAAAAATGAATTAGTTATTATTTTGGGGGAATCACTTACGAGGAAGGCTGCAAGAAACTCCCAGGCAAATGCAACAAAAGTGAGCGATCTCTCTCCGTTGCTTTATTAAGTTGTTACAAAGATCAGACTGAGACTTCTCAAGTAAATGGGCAGACTCAATTAGGACATCCATCTCTGCATTGTCCTTCCAGAATGAAGAGAAAGAGGCAGCAAGAAGAGTCAGCAACAGCAGCTGGGGCAGGCAGTAACCGTGATGGTGGATCAGGGAGGGATTACGAGGTGTTTCTGAGTTTTAGAGGGCCCGACACCCGCTTAACCATAGTTGATTCTCTCTACAATGACCTTATCCGTAAGGGGATCCGTGCTTTCAAAGATAACGAAGAGCTCCAATTTGGCGAAGAGATCAAAGGCGGCCTCTTGCAAGCGATCAATGACTCTAAAATTTACATCCCAATTTTCTCCAAAAATTATGCTTCAAGTAAGTGGTGCCTTCGTGAGTTGGCACACATAGTAAAGCTATCGAGAGATAACGACGATAAAGTGATCCTCCCTATTTTCTATGATGTGGATGTTGATGATGTCAAGCTTAAGACTAAGTCATATCGGAAAGCCCTCCAAAAGCACAAGATTAATTGTGGGAAGGATTTAGCAAAGAAGTGGAAGAAGGCTTTAAGGGAGGTTGCCAGAATTAGAGGAAGAAGCCTAAAAGATCACGGGTATCATTTGCTTCTCCATTGACTTTATTTTCTTTGTTGAAATTTTCAATTTTCTCGTTCCTTTAAAGAATAATTATTCGGTTTGCTGCTGTCCAACCTTCTGTATTTTATGGTTGGATTTGACGCAAAGAGGGAGCTAGAAAATTTGGTCAGAGGGCAAGGTTACTTGCACAAATTGACTTTTCCCTTTGAATACCAAGTTTTTATAACAATTAAAGTTAAGGTATATCAAATTAATTAATTATTCTATAATGCCAAAAAACCAAGATATCCATAAAGTTCTAATATGTGACAAAATAGTAAGATCATATATTTCTTAACTTCAATTGCATTATGTACATAAAGTTAAGGACTTTTGGCGCAATTTTCCTTGACCCTATGCCTATAATGTTTTCCTGCAAAATTAGATTGAGTTTGATGTTAGATCTTTCTTCTTTTTATTATACTAATGAAAGCTGATGAAGAATTGGCCCAAAACAAGAGAGCTCAGTAAGGAGCTTATTTATGTGTTCTGAGCTAAAATGATTATAGTTAGTTCATACTTGTTAGTGTTTGATGTACATAGGGAGACATAAAAATGTGAGGCAAACATAGAGAAATTATAGCATAGATTTAGTCTAAGCGATATCCAAAAAATTACAGCCAAGAGGAAGAAACCAATCCTTGTGGATTTGGTTTCAGGCCTTGGGGAAATCATATGCTTTACTATGTTTCCCTTGAGGAAACATAAATAATTACGGTCGCACCACCGAGTTACACAAAAACAATGGAGCTTTTGTATGACGATAGAGTTACAAGCCCATAAGAAGAAGCTATAGGTCATGGTTTTTCTAGTTGCTCTAAATGTACAAGATTGAACACTACAAAGATCTTTGTATGCCATTATCTAAAAGAACAAAAAAAGAAAGATAAAAGATCTCTGCATGTGTCAGAGGTTCAATCTTCCAATATATTTCTGATTATAGTAATTGTTGGTTAGTGTACGAAGGGCTGACTTAGGTTTAGGTGTATTATCAATCTCGGGTTTTACTTTCACCCTGGTGGGGCAGGGGCCATAGGCTCCTCTAGCGGCCAATTGTGCATAGACAAAATCTACCTTCTTAAACTGAACATTCTTCTAGAGTTGATTTATAGTAGAATGTGTAATTTTTTTTGGCTCTTGCTCTTGCTTTAAACACGGACCTATTCATGGCCTCAGATCTAAATAAACCAAAAACTCACCTAGGGGACTTCTAAGTAGTTGAAGTTATGGTTGGAGAAATCTAGAAACCTCTAGAAAATGGATAAGTAATTTAACAATTCTAAATTACCTTGAGGTATGTGGTTACTCTCTATCCTAATTTGTGGCAGTTTCTCTGTAAATCCTACCCATTACTCTTTGCTTACTTACGTCCTTCAGCATTAAACCTTACTGTTTCTATCTTTCATCATATGCTTTAATAGTTTCGATCCTTGGGAACGGGAAGGGCCGACCCGTGCCATGCAAAATTCTCCATGAGGCGATTTTTAAGAGAAAAAATTGCCTCGTCTGAGGCAGGCCACTGCGGGTACGGATTTCTCGTGCTCCATGCCCATTCCTAATTATAAAGTTACCAATCTTGATATGAAATTATCAACTTTAATTTGTGTCTAACCAACTTCTTTTTACATTGTTCTACAAACTAGTTTTAGCTTACCAGCTTTTATGTGAATCATTTACTAAGTTTATTAGATTGTTTGCCGATTTACAACTTTTGTACAACTTACCACACTGTTTCACTCTACATTTCAAAATTACCAAATCTGGTACTGAATTACTAACTCTAATATGATTTCATATGGACTAATCTCTAATTAAGTTGGTTTAAGCTGCTGATTCTTATTTGAGCTACTTATCATTATTTATTATTTGTTTCAAAACTACCAAACCTCCTGACAACTTTTGTTTATAACTCACCAACTTCTATTTGCACGGGTTACGAATATTATTAGGCAACAAAATCTGTTGTTAAATTACCAACCATATGTTGAGTTACATGGCAATTTATTCCGATGAAAGTACCAACTAGTTTGCCGCTACCCATATCCAGTAAAAAATGGGTAACCTAAAATTATGTTTAACATATTTGAACAAATGTTTGTTGGTAACTCAAATTAAAGTTGATATATATTCCAGAAAGTGTTCCTCATTTTCGGTTAAAATTCTACTCCACGCGTACGTTAAGAAAAATGCTTTTGATCTAGTTATTGTTTCCTATATTCAAGGCAACTGTGTAGTGAGACTTTTTTTTTTTTTTTCATTAACCTTCAAACTCATCCCTATTGCTTGAAGAGATTATCAAGACCGGGCTTGCCAAGGACTTGATATTTAGCCAAACTTCTAGAGGTCTCGTTATTAGCTGTGCGTGACAAGAAGAAACCCACCGGTGTAGAAAAGTATAAAATGAAGTGGAGGCATAATTATCAAATCAGTTCCAACTTTAATGTACATGACATTTGGGTACTAGACATTTTAATTTTGTCAAAGTAGTTACAAGCATTTGCATGAAATTCCAATGTCATCCTTTTGCCCATTTGCTGCTAGAAATTACTAAGATGGCATCCATTCGTAGCCACTATCCTATGAAGCAAGCTGACACAGACAATTTTACTTGAAATGACATCCTGCATAGATTGCCACTTTAGTAATTTTTGGTAGATATTGTTCGGAAGGACAATATAAAAATTTCATATAAAGGTTTAGGATAACATTATAGAATTTGAAAGTTTAAGATTAAATTAATATTCATATAGTATATCTAAGACTGATTTCGTAATATTCCCATAAAATGGAATAGAGGCCCATAGCTTGTTCCAACACAATGGCCCACGGCACTAGTTAGGTCACAATTTGCTAGAGTGACTTCTAGTTGAAGCCCAATTAGACCCTTTGTCACATTTTTGACAGCACTAGCTTTCAACCTTGAATAAGGTCCCTCCTCCTCCCCCTCCTCCTCCTCTTCTTGAAAAAAATTGTGTTTTTATCTATTAATTTTTTGTTTTCAAATGGCTCACAGCTTGAAAGATCGCTTGTTCTGTGTTGGTTTCTTTTTAAGCAAATTACTTTGAACTTATGATAACCTTCCAATGCCACGTAATGCATGTACAATTTCCATATATGTGTTTTTTCAATCTGAGATGATTGCATGTTATGTATGTGGCAGCCTAGATGAACTTAAGAATCTCACAACCAAAGAGGTTTCTAGTTTGTTATGGACAAGACGGACAGATGCACCTGATCATTTGGTGGGAATTAAGGATCGAACGGACGAGATTTTCAAGTGGTTAGATCTAGAAGTTTTTGATGTACGGTTTATTGTGATTCATGGTATGGGTGGTATCGGAAAGACCACGCTGGCTGAGGCTGTCTTCAGGCAAATCTCCCCTCAATTTCAGAGTCATTGCTGCTTCCTTAAAGATGTCCGGACTCACGATATAATAAACTTACAAAAGAAATTGTTGTCCGATATTCTTAATTTGAGTTGCACAAACCTTTCCTTCATTGATGAAGGGGCCGACATGATCAAGACAAGATTTCATGGCAAGAAAGTTCTCATTGTTCTTGATGACATCAACAATCGAGACCAAATCATGAGACTTGCAGGCGAGCCCAACTAGTTTGGTGAGGGTAGTAGAATCATCATAACAACAAGGAATATTGAATTTTTGGTAAAGGAAGGTGAGGACAACAACGTCCCAGTCTCTAACAATAGACAATTTTTATTCTACGAAATGCCAGAGATGAATTCGCATGACGCTCTTCAACTTTTCTGTGAGCGTGCCTTGGGATTCACCGAGCCTCCAACTGATTACATAGATATTACAAATAAGCTAATCAATGTGCTTGGAGGACTTCCATTGGCTCTCGATGTTGTAGGTTCCACACTACGCGGAAAATGCCAAAGTACATGGGAAAACATCCTATATAAGTTAAAGAAGGTGATGAATGAGGATGTTAAGAAGAAGTTGATGATAAGCTATGAAGCATTGGATCCAAAGCAACAACAAATTTATCTTGATATCGCATGTTTTTTCATTAACCAAAAGAAAACAATTGCAATTAAATATTGGGATGCGGTTTTTGGGTATCCTACTGAAATCGAAGTCAAGATCCTCACACGCATGTCTTTAATAAAGATCATGGACTACGATAATATATGGATGCACGACCAACTTAGGGACCTTGGAAGGGATATCGTCCACCCCGAAAGCTGCAACATACATCTAAGGGGTAGTAGATTGTGGTCACCTAAGGATGCCTTCCAAGTAGTGCAAAGAAAAAAGGTAATTTTTTACCTCTAAATGTTTTTCTGTCCATCCATTAATATCATCAATCAAATCGACATATGTACTTATTGGTTGCTACTTTTATCTTCCAGGGAACTGAGAACATGGTAGGGCTCAATCTTGGCACACCTGAACCTGATGCAACATACAAATTTAGACGTAAGGAATTTGTGAGGTTGGTCAACCTTAGGCTCCTTCAATTGGACCATGGAAACTTCAAAGGAGATTTTAAAGATATTTTCTCAGAGTTAAGATGGCTCTCTTGGAGCAATTGCCCTTCAAAATTTCAAGCTACCAACTTTGGGCTGAAGAATCTAGTAGTTCTCAAGCTTTCTGGGAATAACATTACTGAAGATTGGGAAGGATGGTGTCAAATCATGGTATGATCTCTCGACATACTTTTGCATTACATCTACTATTCCTCTTTTCTAAGTTTCAACTCAATTGTGTTATAGGTAGCAAAACAATTGAAAGTCCTACAACTTGAGGATTGTCCATCCCTTAGAAAAATGCCTAAGTTTTCTGCAATCTCACAACTAGAGAGATTGATTCTCAGATGCTCTCAACTAAGAAAGATTGACAAGTCAATTGACAATCTACAAGATCTTGATTACCTAGAAATAGAGTGTGAAGCTATTGAGTCACTACCAAAGTCCATCGGCGGTCTAAAATCTTTGACAGAGCTAAGAGTGATATCTTATGGACTCTCAATGTTGCATCGCTCGGTTGGTAATTTAGTGAAGTTGAAGCATCTAATCTTGGCATGCTCGGAACTTCGAAAACTCCCCGACTCTATCGGACAATTGGAGTCATTACTTGAGCTAGATGTCGCAAAAACAATAATTAGAGAATTACCTTTATCCATTGGAAACCTAGAAAGCTTGAAAATTTTAAAGACCCCGCTTTGCAATTTTGAAAAGCTACCAGACTCTATTGGGAGGCTCCAATCATTGGTAAAGTTGGATCTAAGGGGTTCGAGAATTAGGATCTTACCTGAATGTATTGGAAATCTCAAAAAGTTGAAGGTACTTATTCTGACATTTAGCAGTATAAGTGAACTTCCAAAAACCATAAGAACGTTGGACAATCTAGAAGAGTTACATGCACACTCTACACATCTAGAGGGGGAAATTCCAAGTGAAATTGGTGCATTATCCTCATTGAAAATTCTAGACTTAGCTGGTGGATGCTTTAGTGGATTGCCGACAACCATCAATCAGCTTACAAATCTCCAAACACTTTGTTTATGGGCTTGTGATTCAATTCGAGAGCTACCGAAGCTTCCCCAAAGTCTAATGTCTTTAACCTTTTCATCAAAGTCACTGACCACAATCCCTAACTTGTCAAATCTAACCAACTTAATTCATCTTGTTATAATCGGAAGATCAATGCAAGAAGACCCCAACATAAAGGGGCTTGTGAGACTACGTGCTCTAAGGGATTTGACCCTGTGCGTTGGAAAAATGGCCTTGCCTCCAACCGATTTCAGCTCCCTCTCTCAGCTACAACACCTCAACATAAGTTATGCTGACTCCCGATCTTTTACCAAGCTTCCATCTAGCCTTCAACAGTTGATTTTAGAGGATGTCCAGTCACTGATAGATTGGTCAGTCTTTTCCAACTTGGAGAATTTGTCAACACTTTCTATTAGAGGATATTCACTAGGAGAGATTCAATTCGAGGTGCTTGGAAAGCTACGGAAATTCAATGAATTGACGATGTTTGATTGTCCATTACTCAAGACACTGCCTGTTTTGCCTGGTCTGAAGAAGATCCAACGTTTGTCCCTACAGACTTTACCTCGGCTAACTAAGATTCAAGGTTTGGGAGAATTGAAATCATTGCGGGACTTTTCTATATGGAATTGCAATTCCATCAAAAGTTTAAACGAATATGATCTGTCTAATTTACAGAATTTGAAAAGTTTAACTTTTGGTGGGTGTGATTCTATTAAAAGTGTGTTGGGTGTGCCAAAATCTTGTCAACTCTCCGTAAGTCTCTGCCCAAGGTTCAACAAAGACGGATAAGGTATGATCATTTAATTGGCAATGATGGCCAATGATAGTAAGTCCATAGAATTAGCGAGGCTTAACTGGACAGTCCTTTTTTTCTTTCAATGTGTTGCTGCATCTTGTTTTGTGACTTTTCCTTTAGCTAACCTTTTATATTGGTTTTGGAACGCCTCTTGCATTCGTTCATCTTATCATCTCTAAGGGAAAATTCTTTGTCCATGCATCACGAACATGCAATACTTCCACTTACCTCCACAGTGATGATTCTTAGCTAGTTTATGTTGTACATCAGCATAATGTTGGGATTGACATGCTTTGCAACACCTAACTTGCTTAGTAAAAAATGGATAAAGAAAAAGGGAACTTTTAGATGGTAAGCATATTGAAGATGCTAACAAATACTAGGTTTTTTGTAAGGCTGAGGTGGTTGAGAGTCCTAGTCTCACCTTATGTAGTTTTTTTTCAATTTCACTCAATAACAATCATGATTTGAGAAGAATGAAATCAAGGAATTAACACCTAATTAGCATAAGAGTGAATTTTTTATACCTATTATGTAGTATGAGCGATTTTGTTGCTTCCTTCATGAAGAATTAGAGGTGCATTTCTCGTCACTTCTAAACTAAAGTTGGGAAGCCTCAAGTCTTGAGTCACAGTGTGATCTGTGGAGAATCTTTTTCCATCCTAGTATTTAGCCATTTAGGCGTGAAATTTGCGTTGGGAGACAATTGACATTGGAGTAAGCTTGTCGATATGGTCAAGCCATCATCTTCTTGAAGATTAGGATTGCTTGCATTGAATTGTGCATTCTGCAACTTTTGGTGCTAGGAAAGAGAACCTTTGTGCCAGATAGGAAAATGTGAAAGGGATGCTCTTTGACATGAACTGAAGGGGTTGTGATATGTTATGCTTCTTTGTCATAACTATGACATCCATACATGTTAGTTTTCAGTGCTAAAGGCTATGTACTAGTTTAAATGTGGATTTCTATTTCCTAAAGTAGACTATTGTGTTGTGCATTTAATGCATAAGATTTATCACATGGAAAAAATTGAGATAGCATCTTTTTCCACCCAATTGGCCTGAACTTGAATTTGCTAATACTTTACTCAATTACAAGATTTAAGTGAGTGACCAACCTTGCTCAGCTCCTGCATTTTGTCAATAATGAAAATTTTCCTTTTTATTTTCATCATAGTCTCAAAAAGTCAACTCGAGTCAAAATTTATTCTTTGCATAAAAATCTCAAAATAGTCTTAATTTCACTTTTGCATTGTCAATTGTCATTTATCCAATTTTCAAACCAATTTTGAGATACCAAGATAAAAGCAAAAATCTTCAATTTTGGCCCTAATCAGGGGTCCAATTGATTCTTCATGGTCTGTGCATTTACACCTCCAATTAGCTCACTTTCTTTGTGGCAATCCAAACCTAGCATCTATTTTGGCAAATTCTCCTTTGTTCATTTCAATTTGACAAATTTGGCTTACCCGAGTATTGCAAAATCGAGCTAAGATGGTTTAATTGGTGCAATTCAACTTGATCCATTTTTGAAATAGAGTCCAATTTAAATAATTGAGCTTCAATTGAGCCAATTCAATTTCGATTATAAACATTGGTCTAGTTTGCACCATCATTTTAGTAAGAATTGACTGAATTAAGGCATTTAGTGTGCAATTAATCAAACCGAGATAATTCAATTCAATTGAATTCCAATGAAATTTTTTAATTTTGCTCAAATTGGAAAATATCGGAAAATTTAGAACAAATTGGACAAGGAACAAACCGGTTCAACTAGGTCAAGTACGAGTCAAACAAGTTCGACTGGTTTTGACTGGTGTTGACCCGCTAATTTTTTCCGGGCATCATTTGGCCGGTGTCGCTGGCGGCCAGCCCCTCTCCCTCACACTTGAAGAATTATGTGGCCCTTTGTGAAATTACCAAAATGCCCTTGCCAAGTCATTAATCAAAGTGAGCTCTAATCCTAGCTATTGGTTAGCTTACTGATCTTAGCCATTCAATTGTACATCTCAATAATCCCTGTGATGAAATTTCAGCCAATAAAAATCTTGCTTAACCATGAAGGATCTTATTTAGTATCCAAGAGATCAAATCCTAGCCATCGGAGTACCATCCGTGAAACAACTTAAGTTAAAATTTAAAACCCCTTCTCCCATGGAGTTCTCTAAAAGTCCTTCTCCCCCAACCTTAACATTGTAAATTAGAACATTGTAAAAGGCGTTGTGGCTTGGATTTGCAACCCACTCAGGAGAGGCTCTGGTAAGTTTAGACGTCCAATAGTAAATCATTTTCAACCTCGGACCTTGAGAGTGGTAAATTTAAAATCTACTGATGTTGCTCAGAGAAAAAAAAAATGAGAAAGCCCTTTATAGCTAATTCCATGAAATGGGACTAGGACTTACCTTTCTGTATCATTTAGTATAACCTTTCTAAGATGTTGTCATCCTCTCCTTTTCTCTTCTTTTCTTTTCTTTTCACTAATTGGGAACATATTATATAAAGTCGATTTTGTATGGTCAATAAAAATGGCGGGCAACGCTGAAGTTTTGCTTAGTGTGTGCTTTGATGCCCTTGTGCAGCTTCCTTTGGCCAGTGATGTGGACTTAGATGCTATAGCTGATATGACGGAAGGATTCAACAGAGCGGATCAGCATGGAAAAAAGCCAATTATAACCGACTCTCTAATGAAGTCCGTTGCTTCAAAGGCGAGGCCGTCAGTCTTAGATGCCGAGAAGAGAAGACTCCATAGGAATTCTTTTCATTCGTCATATTCTATCATCTCTACCCAGGACAAGAACTGTGAATCTCCAATCAGAATTTCAACTGCAGATTCTGATAGTGGCTTATCATGTAGCTGTTGTGTCTAATACTTGCGACAATCATGTAGCTGTTGTAGCTAATCCTTGCGGCAATCTTATTCGAGTATGGGTATGCGACATTTATAGGATAATTCATCAGGTGCATTTGCAATTTCCATTCACGAATTTCGAGCAGTTCAGGGCATTTTGGCAGCAGCTGCCATTTCCACAGCTTCTTTGGCTTAGAGCACCGCATTCAAAGTGAGGAGACAAATCGTGGGCTCAAGTTTCGGCGATGGAGGACAATGGAAAATTATGAGCCTGAGGAATCCTAATGAAATTATCTACACTATGTTGTTCGTGTTCTCGTCATTGAATAATAGGGTTCGATGAATCTTTTTCATGGCGCAATTCATCAGTATAGTCATAGTGAGTCTATTTGGGAATATGCTTTTTTATCTTTTGTTCTTGGCTTGAAAGAGTCTTTTTGGAACTATTGTCTAATCGGGGTAATTTAAATGAATTGTGAATACATCAAGGCACATGATCATAATGGATCGGCTTTAAAATGAGGTGTCGTGGTATGTAGAGATCACTTGTGAGCTCACTTATCGCAAATGGATCTTTTTGCCTCAAAGCAACGACATCTACCGTGTAAAAGAGATTTATTCCAAACATAAATCGTTTTGTTTGGTGAGTGAGTAACCTTAACCTATTTATCAAGTGAAAGGATAGACACTTGAGATTACATTTCTCTTTATTATCTAATCTCATTGTGAGGTGACTTCACAATAAAAAGCCATCTCAAACAAGTAACCTGGTATCTCGGTTGCGGAATATGATAAGATTGGAACGGAATAGCTATTCCATGAAAATGGAGGAGAGTAGGACATGTAATAAGATAACAATTCTATAGTTTGGTTTGTAGAATGGAATTGTTAATTTCAAAACTATGCTCTTGGTTTTTTTACCATAATAGCATGAAAAATAAGTTAGGAATAGTAAAGAATACCCATAATGCCCTTTGTCGATATATAATCAAAGTCTAATTTCTTTTAATATCATATTTTGATAAAAAAAAATGAAATCGTTGTGAATTAGTCCTTGTTTATTATATTATCGTATTTTCATGTCGACATTGCCGAATCATTTAAGATATGAGTTGTTTCTTGAAGATCAGTACTGATTTCGTTGTATTTGAATTAGTTTTGGACAAAAACTACCCTGATTATATGCCTGACTTCTACTCATACATTGTCCGGAAATCGTTGTGAATTAGTCCTTGTCATTGGTCAATCCGAACAAGTGTTATACATATCACATATGTTGACATTGGTGATGCCAGTCATTAGGTAAAAATTTTCCATATGATTCATAATCATTGAGAACATTTCAGATTTGGCTGTTGCCTTCTTTTCTATTTGTGCGTGCCGATGATCAACAATGGTGTTCGTCGTTGAGGTGATTATGCTGAATCTATGGCCCGAGTACTAATCTATGCTTGTTTACACTGGTTTGTTCATTGCATCTCTTGTTATCTGTGTGCTTAGGTTGTTCTCTAGCTGCGGCGCGAGTTGCGAGTCGATCACGGTTGAGACGGAGGTTGAGGGACATTAGTCTGGCAACTGAAAATGGATGTCGGTGGAGCTTGGTGCGATGAACATTAGTCCGGACACTCGGATGAATTTACCTCAGGTGGAGCTTCTTTGGGTTAAGCGCACAAGATAATGAGGAGAAAACCCCAGAAAAGGAAAATAGAAAAATCATAAGAGAGAGAGAGAGAGAGAATAATAAAATGGGCTTAATTAGGCTAATGAGCTATGGGTTTTATTAGCTTAATGAATTTTGGACTTAGTTTTGATTATACGCTGGTTGGGCTTTAGTAAACAAGCCCATTTCGTGTACAATGGGCCTACATGACCCGCTCGACCTAGAGACCCAGCTTGCGTACAGACTGGGCCCAAGGACCTATCCAGTGTCCCGTTTTATCAGAATAAATAATTAACAAAAAAATCAAGACAAAAATTGGAAAAAAGTAGCAGGTTGTTAGATTTTAATATTAGATTTAGTTTCATATAATTGGTATACATATAGTTTAGGGATTTTGATGGATATTTTTGGGTTTAGATAGATGAGCCTTTTCTTTGAAGAAATTGAATTTGATTTGAATTTAGTTTATGGGATTGTTGTCCCAAGGCTTAAAAAACAAGATCATATTATATTCTTTACTTGACTTGTATCAGATTATTTTGCTACCTTTTTTTATCTTGTACTCGTTCTTTTATTACTATCTATGATGAAATGATTGTGATTTTTTTTATAGTGCTTCAATTTAGTGATTTGCTGTTTTAGTTGAATGGTTAAATTACATTTTAGGATCATAATAGACACAAAAACAATGCAGGTACATTTAATAAACAAGAACTTTATAACTAACTTTATTACTCATAATTGAATTTAAAAAGACTGCATGTGACACTTAGTTGACAAATAATCAAGTTAAGGTACCAAAATGACATTAGTTTGATAACTAGTGTACTTAAGTGCTCTTACTTGGATCTTTGATTGCATAGGATGTGAGGTATACGTCATGTCTTACTTGGCTCCTAACCAACCTCATAGCTAGAGGTGACTCAATTTTAATAAAATACAATAAACTTCCCAACATCATGCAAGGTAAGAGCCTAGGATAACTCGCACTGATTGAGGACCGTCGGTCACCTCTAAACTCATCTTCCCTCTAGGGGTCGCGACAATGAGGACAAAGAGGAGGAGAGGGACGAGGAGTGGCCATTGTGGTTATCACATGCATAGGCCAATGGTTGCTTTTCCGGAGGCGGTGATGGAAAATGAAGCAAGGGGCTATGGAAGTCTAGGAGGGAAGGAAAGAAGAGTTTTTTAGTTTTATAAAGTTGCCACATGGCCATGGGCAACATTTTCTTTGATGATAACAAAAGATGGTGTTAGGACCCCTCCATCTTATAAATGACATCCGCTTACAGAATGTCTTATGTTGTTGACACACAAAAATACCCCTACGGGCACGTGTTGGTCATGTGGGACAAAAGATCTAAAGTTGTCGTTGTGACCATATATGGGCTGTAATCTCTATCGACCCAGCCCATAAATAGTCATGTGAGAAAAGATAATTAAGGACTCTGGGGAAAGTCGGGCTATATTTGGATAGACAAGCAAAGGCATATAATACCAAGATGAAACAATGAGTTGCCACGTCTCGAAGCCAAAGATCATTGATGGAGATGCAACATCGACAGTGGAAATAGGCAAGAACAATTAAAAGGGTGCCAAACTCAAAGAAAGGGCAGTTAATACTTGCCGGACAAGTAGCGAAAATGTTATCAAACAGGCATGGATAAGACAGTTCAACATGGAACGTGAAGCAATTTAAGAGGAAGTGACCAACTACTAATGGTTACCCAGTTGGCCTGTAAATACCACAAGCCATCCAACAAATTACCCCCCCCCCCCCGAACAACACACACAACAATTTTCTATTGTCTTTACCTTTACTTCGTCTAGCCTAGTTGTAGTTTAAGATTCCCGTCATAGGTTCAATTGCAGTGAGGGTCTATATCCTAGAAAGTGTTGTCGATTAAATTCTAGCACTAACCATTATCTAGTGTCGTCGATGAGATTCTGGTGTTGTGTCCTTAGTTTCATCTAGAGACGGTGTTCACTAGATGTTGCCTTTGTCTAGCATTGTTGATTAAATTCTAACGTTGTATTCATGTGCATCTAGGAACAGTGTATACTGGGTGTGGCTATCATCATCCAGCATCGTTGATTAGATTCCGATGTTGTGTCCTCATATCCATCTTGGATCATTGTTCGACAAGTGTCATCCTCATTGTCCAACGTCGTTGATTAAATTCTAGTGTTGTGTCCTGGAGTTTAGTGGAAAGCAGTGCTTTATTAAGTATTTTGTTCATATCTAACGTTGTTGAAATGCCTTCAATATTGTATAGACTACTTTAATTTTAATGGGATTTTATTATTATATAAAAGTCTAAATGATGTCATTGATTAGGTTTTGACATTAATTATCATTGATATTAGACGTGCGATAGGCTATCGATTTCTTTAATTTCGAGATTTTAAAGTACATAGTCTCGTTTCCATTTGACCCTCTCTGTCCAAAGCTAATACATAACTTGAATCTCTTTTAATAAAGAATAAAATATAACACTTAGTGAAAGATATTTTGTTATGGGATCTAAAATCAAGGAAACATTTTTTTGGCACGTTTGGTGGGACACTTGTGTTGGTCGAAGAGAGTGCTATGCCACGCACAAGAGGTCACAAAAACATGGACGGAGTAACAGACGAACCTTTGCTGGCAGTGGATGATACCCAATGCGTAGAATCATCATCCGTACAACCCGCATTAAGTCAAACACAAGACGAGAATGCAAATATTCCGAGGCAACAAGTCAAAGAACCATGAGGATTAGCAAAGATTACCCCCATCATGCTTTCATCAATTAGAATGACTTTGCTGATTACATAGTCAAGAGGATGACTGATGTGGTAAGGCCACTGATAATCAATACATATCACAAATGTGCGCAAGGATAACATGGGGTCCCAGTTAATACAACCCAGCCTCAAAATGAGAATGTGCTTGTAATCGCAAGATATGCTTCTTTGCCATTACCTCAAGTGGTAAATTTTCGGCACTATAAGGCAAAGTATGCTACCCTTGACACCTATAAGAATCTTGCAAAGAGGGAGAGGTGGTTTCGACAACCAAACTGGTGGACCTGACCCTTAATGACCCCCCGATCCTAATAGCGTAAATGGCCAGGAACCTCATCAAGATGCACCATTCGCTACTAATGAAAATGATCGACAAGCTATGAATGTTCCTAGCATTATGTCTACATTCAACCCAATGTGATGCCCATATCTACAACTATTGACAATCATGGAACAATATTTGTAACATCATCAGTTTTGGCCCTTATTTTAGTTTCGACTAGTAGGCTAAGGATCGGTACGCCGATGGTATGAATAGGCCATGAATCAACTTGACGGTTGGTTATGGATTAAGGACTAGCCATAGGACTAGCTAGACAATTAGCTAGCAGATTGACTAAAGGATCGCCCGACTGGCCCAAGGCCTAGCCCTTGGACCTAATCGTGAGCCATTTACATGATAAAAGAGAAGTCCAAACTTGGTTCGTTGGTTAAGCTTGGTTCCATCTAGTTTCGTCCAATCATGGCTTAGGCACAAATTTCGAGCCAATTAAGGTAGTTGGTCACAGTTAGACTGGATTATCTCCTGCCGAGATGGCCTTCTAACTTTGATGTTTTCCCATGGTGCATTTAATGTTCTTGGAAGGTAGCCAATTAATGCATGATGACTAAGTAGGAAACTTGGCACAAACGGTCTTACCTTTGCAAGGTAATCATGAACTTTGGATTCTTGCACATTAAGAAAGGGTAGTCATAAATCTATTAAGAAGACCTAGAGGCCAAGATAGATAGGCTAATCTTCTTGAAGAATAAGAGTCAAATGCATTAAATGTAGGTAATGAGTATGGAGGCTTGGGTGTCCTAAGTAATTAATGAAAATAGATGACTCATAAGCTTAGGTGTATAGTCATCATAACAAGTCATTAATGAATGAGGTGAATCACATGTCCATGTGTCCCTATTAGATTAGGGTAATTATTTCCTCTACTTTGAGACTTGGAAGACAAGTTTTGTCCAACTTTAAATGCTTGATGAATCATTCACCAAGAAGAATGAATGAGGGATGGTCTTGGAAGACTGTTAGGGGCATCACCTCTCCTTCATAGACTTGTCATATTTGGTTTCTTAAGTTCTGACTTTGATTCCAATTTTTTGAACTGCTGGACCCTCACGATTTTTCGATTTTACAAAGCTTTTCGCGGTTCTAATTTTTGAGAAATTTACTTCATAAAAGTTGTTCAAAACATATTGATCTCTAACATACTTTAATTATATATATATATATATATATATATATATTAGGTGAAATGGTTGGCACAAAAGCCCAATTACTTACCGCGTTAAAATTGTCTAGTGCAGTAAAAATGGTGACCTCGTTGTATTCTCGATTTTTTATAAAAATTTCCCTCCCGAATCTAGATATGCTTCCTTCACAAAAGTGTAAAGTACATCATCTCTATAGCATATAAAAATTTCAAAGAGTTTTATGAAGATTTCGATTTCGAAATGGGTCTTTCTCTCTTATTGTTGAATTTGCTCGACGGACGAATTTTTGAGTTGTGTTAAGTGATTTGTTCTCTTTCCGCAAAACAAATTTGGCTAAGGTTTCTTCATGAATTTTTTTTTTTAAGGTATTCTCTACAACATATTCATATTTTATAATTTTTCAAGCCCGTTTGGTAAGGTAACGATGTCGATTTTGGGAATTGCTCGAAACTATTTTTCACCCCAAAATAAGAGGGTCACATGCTCAACTTGGAAGGGAAGGAGGCTGCATGCCAAACTTTAGGAGCAAGCTAATCTAGAGTTTTCATGGTTTGAAGATAACAATGCATTAAATGTTTTTGGACCTTATTGTGTTAAAGAGAAGAAACTTGGAGATCAAGTTGGGTAATGTGAACGCATTTAAACTTAATGATTGCATGAAATCTAGGCGATTAATGAGAGAGGCTTAGTCATTGGCCTAGGTGTCCTGATAATAATTACATGTAATTATTCCATGATGACTCAATTCCTTAAGTGGACCAATGGGAAGATGAGCAAGTAACCCCCTAGGAACTAGACTTGCCACTCATCTCTTTAGGCATGCCACCTTATCAACCTAGGCTTACCACCCAAACAAATAAAGGCATCCTCCCCTCATTTCTTCTCCTTCACTCTCTCTCTCTCTCTCTCTCTCTCTCTCTCTCTCTCTCTCTCTCTTAATGCGAAAATCCAGGATTTGAATTGATTGATCATTTCAAATTGGGGCACCTTGATGCAACAATTACTTAACCTCACCACTCCATTCGACCACAAAGATATCCTCTTTTTTAGGCTCTAGTTTATTTGATACTGAACTAGGAACTTGCATAATGACTGAAGCAAACTGGCTAATTGGAAAGCTCCCATTTTTCGACATTCACCTTTCCAATCTGCAAGTTTGTACTTGGATAGCTCAATTGTTGGATCCCAATTTTTTTTTTGACCCAAGAGGAATGTTTAGATGTGCTATAGCAAAGTGACCTCTGATCGAGCATGCCATTATATGCGTGCAACGAGCATGTGTCTATATTACCAAAAGATTGAACCGTAGCCTTAGAACTGGAATTTAAGATTAAAATTCAAGTTGAATGCTTCTCGGTGCATGTATTTTAACTGAGTATACTTATTGGATATTTGTCAAACTCATGCTGTTGACTATTAAGGCTTTTTATGAAGTAAACTTGTTACTCATAAACAGATCATATTTATCCAATATAGAGTTCTTTCTCATTTTATCGCCTGAAGTTCTTTATGCTGTCATTAAACCACCAATTTTTCACTTGACAGTTTAACTTTTTAATCT
Source organism: Eucalyptus cloeziana (assembly GCA_014182715.1). Taxonomy (NCBI): domain Eukaryota; kingdom Viridiplantae; phylum Streptophyta; class Magnoliopsida; order Myrtales; family Myrtaceae; genus Eucalyptus; species Eucalyptus cloeziana. The sequence continues at coordinate 21,136,058 of CM024638.1, forward strand.
GGAATCCTTGACATATGTGATGTGAACTAAAATATTCTCATATCTTATGCTAGAAAATTTGCATGTTCAGATATCTTCTTGCTCCTCGATGATCTCTTAGCTGATCATCCTTTTTATCTTAACAAAGCAGGTAGAGGATATAGTAGTCTTATTCTTGCCATACTAGGAACTACTTTTGGTGCACTTGACTAAATATGAAATATTCGATTGTCTTTTTTCCTTCACAAATGCACTTCTAGAAGCAATGTTCCTAAGAATCTCGATTAGTGCTTTGAAGAACCCATGTTAATTTCAATAATTGTGAGGTGGTTTTAGATTTGGACACCTGAATATTGCTAGTAATATTATGCTTTCATGCCTGAAGGTCCTATTAGAAAGCAAAATGGGGTGGGATTACTGTATTGGGCTTTAAAACCTAAGACCATCAAAACTTCTAGGACGCAAATTATAATAATAGGTGCCAAACTGACTGGTATTTACCACGCTTTATCATGGATGCAAGCACAGCTTGCTGATTTTGAAGTCTCTGAAGGCATATAATCTCGAGCTCACATCAAACATGCTAATTCAGTATGTTTATGGCTGTGAGCAAATGTTATGTTGGAGTATTCATGCGAAGAGGTACTCGAGTTGAAGCAATGTCCCTTTATCTCCAATAATGATGTCGAGTATCTTATTTATTGCATCCACTCATGTTGCAAGCCACAACTCTTCTACAAAAGAACCTAGAAAATGCTAAAGCAAGTTTAGAAGTTCTTGTTACTGATCTATAATTCTTACTGGACCAAGTAACAATTACGCAGGTAAGTCAGAATTTTTTGGAACTTGGAGGTCCTTGTGTTTCAAGCCGTTTATTATGTCAGTTTTGGGTAGGTTTATTGCTATTGAATTACTGCTGCCATGATTTTCGTGACTGGTGTGAGGCTATAAATTGCAAAGACATGCTGATTTGTGACAACCTGGAGTGTGGTGATATTGCACTTAAGTGAAATTGAAAAAATTCGAAACTTGTTGGAGGACCATACTCTTTAGTTTATATCATGGCAATTATGTTGGTGGCCCCTGGAAATTTTCTTTTCTTTTTGGGGGTGAAACAGCCCTTGAGAGGTCAATCTTTTTTTTGACAGGTTACGTTGGCTCGTGTGTATAATTGGGATGTTCACCAAAAGAGAATCCGTCAAGCCGACGCTCCTGCCAAATACTCTTAAAGGGATCTTTTCAAGTCGAATCATGGTAGCAGAATGTGTACTCCTGGATGAGAGTACGACTTTGATCTCCCCATTTTCAATCATGTGAATGAATTATGTATTGCTCTGTTATCGCAGTGGTTAAGACTCCGACAACGAGTGATTTTGGTTAGGTTTAGTTAGATTTACTGCATTACACAGAGCTTGTCATGTAAGCGGTTTCGATTGACAACCTCTTGGGCTTGATTATTCACTTTTTGTGTGCGGTGCTCTAGTTTTGAATTAATATTGGGTCCATCTATTTTATGTCGTTTTCACCTTGACTATGTATGTTTAGTAATAACCAATTTAAATTTGAATTCGGGAAAAAACATGGGCCTGCTTGAGGTCTACTGTGGAATAGATGTCGGCAAGAGTTATATTGGATCAAGTGACTTATTAGTGCTGTAATTTGGTGCTTCTTGTTGACACCTAAATTTTGGCGACTCGTTTAGTCATTTATTGCATTAAAAAATTGGGGGTTAATTTTATTCCTAAAAAAAAAAAAGTTAATTGCATAGCATATAGATTTTAGGCGCATTTATTTTGCATTTAGCATTGAACCGACGGCGAGCATTGATTCAAGTGGGATTTTCACATATTCGACTAATATACACTTGGGTGACATATTTTGGGTGGAAAGGAAATTTTCGGATGAAATATTCGGAAAATACAAAAAAGAACATTGCACGTGGGGCATATATTGAGTAATATATTCTTTAACTCAAAATAAGAAATATTACATAATCAAAGGGAATATCGTGCGCAACCAAAAAAGGAAAAAATATATGTCGCGAGAATATATTTTTTGGACCTATAAAAATACTTCGCGTGCAAAGTAAAGGGAGGAGGACACACATTGAATATACGGCCACACAAGAGGGTTGTCACTTTTTTAGAGGGGATCGGCAGAAGAAAAGCCGGCGACGTGAGGGTGCTTCGAAAAAAGAGGAATTGGCTGGAAGGAAAATAATCTGCGTTGGTCATTGGAGGTAGCTGCGACCTCGGATCTGGCCGCCGTTCGTCATCTTTCATCTTTCCAAATTCTGCCCAGCGTCAAAAGCATCGCGGGAACCACACATGAATAGCTAAAAGACGAGCCTCAGTCCGATCACGTTGCCGTCCAGTCGTTTGTTCCTTATTTGCAGGTTTCTAGTGATCCCCAGCGCTTCTTAGTCCTTGCTGTGCCGAGCATCGCTATCCTCGACCTAGACGATGCTGCTGCCCTAGTCTCACCTGTCGATCACCATGCCGCAAGCCACGAAATTCACATTTTTACGGCTACAAATTGAAGAATTATTGGCAAAGGAGGAACACGTGAACTTGGTCAAAAGCACCACGTCCGTTTGGAGTCCAGGAGTCTTCCTAAACCAACCCATCTCTTGAAACTTTAGACATCCATCAAAATTCATGCCTTGCACGCACGCATGCCTTTGTTCATGTTTGGGTTTTGCTGCCACGTGTTGCCACTTTGCCCACTGTTACGATTCAACGTCCCAAGCGAATCCCGAAGTTTCTTGGCCCTGAGTCATCGCAAGCAAACACCACCGCATGGAGCAATATTGACGAGCACAAAATTTTCTTACATATATTGTTTAATATTTGCTTGTTTTGTTTGAAGGAAAGACCAGCACAAAAGGGGCACATATCCTCTCTCTTTACTTGCATGTGCATCTCCTGGAGTCAAGCTGTCCAACAAGCCGTTCACCAAGCCTGTGAGTCATTGGTTACCGTGGTCCACCGAGCTTAGCACCATCACGTCGAGTCGCGAGGATCCGAATTTTGAAGGCCAATATTCGAACTAGGTGAAAACTTTATCTATTTCGATTTTTGAATATTTCGTTTCCTTATTTGAAATATCGTCGATGCACATTATTTAAATTCTCGATATGCTATCGTATCCGTAATCTCGAGTAGCCTTTTAAATTAGGGATTAATCCCTAATTTCATAACGTGCATACGATTGACAGTCCGATTTCGTGCCCGAAATATGACTCGCAATCGCATGAAAAATCGCCAATCCGATCTCATGCTCGAGATTCGATTCGCGGTTTATTTGAAATTGACCAATCCGATCCCATGCGCAGGATATGATTCGTCAATTTATGGATATCGATCTTATCTTGCTGGATGTGCTGTCGTGTTATTTGAATCGACTTTGTTTTCGTAAAAAAAATCAAATCAAATTTGAGTTAGATTAGGTTTTTATTATCTTGCATGTTAGGTTAAGAATTTTATTTTGAGTCATGAAAAAGAAAAAGAAAAAGTGCACTCATTTAGGATGTTAGTTTTTTTTTTTATCTGAATTGCATGTTTAATTTTAATTTCGAATTTCATAAAAAATTAGGAATTAATGCATTATTTGCACGTCATGGCATATTAGAATAAATTGCATGTTTTATTAATTTTTGCATCTTAGGTTAGAGCTGGCTAGGTTAAGATAATATGTTAGTTTAAATTAGGATTTAGTCTGACCTGATCCTTAATATAAACTAGATAGAATCTTAATCTAGATAATTATATTTTGCATTTTCCTTAATTTCGAATTTCATAAAAATTTATTTTAGGATAAATTAGTTTCAATTTCTAGAATATGTTGCATTTTTCTAGAATAGAAAATTCATGTGCACGTCATATAGAATTAGGTTCATGAAATGCACGTCATTTAGTGATTATTATTAGGTTCATTTAATTAGAAATTGCCTGTCATTAGAGTTAGGTCATTTTTTTAATTTAGATTGCATATTTAATTATTGCATTTCTTTAGAAATTACCTTTACTCATGTCATTTAGTTTAGGTCATGTTACCATGTCATATCAACTTATGTTAGATTAGTAACATTGCATCACATGATTCTCATTGAATAATTGAAAACAAAAAAAATTGAGTGATTGCTTGTTAATTAGAAATCATATCCAGGATTGCTGATGTGAATTTTGATCTAACAACGCAGATGCTTTCGTTGCTTTGAGGTAAGTTCTGCATTATTTAATTGCTTTACTTGGGTGTTAAATTGATGGTTTGCGCACCCGCATGAACACCTCACATGTTAGGAAAATAAATTGAAATCAATTCAGGCTGCTTGCCAAACATTTTAAAAAAAATAAAAGAGAAAGGTACCGAAAGGGCGTTAGAGAAATCTAACGTAATCAAGTCCCCGTATCCAAAATCTCTGGTTCGTAGGAGTAAAGTAAACCTCCCGTTGCTTTACTTGGGTTTCTAATCGACCCACCAAAAATAAATTAGTGGCGACTCCTAATTGAAAATCATTTGCATGTTAAGAACTCAAACCTAAGTCGCGAATTGGTATGGGCTTGGGAGAGCCCGAGTTAAGTCTAGGCTTAACAATCCATTAGCCAAACCCTAGGTGGTACACACCCGAAAAATTGGTCGCGACACTTCTCTTGTTGTCAGATCTTGGAGATTTCTATTATATTAAAGCAATGCAGGTATAGTTTGGTTATAAAGTCCGTGCCACGACGTATGTATAATTATTTCTAAAATCAACTTTTTTTCGCGTTCTTAATGTAAGTACATTACTAAGTCAAATTTTCTTTAAAATTAAATTATTATCAAAGGATAGAGATAATTACACTTTCCTCTTTCTTTTGTTAAATTTCCCTTCTTTGTACATAGCATTATGTCATTAACACAATCGAAAGGTACTCTATGAAATTGCATCCACGATTCTTTTTTAAAGTTTTTCATTGAATTTAATTGAATTATCTGCATGTGTTATAATAAGGCATAGATGTTGTTAATTATGTCTCGAGTTTGAATTCGGATAACGATATGTTAAACTGAATTTGTCGATAAAATTCTCAAGTAGAAGAAATATAAAAATAAATTGAAGCAAAGTTGCGGAAGCTTGCGGAATCCGAAACAAGCGTAGATGAAGTCCACGTGCGTGAAGAAGGCAAAATCGTGGTGGGCCCAGGTCAAAGTTTGACCTGGGCGCACACACCCACACACCTATTTAAAAAAGGGAAGAAAGAACTTACCTGCAGGCTGTAGCGTTCCAGAGTCACCGAAGAAGGAACCAATCTTTGGAACATAAATAATTTCCTTTCTCGGGGGGGGCGTACGGGAAGGGTTTTGGTTTTCTTCTTTGGTCGCTGCAGTATAAATGAGGAGCCGCACGTCAGAGAAGTTTTTTTTCTTTGTACATCCGCACCGCTTGCAGAAAACCCAACGACGCCTCACACGATCTTTGAAGCCGAGAGCCGCGAGAAGCTTTGAAGAAATACGTGAAGCCGTACGTCCTGATTTTGGTGTACGTAGAGTGTATTGTTTTGAGCTTGAACGCGCGGTAACTTTTGTGCCGTGAGTTGGGTTTTGGGTTAAATTGGGGTTTGGGAAACACCGAGAGAGTGTTTGAGTGACTTGAGTGTGTAATCTCCTTGTATCGCTTTATCTATAATGAAATTCGCTACTGCTCTCCCCGTGGACGTAGGTCTTTACGATTGAATCACGTAAATCTGGTGTCCGATTTATTTTCTGTTTCTATCTATATTATTGTTCGATCGCTCGCCCTATCGCAACAATTGGTATCAGAGCCAGGCTTGGCTAAGTTGAAGCGAATCAATGGCGACAGAAGAAGTAAAAGTGAGAATCGACAGATTTGATGGGAAGGATTTTAGTTTCTGGAAGATGCAGATTGAAGATTATCTTTATCAGATGAAACTGCACTTGCCCTTATCTGGGGAGAGACCAGAGACGATGAAGCAAGCTGATTGGGATTTGCTAGATAGACGAGCTATGGGTGTTATTCGACTGACGTTGGCTCGTAATGTCGCGTTTAACATCTTGAAGGAGAAGACCACTGCTGATTTGATGCAAGCCCTGTCGGATATATACGAGAAGCCCTCTGTGATCAACAAGGTCCATTTGATGCGACGTTTGTTTAATTTGAAGATGAGCAAAGGTGCGTCAGTTGCAAATCATATCAATGAATTCAATGTGATTGTTAGTCAATTGAGTTCAGTTGAGATTGATTTTGAAGATGAGGTATGTGCTTTGATTCTGTTATCCTCATTGCCTAATAGTTGGAATACTACTGTTACTGCTGTTAGTAATTCCTCTGGGTCAACAAGTTTGACGTTTGATGGGGTTCGAGATTTAATTCTGAGCGAGGACATTCGTAGAAGAGAATCTGGCGAATCTGTATATGCTGCTTTAGTAAGTGAAAATAGAGGAAGATCTATAACACGTGTGGGTAATAGTAGTACTAATATAAACTGGCGTAGTCGATATAGGACTGCTAATGTTGTCTATTGGAGCTGTGGCAAGAGGGGGTATCTTAGAAGGGATTGCCTCAAGCTGAAGAATGAGAAGGGTAAAGGAGTTATGGTTGATTCTGTAGATAATGTTGCAGCTGTAGCAGATAGTGCCGATTATGTCTTGTCTGTCACTAATGATTCATCGCTTGATGGATGGATTTTGGATTCTGGTTGTTCTTTTCATGTTACACCAAATAGAAATTGGTTTATCACTTATCAGTGCACGGGTAGTGATAAAGTCCAGTTAGGGAACAACGCTGAGTGCGATGTTGTGGGTGTTGGTGATGTTAAAATCAGAATGCATGATGGTATTGTGAGGACATTGACTAGAGTAAGGCATGTTCCAGAGTTAAAAAAGAAATTAATTTCCTTGGGTGCCTTAGATTCAGCTAGTTGCAGGTATTCTTCAAAACGTGGAGTTTTGAAGGTTGTTCGAGGTGCCTTGGTGATAATGAAAGGAATCAAGCACGGAGGCCTGTATAAACTTCAAGGTAAGACAGTGACAAATTAAGCTGTAGAGACGTCGGATGCATCTGTTCGAGAGTCTTTTGACTGCTCGAGGAAGACATGGGTGTTTGTGCCAATGCACAAGTTTGATGCTGGTGTCAGGATCTCGCAGTCAAGTGCTTTGATCGAGACGGAGACTAGTAAGTCGATCAAGCATGTGCGGACTGACAATAGCATGGAGTTCTGCTCGGAGCTGGCAAATAAATTCTACATGAAAGAGGGCATAGTGAAATATCGCACTAGTGCCAGTAAATCACAACAATTTGCAGAATTGATGAGAAGAACATTACTAGAGATGGCCCGTAAAATTATCTCTAGTACTGGTATTGCTAGGAGAATTCTAGCTGATGTGCCAAGTACAGTAAGCTACCTGGTGAATAGATCCCCATCAACTGCTATTGAATGGCAGACTCCTGAAGAAGTGTGGTCAGGTAACGTTGCTGATTATTCTATTCTTAGAATGTTTGGTTGCCTGTGTTATTTTCGAGTGAGTGATGGTAAGGTGAGTGGGGCAATCGGTTGTGGTGCCCGGATATAAATTCACCTGTTGACAGCAGAGAAGTTACCCTTGATGAGTCTCCAGTATTTTTGGTTAGAAGTGATTATAGCAATATTCAAACGGATCTAAACGGTGTTCAGTTTGAGGTGGAGTTGCGACCAGAAACTCCTGAGGTAGCGTATACAGGTACTAGCAAAATAATTGACACAGATGGTGCTCATAGCGAGGTGGAGCCTATAGAGCCAATGGTTGTTGTAACTGCTGAAATTAACAAGGTACATATTCAATCTCCTGATAGATATGGATATAACAATGGTTTTACTTTATTTGCGGTTGAGGAGGTTGTGTCAGAAAATTCTTGCGGAGTAGTTAAAGATGCATGTGGAATTGGTATTCTGATGAGGTCCTCGGTTATGGCGAAGTTCAAGCAAGGCTTGAACTTGGATAATATCTGTGGCGGTTGAGCCCATCGGGGGTGATGGGAAAGTAGCAGTAGAGTTTGAATTTTTGCGAAGTGATTGCGACTTGGCTCAAATGTCGAGCCAAGGTGGAGATTGTTAATTATGTCTCAAGTTTGAATTCGGATAACGATATGTTAAACCGAATTTGTCGATAAAATTCTCAAGTAGAAGAAATATAAAAATAAATTGAAGCAAAGTTGCGGAAGCTTGCGGAATCCGAAACAAGCGTAGATGAAGTCCACGTGCGTGAAGAAGGCAAAATCGTGGTGGGCCCAGGGTCAAAGTTTGACCTGGGCGCACACACACACACACCTATTTAAAAAGGGAAGAAAGAACTTACCTGCGGGCTGTAGCGTTCCCGAGTCACCGAAGAAGGAACCAATCTTTGGAACATAAATAATTTCCTTTCTCGGGGGGCGTACGTGAAGGGTTTTGGTTTTCTTCTTTGGTCGCTGCAGTATAAAAGAGGAGCCGCACATTAGAGAAGTTTTTTTTCTTTGTACATCCGCACCGCTTGCAGAAAACCCAACGACGCCTCACACGATCTTTGAAGTCGAGAGCCACGAGAAGCTTTGAAGAAATACGTGAAGCCGTACGTTCTGATTTTGGTGTACGTAGAGCGTATTGTTTTGAGCTTGAACGCGCGGTAACTTTTGTGCCGTGAGTTGTGTTTTGGGTTAAATTGGGGTTTGGGAAACACCGAAAGAGTGTTTGAGTGACTTGAGTGTGTAATCTCCTTGTATCACTTGATCTATAGTGAAATTCACTGCTGCTCTCCCCGTGGACGTAGGTCTTTACGACTGAACCACGTAAATCTGGTGTCCGATTTATTTTCTGTTTCTATCTATATTATTATTCGATCGCTCGCCCTATCGCAACAGATGTAGGATATGATGAACCTGAGTCAACCGGCACATATAGAAATAATGGTTCTCCACTTATTTCTCTATCCTCTGATGAGTCAGCAAAACACAAACCTTAACGCAAGTGGTCTTTTAACCTTGGCTATAGGCGCGGGTGCTTCTCTTGCTCTCACAAAGAGGATGGAATTGATAATTTTACACTGAAAGATTGAGCTCATCAGTGATCTTTTCCAATGTCATGTAATGGGAAGAATTTGTGCAGTTGTCAATATTAATAAATATGATCTTACTATGCAAAATGTCTTTGGTGATGGAGACATATTTATAATATATGTAAGATAATTAGGTTGTGGTACTTTCGATCGTAATTTATATTGTTTTTCCCAGGACATTTCTATTTTCTTCTTCATTCATTGTCTTGTTTACCAAACTTCACGATGATCATTATTACTATTTTATCTTCGTTGAAATTTTCGTAGACACAAATTTCTCAGTAAAGTTTGATAGATAACCTATATGAAGTATGGGTAAATGAATTAGTTATACAGAACAAAAAATCGAAAGTGAATTACCCAAACAAAGCACACAATTAAGATAGACCAAAAGACGGCGCTGTTGCATGCACAATAGACGATGGAGAGGATGTCTCTTCTATAAATATCTTCGGAGATTCAAAATTGATAGGACTAGAATTAGCACCTAGAGGGGGGTGAATAGGTGATTAAAGCAATTTTAACAATTTAATCCGAATGAGAGATTAATGAATTTAAACCAACAATTGCAGCAAATGAAAGTAATAAAAGGTAAAAAGATTAGGGATAGAGAATCAAGACTCCGTTTTATAGTGGTTCGGCTTAGACCAAGCCTACGTCCACTCTCCCACACGGACAGCCCTTCTGGCTGGATTTCACTAAGAAAAAAAAAGAGTGATTACAGTTTCACGCTCTTGAGTCCACAGTGTAGACACTTTACTACACTTCCTCAAGGTCTCACCACAATATGATCACTCTTTTGATTACATATAACGCTCGAAGAATATGATCGCAAAATAGAAAATGAGATTCAGACTTTGGAATTTTTCTATTCGACACCCTTCAACAATTGGAGCATCTCTCTTATATACTTCTTCATGCCTTCTATACCGTTGGCACCTTCTAAAGAAGTTCTTCCAATCAACCCGTTGGACAGAATCAATTAGAGAGATCTCGAGCTCTTTAAGGTAAGTGTTGATAGCCCATCAATCCTACTCGCCCATACAATCAGGATCTTGGTTTCCATAAGTAGATCCTTCCAAATATAAGTTGCGAAATCTTTAGAGAATCTATACACATTCGAATACGAAAGTAAGATCTTCTAGTGCTGAATCCAATAGAAAGATATTCTCTAGCCGTTAGAATAAAAACCATATAAGATCAAAATAGAAGATGGTCTAGAGACTGTCCATGAGAGTAGACTTTGAAACATGAGTCTTGCTAGCTTCAGACTTTGATCTTCAAACTTTGCCAATAGAGTCTGTAAGTCTTCAGACTAGACTGAGGAAAATGTTTTGTCAACTTCAAAATACTTGAAGAGAATTTATCCAACAATCTCTCCCTTTTTGATGGTGACAAAACTTTCCTGCAGATTTGAATATTATTACCCTGCAATACAACTTTTAAGCAAGCATTGATATTTCATAAAAGATTAGAATAAAAATAGTAGAAGTTATCCTGTACACAAATATCCTGTACACAGACTTACCTTGTACACAGATCTGCATCCGTAGAAACTTCATTAGTCAAGTGCAGACATTACTATCTTTATCTAATTAAATAGCTTAAAGTAATGCAATGATGAGCACACATTCAAAAAGAAACTCAGGATAAAGCCAAAATATCAATCCTAATCATCAAAAAAGTTTAAAAAATGAAGATTTGGTTTGGTTTGAAGATAGAGTCTTGAAAATGTGCTTGAAATCTGCAAGGTCTTCTCCCCCTTTTTGTCAGCATTAAAAACTCAAGGAGCACGAGGAATGCGAACAAGTTGAAAGTCCTCCATAGACTTGACAGTTTCTTCTAGCTTTCTCAAATCTTCCTGTAGTTGGGTAAGAGCAGTGCCTTTTGTAGTGTCCTGAATCTGACGCTGAACATCTTTAAGCTGATCATGCATGGTTATGAACATTGCATGATTTTCATTCTGTAGAGTCTGAAATTCATACCCCATAGCATAGATTTGGCCTTTGAGTTCCAAGATGATGTCAAGCAATCTTCCAAAATCTCCCGAATTGTCGGGCCCGTGTGCTTGCGTCAACTCGGTCTGATGGTGGAGTCAAGCCAGTATGAATATCAGCAGGAAGATCAGTATGTGGAGATAATGCCTCTCCCTCAGGAAACTGATCAGCATAAACATCTTCTGCATCAAGAGGTGATCGACTAACACCTGTTTGTGTATCTTCTTCTGTAAAAGTCAGTAGAAGAGGAGTATGTTCTCTTTGTGTATCTCCCCCTGTTTCAATGTCTTCTGGAGGAGAAAAATACTCGTCTTTCTGAGGAGTTTCCTCAATGACAGATTGTCGTTGATCCTCTTTTTCTGCTGGAGAATCTGTTTTTGCTGGTTCGTCCCCTTGTTCTTCTTTCTTCTCTTCCTCTTTCTCTACCTCTTTCTCTTCTTCTTCCTCTTCTTCTTTCTCTTCTTTCTCTTTCTCTTCTTTCTCTTTTGTCTCTTCTTCTTCTTTTTTGTCTGCAAAATGTTGTTCTGGAACAGGTGCAGAAATTTGAGATACAAGAGCAGAGATGGGTAAAGCATCCTCATCATCTTCATCTTCCAAGATGATTGCCCTTCTCTTCTTGATAGAACTAGTCACCAGTTCCTTTCCTTTTCTTTTGGCCGCAGAAGAGTCTAGTCTGAACTTAACAGGAGTCTTCTCCTTGAACTGCTCCATCTTCTTGCTGAGTTCTTTCAGACGCATCTTAGTTATCATCCTCAGTCCGATGACCATTTTATCAATAGTCTTCACAGAGAGAATGTGAGGAGGCTGAATGTTCAGGTGTCTGAAAAGTCGAGTAATGAGAGTAGCATAAGGGAGATTTCCCTTGTCCTTTGCCATGGACCTATACATATGAAACATGATAGTGTGTGGCAGAGAGAAATTAAGACCAATCTTGATAGCATACATCAACTTAGCCTCTGAGATGGATACATCTGTCTTTGATGTTGATTTCGGTCTGAGACAGTTGATCACTATCTTGTGAAGCAGAGTGTTTGTTGCATTCATCCTGGAGTAGGAGAGACGACTTTCAGCAATTCGGTCTCTCGCAAGTTCTAGAATTGCATGACTTACAGACACACCAATTGATTGGAAAGCACCTCTTTCCACACCAATTACATCTGCCAGAGTGTCCGTATCAACAACATATTCTCTATCTCTCACACTGAATGAGAGGCTATTTGCATCAAGGAAATTGAGATTTGAATAAAAATATGCTGTCAATTCAGAGTAAGTCACATCACAGTCAGTACAGAACTTATGAAGTTGAAGTTTCTCAAACTTCTCTCTCAGATTGATATTTAATAAGTCCAGAAAATCAAAGTCCACCGTCCGTGGATTCATCACCCCACGCTTCAGCAGTTTCTCATACATCTTTCTGTGTCCGTCTGATCGAAACAATTCATCCTTCTTTCCTCAAAGGTTTGCAGCCACATCCATCCAAGGTTTAAAATGTATAAACATTTTCTCATCATCATCTTTCCCTACTGGTTGATTTACACTACTAAACCTAAGGTCGCTTGGAAAGTTTGCAAAAGCTTTTGCTGCCGTTCCAGCAGGAACAACGCCTGATCTTTCCATTATAATGAGAAAGTGTGTCTCATTCGCGTAACCTTTTTCTTTCAGAAATTCATCAATGAAAGTCATTGCAGAACCTCCTTCCTTCAATGCAGAGTAGAGCCTATATACAAAAGCAGGCTTGAGTAATCTTACAGGTTTAATGCCTTCAAGAACTTCTTCTTCATCTTGAGGGTGACGTTCAAGAGGTCTAGTTGGGGAAGTACGCTGTTGAGATCGTTGAGGAGTCTGTTCTGTTGGAAAGTCACTATCTTCTTTGAGATCAAAGTGCGTAGGCCCCTCACCAGAGCCCTGTGGTCCCCTATTTGCTATCCTTGAGGATTTCCTTTGATAAGACATTGTCGCTTTCTTGGAGAAACTTTCACACTTGTGTCGCAAGAAAGTGAAAAGCTTTGAGACATAGAAATTTTGGAGAGAAAAATACAGAGAAGTGAAAAGCTTTTGATCTAGGGTTTCTGGGTAAAGTGAAAACGAATGAGAAGGAGTATATAAACGATAACAGATACGGGGTGATTCAAGCGTCGCAAATTTTGGAAATATGAGGGATTTCCTTTTTAAAAAAATAACTGCCTTAATAAATCGATAACCACCCTTTTTTAAATATAACTGCCTTAAAAAGCTCAATTAGAGATAAACAGACAATCTTACCTTTTCGAAATAACAGTTTAAGTAAATGAATGAACTTACAGTTGTGTCGATTGGTATTCTCAGTCTACAACCTTTGAGTCTGATACTCGTCGACTTTAGATTCTCGAGTCCGAGCTTCAACATTCTTCAAGAGATAAAATATTGAGTCTTGAGCGAATAGACTCAAACAAGCTTTTCTCAAGTGGCTTTGTGAAAATGTCTGCCAGTTGATTCTTTGAGTCTATGAATTGTATCAAGACTTCTTTGTTCTGAACATGATCTCTTATAAAATGATGTCGAATCTCAATATATTTTGCTCTTGAATGTAGAATATGATTCTTTGTAAGATTGATTGCACTGGTATTATCACATTTGATCTTTGTGCAAGAGTTTTCAATGCCAAAGTCTTGTAGTTGTTGTTTTATCCACAGTATTTGAGAACAGCAACTTCCAAGAGCTACGTATTCTGCTTCAGCTATTGAAAGAGCTACAGTACTTTGTTTTCTTGAAAACCAAGATACTGCCCTATTTCCAAGCAATTGACAAGTACCTGTAGTGCTTTTTCTTTCAACTCTACAACCTGCAAGATCTGCGTCTGAATAACCAAGAAGAGTAAAGTCTCCTACTTTGAGATACCATAGACTAATCTTAGCAGTATTAGCAACATATTTAATGATACGTTTAGCAGCACTTAGATGAGATTCCTTAGGATCAGATTGAAACCTAGCGCATATGCAAACACTAAATAATATGTCAGGTCTGGATGCAGTAAGATAAAGAAGTGAACCAATGATACTCCTGTATAACTTTTGGTCAATTTTCTTCCCTGCTTCATCTTTGTCTATCTTCAAGGAACTTGACATTGGTATGTCAGTCTTTTTGCAATTTTCCAGACCGAACTTTTTAACAAGTTATTTTGCATATTTCTCTTGATGAATGAATATTCCTTCCTTTAGTTGTTTCACTTGTAGACCAAGAAAATAGGATAGTTCACCCATCATGCTCATCTCGAATTCATCCTACATAGTCTTAGAAAATTTCTTGCACAAAGTCTCATTAGATAATCCAAATATAATGTCATCAACATAAATCTGAATAAGTAGAAAACTTTTACCTTCCTTTTTAATAAACAAAGTAATGTCTACCTTTCCTTTAGAAAAGCCATTATGAATTAAGAAATTACTTAGCCTTTCATACCAAGCTCGAAGGGCTTGTTTCAGTCCATATAAAGCTTTCTTCATTCTAAACACAGAGTCTGGTTTCTTTGAGTCTTCAAATCCAGGAAGTTGTTCCACGTAGACTTCTTCTTGAATAAATCCGTTCAGGAATGCACTTTTGACATCCATTTGAAATAACCTGAAATTCTTATAACAAGCAAAAGCAAGTAGTAATCGATTGCTTCTAACCTTGCTACTAGAGCATAGGTCTCATCATAATCTATCCCTTCTTCTTGCGTGTATCCTTTAGCTACGAGTCTTGCTTTGTTTCTCGTTACTTTGCCTTTTTCATCAACTTTATTCCTGAAAACCCATTTAGCTCCAATCACTGATTTACCTTTTGGTTTAGGAGTCAATTCCTATACGTCGTTAATGCTGAATTGTCAGAGCTCTTCTTGCATTGCTTCAATCCAGCTTTCATCAGCTAAAGCTTCTTTAATATTTTTGGGTTCTATTTCAGAAATAAGAGCAACAGCACTGGACTCTTCTCGCCTTTTGGATCTTGTTCGAATACCCTCATTAATGTTTCCAATAATGACTTCTTCAGGATGACTAGACTTGTGCTTCCGGTTACTAGTCGATCGATAGATTGTTGATCTTTTTCTTGAGTAGATTCTTCATCGGTAGCTTGTTGTACGCTTTCCGAATTATTAACCGCTTCAATGGAGGTAGATCTAGCAAGAATGAGGAGAATGAGATTCAGAATCTTCGATCTGAATTTGCTGAATTTGTGGAGAGTCTTGAAATCTGACATTCATTGATTCTTCCACAGTTTGAGTCTTCTTGTTGAATACTCTAAAGGCTTTGCTTGTAGTTGAGTAACCAATAAAGAATCATTCATCTGATTTTTCTTCAAACTTACCAACACGATCATTTGCATTCTTTAGAATAAAACATTTGCAACCAAATACTTGAAAATAAGAAACTATTGGTTTCTTTCCTTTAAAAATTTCATAAGGGGTTTTCTCAAGAATTGGCCTTAAAAACACTCGGTTTATAATATAGCAAGCAGTTGAAACAGCTTCAGCCCAAAACCTTGAAGAAGTTTAATTTCCAATTAAAAGAGTTCTCGCCATTTCTTGTAAAGATCTATTCTTCATTTCCACAACCCCATTCTGTTCTGGTGTATATGGAGAGGAGAATTTGTGCTGAAAACCAAATTCATCACAAAATTTAGTAAAATCTTGATTTTCAAACTCACCTCTATGGTCTGTACGAATACTCAAGATAGTGTGACCTTTCTCATTCTGCACTTTCTTAGCAAACTTTGAAAAAAGAGAGAAAGTCTCTGACTTACTTGAAAGAAAGTAGACCCAAGTAAATCGTGAGTAATCATCCACAATTACTAGACAGAACATTTTTCCACCAATGCTTTGCGTTCTGTTTACCTAGTACGCATGGTGTACATAGATCAGACTTTGAGTAATTGAGAATAGGCAATCCTCGAACAAGTTTCTCGGTAGAGATCTTGTTGATTTGCTTCATATTGGTATGGCCTAGCTTTTTGTGCCATAGATTAGCTTCATCTTGTACCGATATTAAGCACCGTGATCTTTCTTGATTCACATCCAGAAGATAGATATTTCCATGTCTTCGTCCAGTAAAAGATTGAGTAGAGTCTTTACTGATTCCAGAGCACGTTTCTTCCTAGAAGTTGATCTTGAAACCAGTATCACACAACTGACTTATGCTAAGCAAGTTGTAATTCAATCCTTCAACTAAGGAAACATTTTTTATTGATAAACTTCCAATCTTTACTGTTCCTCGACCAGTAATTCTTCCTTTGTTGTTACCACCAAAGAAAACTTTTCCTCCGTCTATCTGGACAAGTTTTGTGAAGCAGCTTGAGTCTCCTGTCATATGTCTTGAGCAGCCACTATCAAGATAAAACTTAATCTTCCTTTTGATAGTAACCTGCAATTAACACAAATTCAAGCTCTCTTTGGTACCCATGTCATCTTGGGTCTAGAAGTGTTAGAACAATAGACAGTCTTAGCCCAGCTCTTTTTAACAGGTCTCCAAACCAAAGGACATTCTTTCTCAAAATGTTCTGAGCTTTTACACTTGGAACATTTCAAGGCATTTCTGCCAACAGGTTTTACAAAAACTTTCTAGAAATGATTCTTATAAATAATTCTTGCTGATCTCTATTTGATTCTTTCCTTTACCTTTGGGAAATCAATTAGTGGAATAGTTTCAGAAGTCATACCAAGACCTAGCTTATCAAAGTATGGTCTTTGTATTGAAAGAATCTTATCCAACTTTTCAGAACCATTTGAAAATCTTTTTGATATGTAAGTAATATCATTTTTCAAAAGATTATTTTCATTTGAAATAAAGTCTGAGTTTTCTTTCACAACAAAGAAAGTCCTTTTCCAACTTTTCAAACTTTTCTTTTATAAGTTTATCCTGTTGCTTCAATGTAGAATTTTCCCATTTTTAATTCGGAGATCCTCTTGAGAGAGGTTTTAGACTAAGACAAAGTTCATCAATATATTTAGAAACTTTGACAGGAATTTTCAGGTTACCGACCTCGAGTTCACCGTCCGAGTCCGTGTGCGAATCAAGGTCTCGAGTCCGAATCTGATTTTGCCATTAAACAGATATTGGCATAATCGTCATCATTTTCTTCACATTCGGTGTCACTCCAAGTCTCTCGCTTTGAGTGCCTTCCCCGTTTTTCTCGCCTTTCATTTTCTCTTCTTTAACAGAGGATAGTTGGGTCTGATGTGTCCCTTTTTCTTGCATTCAAAGCAAATCACTTCTTTGTTAGAATCATCTTCCTCTGTTGATTTGTTTTGAAACCTTTGAGAGCTTTGTTTCTTCCAATTGAATTTCCTTCATTTTCTGTTCAACTTTCTGAATCTCTTTATCATAAGCGCCAGTTCTTCATCATCTAGATCTTCTTCAGAGTCTGTAGCATCAGAATAGTCATTAGACTTTAAGGTAATAGATTTCTTACCTTTTGAATCTTCCTCTTCGTTGGTTTGTTCCACTTCATAAGATTGAAGAGTCCCAACCAGTTCGTCTACAGAGAGTGGAGCAATCCTCTGCGTCTCTCTTATTGAGGTTTTTATGTAATTCCGCCTCTTTAGAGAGTCATCGTAGGAGTTTGTTGACCTTCATATGTCCTGAGATTGGATGTCCCTGATATTCAAGACCATTCACAATTTCAGTAAAGTGACTAAACATGTCAGTTATTGATTCTCCTGATCTCATCTTAAAGACTTCATATTGTCCCAAAAGTATATTGATCGTCGTTTCTTTCACACGATCACTTCCTTCATAGGTAATGTGAAGCCTATCCCAGACTTCTTTTGCTGTATCACAAGAAGATATTCTGTTATACTCAGTAGGGGATAAAGCACAATATAAGGAGTAAATAGCTTTGGCGTCAAGAGTCTGTCTTTTGGTGATTTCTTCTTGAGTCAGAAGAGTGGGATCGCAGCTTCTTTTCCTCTCTCGATTCGATGCAGCAAAGGGAATGATTCCTTTATCAACCACTTCCCATTCCAAAGGATCTTTCGATCTTAGGAATGCCTTCATCTTATTTTTCCATATGTTGTAGTCTTTTCCATCAAAGTATGGAGGTCTGGTATTGCTTTAACCTTCAACCAACCCTGTAGGCAACATACTAGCCATAGATCTTTTACTCAGAAGTAAAGACACTTCTTATGAACGAGTACACAAAGCTCTGATACCAATTGATAGGATTAGAATTAGCACATAGAGGGGGGTGAATAGGTGATTAAAGCAATTTTAACAATTTAATCCGAATGAGAGATTAATGAATTTAAACCAACAATCGCAGCAAATGAAAGTAATAAAAGGTAAAAAGATTAGGGATAGAGAATCAAGACTCCAGATTTATAGTGGTTCGGCTTAGACCAAGCCTACGTCCACTCTCCCACACGGACAGCCCTTCTGGCTGGATTTCACTAAGAATAAAAAAAAGAGTGATTACAGTTTCACGCTCTTGAGTCCACAGTGTAGACACTTTACTACACTTCCTCAAGGTCTCACCACAATATGATCACTCTTTTGATTACATATAACGCTCGAAGAATATGATCGCAAAATAGAAAAGGAGATTCAGACTTTGGAATTTTTCTATTCGACACCCTTCAACAACTGGAGCATCTCTCTTATATACTTCTTCATGCCTTCTATACCGTTGGCACCTTCCAAAAAAGTTCTTCCAATCAACCCGTTTGATAGAATCAATTAGAGAGATCTCGAGCTCTTTAAGGTAAGTGTTGATAGCCCATCAATCCTGCTCGCCCATACAATCAAGATCTTGGTTTCCATAAGTAGATCCTTCCAAATATAAGTTGCGAAATCTTTAGAGAATCTATACACATTCGAATACGAAAGTAAGATTTTTCTAGTGCTGAATCCAGTAGAAAGATATTCTCTAGCCGTTAGAATAAAAACCATATAAGATCAGAATAGAAGATGGTCTGGAGACTGTCCATGAGAGTAGACTTTGAAACATGAGTCTTGCTAGCTTCCGGACTTTGATCTTCGGACTTTGCCGAGAGTCTCGTAAGTCTTCAGACTAGACTGAGGAAAATGTTTTGTCAACTTCAAAATACTTGAAGAGAATTTATCCAACAAAAATCACCAATTGTCTAGCACGATGTAGGACGTGATGAAATCGCTTAGAATATGTGCATTGAGGAAAATGTTAGAGCTAGAAACATGCGAGTCTCTTGAAGACAAAGCCGGCGAGCGAATTGTAGTAGCAGGAGATCCGGTCCAAGACTTGAAGGCCAAGCCGATGGGTATGTTGTGCGTGGATTGGTGGGTCATATCTTGAAGTACGGTTGTGAGGATTCATTCTTCTTATGTTTCTCAACTCTTCAAGTTTCACACACTATTGATGAATGCAAAATATGTAGCAAATGAAAATATTATATTTAGCCGGGTGAGTATTGGAGTGTCTAAATTTCAAATATCTTTTTTCTTTCCTTATTAAATTTTGAGATGTCATTAATGATGAATCAGTTGTAAGAGATTAACCATTTTTGGAATTAGCTTGTTTGGCTCTGTAGGCTTTAGAGGAAAAAATCAAGGGAAGAAATAAGATGATCAATTACTCGGAAATAACTATTGCATCTCGCTAGGTGAGTGTCTACATATCAAATCATCTTTTTGTATCTATAGAATGTCAATGATGGATGGGATGATTAAATAGTTTACCAAGTTCAACAGTTGTAAGGATTAAAATCCCTTCTTGATACTAGCATACTAGATGTGTAAGCTCTTTAATGACTCTTTTTCAATGAGTGGTTTCATTGCATCGAGCTCGACTTGACCACTATCTTACTCTTTAAAGTTTTGCCTTAATGTCATAGACATCCCTGTCCAGGCTTGAGCACGACATTGCCTGCTTTGGTCACAGCTCACCTGTGCTTACTATAAGTGTTATAGGTCATATTTAGGCAAATTGGGATAGGAGAAGTAAATACAAACCAGCATCCCCACTGCTTAAAGTTGTGTGAGAATTATCTATGAGCACAGCAGCCCATATTTAGGCAATACGGGAGAGATTAAATATCTAAAACCCAATATCATCATCTTGGTCTCTAATACCACTATAGGTAGCCTCGTTGGAGGGTAAACACAATATTATCGACTCTGGTTGTGGCTGTTGACATCCAAATTTTTGTCGAGATTTTAGGTATCCATTTATTTTACAGAAATGTGAAAATTTATATTAAAAAAAAGGTAATAAGAAAAAACAATAAAAAAAAAACGAAATAAAATAAAATGAAATGAAGTCGTGTGGGCACTTAGCAAAGTTTTGAGCCTTCTAAGCGCCCACCCTCCATTAGTCCAACCCATTTCTTTTAATTCGTTCGGCCCATCTCTTTATATCTTTTTTCGGCCCATCTCCTTTTGTATTTCCTTGGCCCATCATATAACCAAACAAAAAGAAAGCCCAGCCCCAGCCTCCCTCTTCCTCACACGCGCTCCCCTCCAACTTCCCCAGCGAGCACAGCGTCTGTGACGCAAGGAAGGGAGACAGGCCAAGCGTGCGTGCGTCTGTGAGCGAAGGAGGCGCGACAAGCCGTGACGAGAGCTGAGCCAGCACCTTCTAGAGCCGCGCTAGCTGGCGTGCGAGGGAAATAACAGAAAGATTCGATCGGTGAGGCGAGGGGAGCGTGCTGATCCGAGAGGAAAAGATGAGATAGGAGCTGCTCGCCGAGGAACATCTTCGCCGGAAAGGATGCTCGCCTCAAGAGGATCCAGTTCGCATAACAGGAGGAGGAGAGACGCTGCCGGTTTTCGGAGAGGGCGGCCGTCGAAGAGGCAAGTTGCAGAGAGCTAGGCTGAAGAGAGATTCACGGGGGAGAAAGAGAGTCCGCCGAGAGCGAGAAGGAGAGGAGGCTGGACGCTCGCTTGAAAAAGGATTTGGCCATCGAAGAGCTCGGCTGAAGGGAACCAAGGAGGATAAGGAATCGGCACTACCCCTGCCAGGTAGGGTGTTAATAAAACCCGACCCGACCCGACCCGACCCGAACCGAACAAGACCCGAACACAAAACAAATTGGGTACGTGTTTCGTGTTTGGGTCGTGTTCGAGTCACAAATATAAAACAAACAAAAAAATGTGTTTCGGGTTGGGTCAAGTTCGAACATTGTTCGACCCGAGAAACACGTTAATTCTAAATTCCAAACACCCCAAAAACACAAACATTTTTGCCCCAGACACAAACACATACCTCGTCAGCTTGACAAAGGAAAGCGACTCGGCTCCGCCTTCTTCTCCGACGAGTGCGCCTTCTCGTTGAGTCCGCTGCCGCCCTCCGATCGACGCGCCTCCGCCCCGCCGTCGCCGTCGCACCCCTCTCCTCCGCCTCGCCGACGCCGGAACCCTAGCCGCTGCGTGCGGCCGACCATCGTCGACGGCTCGGGGACTGGGTTCGCTCGGGCGCTCGCTTCTCGCCTCATTTCCAAGTCCCGGCAGGTGAGGAGCCCCCCTCCAGATCCACGTGCCTTCCCCCCTCGATTGGAAACATTTTAAGGGGAATTTATTACTTCTTGCCGTGCATTTTTGTTGTCTGCTGAAATTTGTTTTCTGAAGATGTCGTAATCATCGGCTTCGCAGCATTGCCAATTTATTGCAATATACAAGTGATCATCTGATTGCCAGGGTTGTGTAATTTTTTTGTTCATCATTATTATGGTTGTCGATGAAATGAACTGAGTAGGTTGAGACGAGTGCTGGGTTTTTCAACTTCATATTACTTAAAGCGTGTTCTCTGCTTGTACCCTGTCTCGCCTTTGTTGATCGGTCATTTTTCAGCTTCTTAATGATATGTTGGAATTACCTGTGGCTGGAGGGTGAAATGAATGAATTCTTTATGCCGTTCTTTGCTTCTGTCTTTCACAAACGAGGTGTAAAAATACGATGACTCAAAGCTTTCTGTGAATAACTATTTCCTTGCTCTGCCCAAGAACAATGACTAATTTTTTGGTCTCTTAGCTCTGGTTTAAGTAAATTTCCAATTAGATTTTAGTATTTGTTTTGCACTGATTATTATGCTGTCTCTATAAGTTGTTTGAGCTCAAAGGTGATTCTTTATTGCTGTGTTTTGATTTTTTTTTTTTTGGCAGGATTGAAGCTGTGTTTTGATTTAGAATTGATTTTGACATGGAGGGATGATTGGGTCTGTCTCTTTTTTTCTTTCATTGCCAGATGTGGCATATTTCCCTTTCATGTGAAGTGAACCCTTCTTTAGATTGGTCTCCATTACAATATCATAGCTAGTATTATGGTAACTATGAGGATGCTTATGAATGGTATTTGGCAGGTACAGAAGCAAAAGTTTCTCTCGCGTGTTAATTTTTTTGCGAATGGTTCTTGAAGTGATAGTCCTTGCTTGTAGTCATTGATCATCTTGATTTATCACTGTCCCAATTTTTTTGTCTAACCACAATTTGTTACTTGCTATTATAGTGAAGAAGTAGCCAGAGTGAAGATCTACACTGTTGGAGCCGTATAGGGCCCTACTACTTTGCATTTGAAGAGGTTGCTCACTGTCTAATTGGTAAAGCTTCTTGATTGGTTCTCTTTTGCTTCTCTTTTTGGAAAGTGGTGCTAATGAGTTCTGTTTTGTTGCACAGATTTGCCTTTAGCTTCTCATATCACCATCTCTTTTTCTTTGTCCTTTTTCTGCAGGTAAAATGCAGGGATAGCCAAATAGAGAGAACATCAAAAGCCCCCACTCTCCACACACATGAGTAAAGTCGTAGGTTATTGAGATTATTTTGGCCCAAGATTTTTGCCACAATGAAAGTAAGAGAGAGGAATGCTGGTGTGTAAAGTTCAAAGTTTTTGTTATCCAAAGTATTTATGTAATTTTTTTGTGCTGGCCTGTGTCCTCTGGCTTTGACTTCCTCTTCCTGTCTGTTATATGAAAGACTGTGGAACTAGGATGCTGCATAAACAAGTGATTGTAGAGTAATAAATTGTAGCACTGGCGTCGGTTGTTGGTAAAGGCAATCTTTCTTCAGGACAAGCAATTATTTGATGCAGCTGAGAGTTCTACTATGTTTGTATGCCTAAAATTTAATAATCACACTCCTAAAGCAATCCAATCAAGAACAAAAAGATATATAGAGAGCTTGTGCAAACACAGAAAAGTCAAAAACTAAAGCAATGAGACATTTGAGCTTGAAAGAAAAGAAAATATTCACATGGAAAGATTGATAGTGACATTTGGAATGGGCTGGAGATGAAATGAAAGGATTTTATGTTTTCATGAAGTTAAAATAACAGGACATGGCAATATTTTGGAACAAATAGAAAAAAAGGGAGGTGAAAAAATAAAAATAAAAATAAAAATAAAAAAAGGTGAAAACCCATAACCTGACCCGACCCGACCCGAATTTCCTATGCAAGTCTAATGTGTTTCGTGTTCGGGTCGGGTTGGGTCACACTATGTGACCCTTTATGTTTCGGGTCAGGTCGAGTAACATCAAAACCCGACCCGACCCGACCCATTTACACCCCTACTGCTAGGTCGTTTCTATTCCGATCGACCTTTAGAGTCAATTACGTGTTCAGAATCTCCTCATCGCTCTGCTCCATTGTTCGGGATCTGTGTCCATCCACCTTCTAACCGAGATATAGGAGAGTGAAGCTGTCTGAAGCAGGTTCGTGAGTTTCGTTTCAGTTGAAGGGAGAATCCTTGGGATTTTATTGATCTCGCTTGGTTGAAGTTAAAAAATCAGTCTTGCCGAGAGTCCTCCGTGACCTGTTTGATGTTTTGTCTAGATGTCTTCAACGTTGATTTGTTCCTGTTACTGGTCAATCCGTGAGCATTTTAGTGTGAGTATGGGGTTATTATTATGTTCAGAAGCCCTTTTGCCTTGTCGTCAGGCTTCTCCCTAAAGGAAAATGGACTCTTTTCCGATAAAAAAAAGAAGAAGAAAAGCATACGCATATCAATAATCAATGGAAACTAATGCGATTGCTAAACTTTTGGGCTTCAAATGGAAGCTTTGCATAAGATATAATTTGATTGATCGAGATGGAAGTATCGTTTCCCCCCCCGGTGAGAAACTGCCAAAAACGCAATGAATATGTTAAGATAAATAGTGGAAATTGCACCTTAAATTGATGTTGCAGATGTCATAAACTAAGTACATGTGTATATTCTGACAAAAAAAAAATAAAAAATACACGTGTCTATTAAAATTTCAAAATAATCTGAAATTGATTTCCAAGATATCCCACTACGATGGTTCTGTTTTGTATATATATCTGTAAACTTTAAATTGCGCGACAGATTAATGTTAATACTGACTACAAAAGCTACAACATATTGAATTTTTTGATAATTAACTGGAGAAATTTTTTGACATCAATTTTAATCTCCTTGGTCATTTCTGCAAAAAGGAAAAATTCAAACCGTTAACAGCTCTAGTAGTTTATGAACGAGATATATTAGATTTTTTGCATGAAATATGTATTGGTTCAAAATTTTTACATTTAATGACGATAACACGAGCAAAAGTAAAATACGATTTAAGGGACATTCGTGTGTTTCAATTCTAACTTGATTAATTTCTTGCAAGTTATATCTTCAACACTCAAAAATAAAATACAACTAAATTTAAATAGGACACATTCCGTATAGTATTTTGAACTATTTTACTATATTTAGATAAAGAATATGTTAATTTATTTTTTTTGAACAATTTTTATTATACAAGTAAATAAAAGGATTGGTAGAAGATTTTTGTTTTTCAGAGCATTTCTTTTATGATTGAGCTAACACGAAATAAAAAACAATTTGCAGAAAGCAACTACAGAAACAATAACGATTTATGAACTATCATTGGTTTAATATCTACCGCATGATTGTAGATGTTCATCATGATCAATTGATGATAATTTTAGGATGAACTGATCATATCAATGGTGTATGTAAAGCTTAGTGATGGACATGCACAAAGATGTAGGCATTGACAAAAGGAGAACAAGTTAGGTATGATGAGCAGTTCATAAGGACTTGGAGGGACCAAGATAAGGTGATCATCACCCTAAAGCCTTTGAATACTAGTATGCTCAGGAAGACCATTGGATAATGAATTGCAACTTGTTCGGCGAAGAATACAATCGATATCATCAACAAAATATGAACAAGGGCATGTGCTAATAACAAGTGATGACGAGCAATTGACGGTGCAAATATCAATTCCTAGAAGGCATTGTTCAATAATCCATCCTAGGTTGACCGTTGAATTGGAAGAAAATAGTTGTTAACAAGTCGGGAATCCGTGGCCAGAGGACTAAAAACGAGTGAGGACATCTTTGGCACTTTTGGTCAGTGTGTTAGACTATATATTCGATGGAACAGTATAACAAACTTCATTTCAAGAAACCTTTCTTTTACCAGCAGGAGCAAACTGTACGGGTAGCCTGAACGCTGACATCTGCTACAACCAACTCCCAACGCCTCTTTAACTCTTCAGAAGCATCTTCAACGGTTGGATTGGAGGGGGAACGCCTATATAAAGAGGATCAAAACAGCTAGAAGTGGTGGCTACCGAACCTTGAATGCCGGTGAAGAATGCCTAAGGATGGAGGAGCCACCGGTTGGACACCAAGAGGAGAGGACACCGCTGAGCAAGGCCAAGAAGAGCCTAGAGAGGTTCACAATTTGAGAGCTCCTGAATGAGCTGTGTCTCCATTATGGCTGGCCATAGGGGGTTTATGAAGCCTCTACAGGTCCTAGTTGGGTTAGCATTAGGACTGGACGGGATGGAGCTTACAATCGGTTAAACAACGAGACTAAAATGACTTCAAAATGGACGACGTAGATGGGGTGAGGAGAGATGAAGAGGGGTGGTTGGCAGTTGGATTAAGCGGTAAGCGTTTGATGCGATAACAGCCATTGAAACAAAATGCTACGTTATCCACTCGATCTAAATTTGGATGATTTCTCGCAATTTGGAATTATGGCTGATTTCTCAAAACTTTGGGATTATCGCTTAACTCACTGTTTGGACCCTAAAATTTCAACAATCTTGGAAAGGATGTTCCATGGCTCATTGAACTGAACTTTACCTTGTGGCCGTTAGTAATTTGATTCTAGGCCCACCTTGCCTCTCAAACTCGGGTTCGAGCACTAAAAAGGTCGGAAATTTACGTTCTAGCTTAATTTCTATGCTTGAGCTCCAAAAATCATGCGAATGTCAATTTAAGCACATTTCTTCACCATGATTGCCCATTTAAGCTCACTACTCTCATGGCAAGTTGGATTTTGAAGTTCTATCTCATGCCAAGTCACTTCTCGAGGTCGCCTCTAGTACTGGAATGTAATAAAAATGCAAATATAATGCTAATGCAAATTATGCAAATTATGCAACATTGATATATTTGTTTAAAGTCCGATTTGATCCCTAATTTCTCATTTAATGAATGACTAATCCATTAGCCAAAAATAGGTGTCGACGATCAAGAATGGATCGGATGCCCATTGTTCAGACCGTGGGCATCCAGCCCACTTTTGGTCTATTTGAGACTCTCCAGGTCGGTCCTCCATGGTCCCTTTGCTCTGTGATCACTCTAGGATTGTCGTGGCATGCTTTGGGTCCCCTTTTTAAGCTCGGGGATAGGCCGAATGTGTCTTTTGCGTAGACAGATGAAAATGGAGATGTCGAGTAGGTATCAGTCTTGCCAATGCCATCTTCCGACTCAGAGTTTAGATGAGGTCTCTTTCTTATTATATTCCAGCATTTAAATTTAGTTTTATTTTTTTTTCTTATATATAGATAATCTCTTCGTATTAATATACACACACATATATAAAGTATAAAAGAAGCATTTTTAATGCGTGTCGGCTTTTTCGCAGTACATTATAGGATGAAATTAATTTTGACTATTGTTAGTTGCATCATAATGCATTTAGGATTAATTTCTCATTATAAAGATTAAAAAACTTTCATTTATTAGGCTAGTGCATGTCTCTTCTTATGAATAGCTCACAGGTCCTGTTTTAGGAGTTTATAACAAAGCGGCGTTGTGTTAATTTTGTTTGATACGGCTGAAATTGCTTTTATTCTGTTCTGTCTTTATATTAATCATTGATTGTTTATTGTTTGAGTATCTATGCATGATAATATAGATATACATGTTTAAGTAATAAAAAATGAAAATATATTGGAAGAAATAATTTTTATTAAAAGAAAAATGTTACCAGTGATAGGTGCTAGGCAAAACTAGCTTAACCAAGTTCTTGCATCCAAAACCTCTAGTTCACCAAAGTGGGGTGAGCTCCTATGCCTTACTTGGCTCACAATTGGCCTATAATAAGTTAGTGGCAACTCTGATTAAAATTCGACCATTTAATAAAAGAGAAATCAAGTTGTGTTTGGTGGGGTTTGGAAGAACTGTACATTGCATAAGCACCACGTTGTAAGAGAGTTATATGTCTCCGCCTAACGATTCATTAAATTCTTTCAAAGTTCATCTCAGCAAGATCGTGATAATGTGCATATTGATGTAGTTCAAATGTAATATTTCATTCATAATGCATAGACATGTAAATATAAAATTTCATATTGCAGATCAACATTCGAAAAAGTCATGTTTTTTACAGTATCATACACGGAGCATAAGTTCATGAACTAACGACATTCGAGGACTCTACTTATCCGCCATTACCCTTAGCTGCCCAATTGGTACGAATCTCAATTAGTTTTTTGAATTTATGAAGGAAGGCCACAGATGACTTCCAGGCAAATGGAACATAACAACAGAGTAATGGCAAGTGGAACATGTATTAACTTGTCCAATACGTACAAAATATATCTAACTAACGTATTATATAATATATTAAGTTCTCCTATAAGTCCAACATCTAACTGACATACAATAATATAATGCAACAGTCCAAAATGTCCAACATCTGACCAACATGCAGTAATAAAATATTTCCGAGACGACCTCCTGCTCTTTGAAGACTTTTGTCAATTATTTCCTCAATTTAGCCTCCTATTTGGTGCGAGTCTGAATGTTTTTTTAAGTTTATTTTTTAACTCATGAAGGAAGGCCGCAGGCTACTTCCAGGCAAATGGAAGATGATAACAAAGTAATGGAAAGTGGAACAGATGTTAGGTTGTCCAATACGTCCAACATCTAAAGAACATGCAATCATATGATATATTTTCGAAAAGACCCCTGGTAACTTCTAGGCAAGAACATGATAACAAAATAATGACAAGTGGAAAATATATTAAGTTGTCCAATACGTCTAACATCTAATTGAACAAAATAATAGAAATTTGATTAATATCGTGAGTCTCTCAAGCAGAGTATTAATGAGCTTGGTTTTGATTTTGATTTTTTTGTTTTGTTTTATGAATAAAATTCTAATTGAAAGATTTTAGATTATGCTAACACCAAGCACAAACAATTGGCTTTTTACCGGTACATCATGCGTGGTAAGTGGAATAAAGGCAAGAATCAACTGATCATGCCGATTTGCTTGATTCAAGATTGAAAGTAAGAAGATTCGCTTTGTTTGGCTTAGCAAAATGGAAGTTTGGCTCCACTGAGAAAAGCTAATCCTTTTTTAATTTAATTAGCAGAATGAAAGCAAATCTTCTTTTCTAGCCTAGAAATAAAGGAAGAGATTTCTCATCCCAAAAACAAAATAGACAAAAAGATCAAAGTGGATCATCCATTATGCTTCCTTTGTGATCACGCCAAATTTGAGTGGACCTACCGCACCAATTGAAATGATCCCTTTTAAGAAGGGTTAATACCGCGAAAAACTCCAAGCTAGTACATTTGTGACAAATTTACCCCAAACTATTTTTTTTACTATGAAAAACCCCAAACTGGTACACCTGTGACAAATTTACCCCGACTGACAGTAAAAAACCTTAAATTGATATATTTATGACAAATTTACCCCAAACTAATTTATTCAACTGCAAAAAACCCCAAATTAGTAAATTTGTGACAAATATCCCTATGCTAAATTGGATTAATACCACAAAAAAATCACAAAAATTGTAAATTATGACAAGCGGAGCGTAAAATCCCAAGTTGGTATACTAATCAACTGTCATGTGTCATTTAACTTAATAATTTGACAGTAAAATTTAACGAAAACTAACAGAGGGTAAATTTGTCACAAATGTACCAGTTTGGGATAAATTTGTCAAAGGTATACCAGTTTGGGGTTTTTGGTGGTCGAAAAAATAATTTGGGGTAAATTTGTCACAGATATACCAGTTTGGAGTTTTTTAGGGTATTAACCCTTTTAAGAATCATGCTACATAATTCATTTTATATTATTATAATCTTATGAATGTCTAACTGGGAATGCACTAAGAAAAGCGTCTTAATTAGCATCCCATGATTCACGCCATGATTGAATTGAATAGTTTCAATTACAAATAAATTTGTGGCCTTTCTTCTTTGCTTAGAACACACGCGAGTCCATCGTCAAGTCTTTGTCCGACCCTCTTGTGAAGGCAAAGAAAAAGCACTAAAGTACGTTTGTCTAGTCAATCCGTTTGGTATGTGTTGATCTGCATATATTGTTCTAAGTTAGGAATAAGAATGAATTCGCGATACTGGTTTTCTTAGGGTATACCTAATATCTTGGGCCGTTGAAAAGGAAAATTTATGTCAGTTTCAACAAAATACTAGAAGACTCCGTGTAAAAGAAAAGAGGAAATTATACTTCTAGACATGCACCGATTACAAAGCAAACCCAGTCACAAGAATTGGAGAGAAAAAGTTGCATCGTGGCATTTCAACTTGAGATGGTAAGGTCACAAACCTAAGGAGGGTGGATGATAGGAGATGGGACCATCATTCATTTGCCTTCTTTACAAGACCGTTGATTTTTTTCTCGATATCAGCAAAATTCATCTTATCAGCATTTCCAATTTACTAGAACAACTAGGCCCCACATCAAAGAAAACGAATTAACTTAAACCACAATCTCATTAGAGTCTATGTACCCGATCATCAAAAGACAAATCCCTATACCTGCCTCGCTTAGAGAGAAAAATCATGGCAAGGACCGGAAATTTCTGTAGCTATTCGGTCATTTTCTGGAGACAAAGGGCGGAAATAGCGCAATCGTGTCCGTCGATCGTCAAATATCTCACCAGTAGTGTTTTAGAGGGAAAAGGGCTGTTGATGCTAGAAAATCGCGACATTAGCTCATCACTTCTCACATTTAATGTCATTGGAATGATGGGGGCATCCAAAATCAAAGAACGAGAATTGTCGCTCTAAATCCTTGGCCCCCATCCTGGTGATTTTCTACAGCTTAGGAAAAACGCCGGCAGAAATCATAATATGTTTAAGAAACATTGGTTAGAGTGTGTAGGACAGGTTTGAACCAGCAGCTTGTGTTCCATATTAGTCGGTGCTAAGCAAATGAAAGGAAACCCATTCCATCATGGTGAGAGCAAGGGTGAATCACTAGTTGTCAAAGCATGAAGATCTACATTCTTTAGCCCATGTAGAGAAGAAAGAATAAATAAAAGGAAAAAATCCGCAAAAACCCCAAACTTCAACTGTGTGATGCATTTACCCAAACTTTTTTGGTAACCCTAAAAATCTTAAACTTTTATCTATGTGATATATTTACCCTAAACTTTTTTTGTGATATCAAAATGCCCAAATTTTTTTCCGTGACACCAAATTTTAAGGGTGAATGTGTCATACGGATACAAATTTAGGATTTTTTATATCATAAGAAGAAGTTTGGGATAAATTTGTCTCACTGTATAAATTTGGGATAATTGTGTCACATATATACAAATTTGAGATTCCTAGTGTCAAAAAAAAAAAATTAGGGTAAATGTATCATAATGAACATAATTTAGAATTTTTGGTGACTTTTGTTTTTTAATAAAACAAGCACTTAATAGTGGGCAACATATGCAACGTGATTGCAAGCATGGGATAGAGACTCGATGCTGGATGCTTTTTGGTCATAAGGATCAACCGTCCAAAATTGACTTATTATAAAGGGTTTTCCCTTTTAGTTTTATCGCAAAGCACTTCAAACGCGCGACTCCGGCAGTCTCTTTTCCCGCGTGGTGCGGTTACCCCTCTTAAATGACCAAACTGCCCTCACCTCTTGACGAATTTCTATACTAAAAATACGCGGACTCTGAAAAATCCAGTACTCTTCCCTCAGTCTCTCGCCTCCACCAATCGGTCACCGCAAGCCTCCGCCACCTCGCGGCTGCGTCGCCGTCGATGTCGTATCCCCTTCCCGTGCCGTCACCCCTCGTCGTTGAGACCCCCGGCCATCACCTGCGCCGATCGTTTCGCGTCCCGTCTCGGCCAAGCCACCATCTCTGTCCCCGACTCTCTCCTCGAGGCAGCCTCGCTCCGTCTATTCGCGGCCGTGGGCAACACCAGATCTGAGGTCGCCCGAACCCGACGAGGCCGGATCTGGGCTTGGCGAGATTGGAAGCGATGGTCCTCCACTCCCCACTCATTGCTTGAAGGTGAAAACTGATGCACAGCTCTCTCTCTCTCTCTCTCTCTCTCTCCCCCCCTTCCGTGTTTCCTCTTCGAAGCAATTATTTTGTCGATCTGAATGGTTTTTTCACTTGCGAAGGAAGGCCGCAGGTGACTTCCAGGCGAACGCAGCGAAAGTGAGAGATCTCTCTCCGTTGCGTCATCAAGTTGTTACGAGGATCAAACTCAAGACTTCCCAAGTCACTGGGCAGACTCAATTCGGGGATCCATCACTCCGTCTTGCTACTAGAATGAAGAGAAAGAGGGAGGGAGAAGGGACGGCGACGGTAGCTGGGACAGGCAGTAGCCGTGATGGTGGATCGGGGAGGGGTTACGAGGTGTTCCTAAGTTTCAGAGGGCCCGACACCCACTTAACCATGGCCGATTGTCTCTACAATGACCTGATCCGGGCGGGGATCCGCGTTTTCAAAGACAACGAAGAGCTCCGATTTGGTGAAGAGATCGAAGGTGGCCTCTTGCAAGCGATCAATGACTCCAGAATTTACATCCCGATTTTCTCCAAGGACTACGCTTCAAGTAAGTGGTGCCTCCGTGAACTGGCACACATAAGGCCCGTTTGGTTCAACTTTGGGAAATGCCTTTGCATTTCCCCAAGTATCTTTGAGAGAATGAGCATTTTGGGAAGGGAAGTGTGTTTGGAAACCATTTTTTGTGTATGTTTTGTAAAGCTATTTCAAAGTAAAAAGAAAAATGAAAAAAAGAAAAGAAAAGGGAGGAGGAGATGTAGCTAGGTGATCGTGGGGGTGCGGCTGGTGGCGGTGGCGTTGGTGGCGGCGGGGAGGCGGTGGCGGTGGCCGGGAGCGCTCGCCGGAGGTCGCCTCGGCGACGCCCGGGTGGCGCCACCCGGCCCGCCCGGGTCGCGCCGACCTTAGGCGACGCCCGAGTCGCGCGACCCGGGCGTCGCCGAGGTCGCGCGGCCTCGGCGACGCCGCTTGTGGTCGCGCGGCCTCAAGCGACGCCGCCCGAGGTCCAAAGAACCCGGGCGTCGCCCGAGGTCGCGCAGCCACGGGCGGCGTCGCCCGAGGTCGAGCGACCCGGGCGGCGCCGCCCGAGGTCGCGCGACCCCGGCGGCGACCTCGGGTGCGGCCGTGCGACCTCGAGTGGCGGCGTCAGGTTGCTCGACCCGGGCGATGCCCGAGGTCCGCCCGACCTCGGGCCACCTCGCCCGAGGTTGCGCGACCTCGGGCGAGGCATCCGGCAGCCCGCTTGCGGCCGAGTGCCGCCAACCACGAAACTCGGCCGACTCTCACGTGGGGGAAGAAGAACCGAACGGGGAAGAAGATGGTGGGGAAGAAGAATGAACAGTGACTCTTGGCATTTTGGAAATGCCAAAGCTGAAAGCTCCCCCACCCCAAAGATTGGGCTTTCAGCATTTGGAATGCCCACATTCCACCAAAGAGCATTCGAAAGTTTTGCCAAACACAAAAATTTTCTCCCAAAGGGCTTTCGGAGCCCAAAGCCCCTTGGGAAAGTCCAACCAAACGGGGCCATAGTGGAGCTATCAAGAGGTAACGATGAGAAAGTGATCCTCCCTATATTTTATGACGTAGACGTGGATGATGTCAAGCTTAAGACTAAGTTATATCGGAAAGCCCTTCGGAAGCACAAGAGCGAATATGAGAAAGATTTAGCAAAGAAGTGGAAGAAGGCTTTAAGAGAGGTTGTCAAAATTAGAGGAAGGAATCTAAAAGATCACGGGTATTATTTGCTTATCCATTGACTTTATTTTCTTTGTTGAAATTTTCGATTTCTCGTTCCTTTAAAGAATAGTTCTTCGATTTGCTGCTATCCAACCATACGCAACATATGGTTGGATTTGACGCAATGAGGGAGCTAGAAAGTTTGCTCAGAGGGCGAGGGTTCTTGCACAAATTGACTTTTCACTTTTAATATCAAGTTTTTACATCCATGAAGATCTTAGATGTGATAAAATAGTAAGATCATATATTTGTGAAAAATAAAAAATCTAGTTTCTTAACTTCAATTGCATTGCGTATATGAATTTAAGGACTTTTGGTGTAATTTTCCTTGACCCTATG
Organism: Eucalyptus cloeziana; assembly: GCA_014182715.1. Lineage (NCBI taxonomy): Eukaryota > Viridiplantae > Streptophyta > Magnoliopsida > Myrtales > Myrtaceae > Eucalyptus > Eucalyptus cloeziana. The sequence goes on from CM024638.1 coordinate 21,169,640, forward strand.
CCTATAATGTTTTCCTGAAAAATTAGATTGAGTTTGATGTTAGATTTTTCTGTTTTTGTTACATTAAGGAAACATAGAGAAATTATAGCATAGACTTAGTCTATCGCAGTCTATATATCCAAAAACTTACGGCCAAGAGGAAAAAACTTATCCTTGTGGTTTTGGTTTCAGCCGTAGGGAATTCGTATGCTTTGCTGCTGTTTTCCTTGAAATAACCGGCTAATTACGGTCGGACCACCGAGTTACACAAAAATAATGGAGATTTTTATGATGATAGTTTTATAACCCCATAAGAGGAAACTATAGGTCATGGTTTTTCTATTGGGTTGAGTATACAAGACCGAACATTACAAAGATCTTTGTATGCCATTATCCAAAAGATTAAATTAAAAAAAAAAAAAAGGATCTCTGTTAAGTGTTAAGAGATTCAATCTTCCAGTGTATTTCTGATTAATTCTTGATTAGTTTGCAAAGGGCTGACTTAGCTTCAGGTGTGTTATCAATCTTGGGCTTTTGTTTTCATTGTGGTGGGGCAGGGGTCATAGGCTTCTCTAGTGGCCAATTGTGCATAGACAAGATCTGCAACCTTAAACTGAATATTCTTCTATAGTGATTTATAGTAGAATGTTAAAACATAACAATTGGTTCTTGCTCTTGCTTTAAACATGGACCTATTCATGGCCTCAGATCTTACTTAACCAAAAATTCACCTAAGGGACTTCCAAGTAGTTGTAGTTACGGTTGGAGAAATCTAGAAACCTCTAGAAAATTGATAAGCACTTTAACAATTGTAAATTACCTTGAGATATATAGCTACCCTCTATCCCAGTTTGTGATAGTTTTTCTGTAAACCCGAGCCGTTACTCTCTGCTTACTTACATCCTTCTTCATTAAATCTAACTGTTTCTATCTTTTGTTAAACGCATTAATAGTTTCAATCCTTGAGAATGGGAAGGGCTAGCCTATTACTACCCATGCCCAACCTGTGTCGTGCAAAATTCCCCGGGAGGCAGTTGTTTTGAGAAAAAAATTTCCTCAAAAAAATTGCTTCGTCCAAGGCAGGCCACCGTGGGGCGCGGATTTCCCATCCTCCATGCCCATCCCTAATTTTAAAGTTATTAGTTTTTATATAAAATTATCGACTTTAATTTGTTTCTTACCAACTTCTTTTTCCATTGTTTTAAAAACCAATTTTAGCTTACCGGCTTTTATGTGAATCATTTACTATGTTTATTAGATTGTTTGCCGATTTACAACTTCTGTACAACTTTCCCATATTGTTTATTCCACATTTCAAAATTACCAAATCTTGTACCGAATTACTAACTCTAATATGATTGTCATATTAACTAATCTCTAATTAAGTTAATGACTAGTTTAAGCTACCCATTCTTATTTGAGCTAGTTATCAGTATTTATTATTTGTTTCAAAACTACCAACCTTCATAACAACTTTCGTTAATAACTCATCAACTTTTATTTGCACAGGTTAGGAACATTATTAGGCAACAAAATATGTTGTAAAATTACCCATTGTAAGTTAAGTTACTCACCAATTTATTCTGAATAAAGTACCAACTAGTTTGCCGTTACCAATATTATAAAAAGAATGGGTAACCTAAAATTGTTTCTAACTTATTTGGAGAAACGTTTGTTGGTAACTCAAATCAAGGTTGATATATATTCCAGAAAGTGTTCCTCATTTTCGGTTAGTATTCTACTCCATGGGTACGTTAAGAAAAATGCTTTTGAGAAAGTATTCTTGTTTCCTATATTCACGGCAACCGCGAGTGAGAAATTTTCTTTTCCGTTAACCTTCAAGCTCATCCCTGTTGCTTGAAGAGATTATCAAGACCGAGTTTTCTGAGGACTTGATATTTAGCCGAACTTCTAGAGGTCTCGCTATTAGCTGTGTGTGACAAGAAGAAACCAACCGGTGTGAAAAAGTATAAAATGAAGTGGAGGCATAATTATGAAATTAGTTCTAAATTTATTGTGCATGACAATTGAGTACTAGACATGTTAATTTGTCAATGTGGTCATAAGTATTTGCATGAAATTCTAATGTAATCTTTCTGCCCAATTGCCGTGAGAAATTACTAACATGACGTCCATTCATTGCCATTGTCCTACGTGGCAAGTTGATGTGGATAATTTTACTTGAAATGACATCCTGCGTAGATTGCCATTTCAACAATTTTCTATGGATATTGGCTTGAAGGACTACATTGCAATTTTGTATAAAAGTTTAGGACAATATTATTGAAATTGAAAAGTTTATGATGGAATTGACATTCGTACAACAAATTCAAGACTGATTTCATAATTTTTCCATAAAATGGAACAAAGGCCAACAACCTATTCCAACACAATGGCTCGTAGCACTAGTTAGTCACAATTTGCCGGAGTGACTTCTAGTCGAAGCCCAATTAGGCCATTGTCACAAAATAACCTTTTCCCATCATTGACTAGAGCAAAGAACCTTGTTAGCCTTAGCTTTCAACCATGAATAAGGTCCCTCCTCCTCTCTTGAAAAAAAATCCGTTTTTTTTTTTTTTTTTTTGGTTTTCAAATGGCTCATAGCTTGAAAGATCGCTTTTTCTGTGTCGGTTTCTTTTAAAGCAAGTTATTTTGAACTTGATGATAACCTTCCATGACGTAATGCGTGCACAGTCTCCATATATATGGTTTTTCAATCTGAGATGATTGCATGTTATGAATGTGGCAGCCTAGATGAACTTAAGAATCTCACAGTCAAAGAGGTTTCTAGTTTGTTATGGACAAGAAGGACAAATGTACCTGATCATTTGGTGGGAATTAGGGATTGGATAGATGAGATTATGAAGCGGATAGATTTAGAAGCTTTTGATGTACGGTTTATCGTGATTCATGGTATGGGTGGCATTGGAAAGACGACACTAGCTGAGGCTGTCTTCAAACAAATCTCCCCTCAATTTCAGAGACATTGCTGCTTTCTTAAAGATGTTCGGACTCATGATTTAATAAACTTACAAAAGAAATTGTTGTCTGACATTCTCCATTTGAGTTGCACAAACCTATCCTTCATTGATGAAGGGGTTGACATGATCAAGATGAGATTTCATGACAAGAAAGTTCTCATTGTTCTTGATGACATCGACAACCGAGACCAAATCATGAGACTTGCCGGCAAGCCCAACTGGTTTGGTGGGGGTAGTAGAATCATCATAACAACCAGGAATATTGAATTCCTAGTAAAGGAAGGTGAGGATGACTTCCCAACCTCTAATAACGGACAATTTTCATTTTATGATATGCCAGAGATGAATTCGCATGATGCTCTTCAACTTTTCTGTGAGTGTACCTTGGGATGTGCCGAGCCTCCAACTGATTACATGGATGTTACAAATAAGCTAATCATTGCACTTGGAGGACTTCCATTGGCCCTCGATGTCGTAGGTTCCACACTTCGGGGAAAATCCCAAAGTACATGGGAAAACGTCCTATATAAGTTAAATAAGGTGATGAATGAGGATGTCAAGAAGAAGTTGATGATAAGCTACGATGCATTGGATCCTAAGCAACAACAAATTTATCTTGACATTGCATGTTTCTTCATTAACGAAAATAAAACAATTGCAATTAAATATTGGGACGCGTTCTTTGGGTATCCCATCGAAATTGAAGTCAAGATCCTCACACATATGTCTCTAATAAAGATCACAGACTACGATAATTTATGGATGCATGACCAGCTTAGAGACCTCGGAAGGGATATCGTCCACCCAGAAAGCTACGACATACATCAAAGATGTAGCAGATTGTGGTCACCCAAGGATGCCTTCCGTATAATGCAAAGAAAAAAGGTAATTTTTACCTCTAAATGTTTTCCTGTCCATCCATTAGTATCGTCAGTTCAATTGACATGTATTCATTGGTTGCTACTTTTATCTTCCAGGGAACTAACAACATAGTAGGGCTCAATCTTGGCACACCTGAACCTGATGCAATGTACAAATTTAAACGTAAGGAATTTGCGAGGTTGGTCAATCTTAGGTTCCTTCAATTGGACCATGGAAACTTCAAAGGAGACTTTAAAAATCTATTATCAAAGTTAAGATTGCTCTCTTGGAGCAATTGCCCTTCCAAATTCTAAGCTACCAACTTCGAGTTGAAGAACTTAGCAGTTGTCATGCTTTCTGGGAGTAACATTACTGAAGATTGGGAAGGATGGTGTCAAATCATGGTATGATCTCACGACATACTTTTGCATTACATTTACTCTTCCTCTTTTTCGAGATTCAACTCAATTGCTTTGTAGGTAGCAAAACAGCTGAAAGTCCTATAACTCGAGGATTGTCCATCCCTCAGAAAGACGCCCATGTTCGACGCAATCTCGCAATTGGAGAGATTGATTCTTAGATGCTCTCAACTAAGAAAGATTGACAAGTCCATCGGCAATCTACAACATCTTGATTATCTAGAAATAATGTGTGAAGCTATTGAGTCACTACCAAAGTCCATCGGCTGTCTAAAATCTTTGACAGAGCTAAGAATATATTCTGAAAGAATATCAGTTTTGCCTTACTCGATTGGTAATTTAGTGAAGCTAAAGCATCTAATCTTGGATTGCCTGGAACTTCGAAAGCTTCCCGACTCTATTGGAAAATTGGAGTCGCTACTTGAGCTAGACGTCGAATGTTCAAAAATCAATGAAATACCTTATCCTATTGGAAATTTTGAAAGGTTGAAAGTTTTGCACATCTCACATCTAGAAAAGCTACCAGACTCAATTGGGGGGCTCCAATCATTGGTCGAGTTGGATTTGACCAGTTCAAGAATCAGGATCTTACCTGATTGTATTGGAAATTTTAAAAAGTTGAAGGTACTAAATCTGGGATATAGCCACATTATTGAACTTCCAAAAACTATAGGAATGTTGGAAAATCTAGAAGAGTTACATGCCCAATATGGAAATCTGGAGAGGGAAATTCCAAGTGGAATTGGGGCATTATCCTCGTTGAAAATTCTAAACTTAACCTATGGCCGCTTTAGTGGATTGCCAACAACCATCAATCAACTTACAAATCTCCAGAAACTTTATTTAGAGAGATGTGATTCAATTCAACAACTGTCGGAACTTCCTAAGAATCTAATGTTTTAAGCCATTTCATCGGATTCGCTGACCATGATCCCCGACTGCTCAAACTTAACCAATTTAGTTGACCTTGAGATGATCAAAACATCAATGCAAGTGCTCTACATAGAGTGCATTGTGAGACTACCTACTTTTAGGGAAATGACCCTATACTTTGGAAAAATGGTCATGCCTCCAACTGATTTCAGTTCCCTTTGTCAACTACAACGCCTTTGCATAAGTTCTATTGAGCCCCAATCTTTTATCGGGCTCCCATCTAGCCTTCGAGAGTTGATATTAGAGGATGTCCAGTCACCGATAAATTGGTCAGTCTTTTGCAACTTGGAGAATTTGTCGACACTATCTATTCATGGATATTTGCTGGCAGAGATTCGATTCAAGGTGCTTGGAGAGCTACGGAAATTCAATGACTTGTGGATGTACGACTGTCCATTGCTCAAGACGTTGCCCCTTCTGCCTTGTCTGAAGGAGATCCAACGATTGGTCTTGATGAGATTGCACAAGCTATTAAACGAATATTATCTTTCTAATTTACAGAATCTGAAAAGCTTGGAGTTGGATTGCTATAAATCACTAGAGAGCGTGTTAGGTGTGCCAAAATCTTGTAAACTCTATGTATATGGTTGCCGGAGGTTCAACAGAGATGGATAAGGTATGTATTGTTTGCTTGGCAAAGACAGTCGATGATGGCAAGTCCATAGAACTATAGTTTTTTTTTTTTTTTTTTTTTTTTGCTGCATCATGTTTTGTGAGTTTTCTTTCAGCTAAGCTTTTATCTTGGTTCTGGAACCACCGCTTGTATTTGTTCATCCTGTTATCTTTGAGCGAAATTCCTTTTTTGTGTGTCATGAACTTGCGGTACTTTCACTTGCCTCCACGACAGTGATTCTTAGCTAGTTTATGTTGCACATTAACATAATGTCGGAGTTGACATGCTTCACGGCACTAAACTTGCTTAGATAGTAAGCACACTGAAGATGCTAACAAATGCTAGATTTTGTTGAAAGGCAAAGGTGGTTGAGAGTACTGGTCATATTTTATGGAGTGTTTTTTCAATTTCACTACAAAACAATCATGATTTGTGAGGAATGAAATAAAGGAATTAATGCTTAGTTAGCAAAAGAGTGAATTGTTGATACCTTTTAAGCTTTTATCTTGGTTCTGGAACCACCGCTTGTATTTGTTCATCCTGTTATCTTTGAGCGAAATTCCTTTTTTGTGTGTCATGAACTTGTGGTACTTTCACTTGCCTCCACGACAATGATTCTTAGCTAGTTTATGTTGCACATTAGCATAATGTCGGAGTTGACATGCTTCGCGGCTTTGAACTTGCTTAGATAGTAAGCACACTGAAGATGCTAACAAATGCTAGGTTTTGTTGAAAGGCAAAGGTGGTTGAGAGTACTGGTCATATTTTATGGAGTGTTTTTTCAATTTCACTACAAAACAATCATGATTTGTGAGGAATGAAATAAAGGAATTAATGCTTAGTTAGCAAAAGAGTGAATTGTTGATACCTTTTATGCATTATGAGTGATTTAGTTACTCCCTTCATGAAGAATTGGAGGTACTTTTCTAGTTACTTTTGAACTTACAATTTGTTTGTCTATTTGTTTGCTATTTGTTCATTCCCTCCCACCTTAAATTACCAAACACAGTTGCGGAAGATGTTGCAATTTGCCTGGTAAGGCATCTACATTCTTGAATTCTTATTTGTTGTGCCAATGACATGTCTTTTTCTGAATCCTTTGTTTTTTTGAGATGGGTCTGGGAATTTGATAACTTTGACTCACTAACGAATTTAATAATGCAAATGAAATGACCTCGGTTGCTCCCTTTTGTATAATGTTTGTTTCTAGCAGTTCCAAAGATTGAACTGGGATTATCTGATGCTGCACAATCAAAGACCACTATCCACTTTGCTCCACATATGATGCCAATGGTCATAGTTGCAATTTTCAAGTATTCCCATTCTTAAAGGAGAAGTTATGCTTCTCTAGCCATAATTATTAGCTTTTTTTTTTTTTTTTTTTTTATCTATTTATGCAGGATCTTGGAATGCAGTCAACTATTCCTGCTAAGATATCTTCGGGTGTAACGGTGGAGATCCATATGAGCAACTTAAAGTTGTTTGCTGGCCAAACTTTGTATGGCTAATAGTCCTATTCTGCTTAGGCATTCAATGGCTTAATGTACTGAGCATTAACCTTAGCTTTTGTTTGCTGAAGTATTTTTCATTACTCATAATTAGGTTAATCAAAGTACATAATTTATTTCATAGATCTTGGTAAGTCAGTTAAATAGTGGACATATTGGGGACTGAAACTTGAAAGATCCGTGACTTCCTGTCATATTCTTGAGTGTTCTTCCCACATTTCTTACCTTTTGATCGCTTAATTCACTTTCTATTGGTGGATGAGGAATTCGTTATTTTGTTGGAAAAAGGAGTAGTTCCTCATACCCAAACAAATCACATAATTAAGATAGACCAAAAGCCTCTACCTCTGCATGCACAATAGACATCGGGAGGGGATGTCACTTCTGGAGATTTCTTCAGAGATTTAAAATCACCAATTGTCCAAGCACAATGTAGCACGTGATGAAATCACTTAAAAGAAGTGCATTGAGGAAAATGTTGAGCTAGAAACATCCAAGGCAACACAACTTCAGCTTCTCTTGAAGTCTAGCGATCAAACTGTAGTAACAGGAGATCCGGTTCGGGACTTGAAGGTGAAGCCAACGGATATGTCGTATGTGGATTGGTGGGTCATATCTTGAAGTATAGTTGCGAGGATTTATTCTTCTTATGTTTCTCAATTTCACTCTTCAAGTTTCAAATATTATCGGCGAATGCAAAATATATAGCAAATGAAAACTGTGTTATTTGTTACATACTATTACTTGTTACATGTTGGGGCAAAGAAGAAATTATACATGTCTTGGAAGAACTTCATGGAACTCATTGATAGCATGAAACAAGTGGCACTCACGATGCTTAAAAAAAATCAATGAGCATTTTCTTGCCTGACACAGGCAGGATTTAGATTATGAGGAGATGGAGAAGGGAAGAACTGAGGCGGTGCCATAGCGGCTCCCGGCGGCGGAGGTGGCATGGGCCTGGCCACCCAGGCCGGCAGAGGCGGGGCTGGGATGTCGTTGACTGCCACAAGCTCCTACGTGGCGAGGGCTTGTGCCTCCTCTCGGCCCTTTTGCTTCCCCATGTAGTGGCAGCCGAAGCTCAAGACGACGAGGAAGATTGCATTTGGGACCGATATGATGTCCACGTACCCCATGAGTTTCTTGGCGCTTGAATGTTGAAGATCGATCACGAAAGAGAAGACTTGGGAGAGGACTATCGAACCTCCTGAATTTAGATGGTGCCTCTTGCGGTAAAGTCAACTGAGAGGAGATCGGGGGATAATGATAGTTATGGAATTGTACAAAGTTAAATTGCTGCCAAAGGAAGGCAACTTGTACTGTTTAATAGAGCTGTGAGAGAGAGAGAGAGGGGGGGGTGGGGGAGAAATAAGAGGGCTAATACCTTGGATATCTTTTTTTTTTTTGGCTGTTGTTGATGCTCAAATTTTTATCAACGTTTTAGGTATCCATTTATTTTACAAAAATCTGAAAATTTATAAATAAATAAAAAAGATAATAAGAAAAAAATGATATAAAAAAAAAAAAAAAAAAAAAGCGAAATGAAGTCGTGTGGGCCGGCCCCTTAGCAAAGTTTTCAGCCTTCTAAGTCCCCTCCCTCCATTATTCCAACCCATTTCTTTTAATTCTTTGGGCCCATCTCTTCATTTCCTTTTTAGCCCATCTCCTTTTGTATTTCCTTGGCCCATCATAGAACCAAACAAAAAGAAAGCCCAGCCCCAGCCTCCCTCTTCCCTCACGCGCTTCCCCCTCAACTTCCCCAGCTAGCACAGCGTCTGTGACGCAAGGAAGAAAGACAGGCCGAGCGTGCGTGCGTCTGTGAGCGAAGGAGGCGCGACAAGCCGTGACGAGAGCTGTGAGCCAGCACCTTCTAGAGCCGTGCTAGCTGGCGTGCGAGGGAATAACAGAAAGATTCGATCGGTGAGGCGAGGGGAGCGTGCTGATCCGAGAGGAAAAGATGAGATAGGAGCTGCTCGCCGAGGAACATCTTCGCCGGAAAGGATGCTCGCCTCAAGAGGATCCTGTTCGCATAACAGGAGGAGAGACGCCGCCGGTTTTCGGAGAGGGTGGCCGTTGAAGAGGCAAGTTGCAGAGAGATAGGCTGAAGAGAGATTCACGGGGGAGAAAGAGAGTCAGCCGAGAGCGAGAAGGAGAGGATGGCTGGACGCTCGCTTGAAAAAAGGATTTGGCCATTGAAGAGCTCGGCTGAAGGGAACCAAGGAGGATAGGGATCGGCACTACCCCTACCAGGTCGTTTCTATTCCGATCGACCGTTAGAGTCGATTACGTGTTCAGAATCTCCTCATCGCTCTGCTCCATTGTTCGGGATCTGTGTCGATCCACCTTCGAACCGAGATATAGGAGAGCGAAGCTGTCTGAAGCAGGTTCGTGAGTTTCGTTTCAGTCGAAGGGAGAATCCTCGGGGTTTTATTGATCTCGATTGGTTGAAGTTAAAAAATCAGTCTCGCCGAGAGTCCTTCGTGACCTGTTTGATGTTTTGTGTAGACGTCTTCAACGTTGATTTGTTCCTGTAACTGGTCCATCCGTGAGGATTTTACTACGAGTTTCGGGTTATTAAATGATGCAGTGTTATTATGATCCTTGATTTTGTCAGCAAAATGGAGAGATTTTGAATATTTGAGAGTAACGACAATTAGAAAACTACAGGTTATGATATATTCTTGAAGGCGGTAGATGCAACACCTTGCCTTCTCTTTTTCGATGAATTTGATTCCATTGCTTCAAAGAGGGGGCATGATAGATAATACGGGGTTACTGACCATGTCATCAATCAAGTTAGTTTCTTGCATTCAATAGTAATTATAAGGTGGTCATGTGAAATCTATCTAATTTTATGAGTCACTACTAGTATGTTATTGGTTGGTGCATTTTTTTTACTGAATTAGCAGAACAAAAGCAATAACGTTCTGCTTTTTTCTAGACTAGAAATCGAGGAAGAGATTTCTCACCAAAAACAAAACGGATAAAAAGATTGAAGGGGATACATTATGCTTCCTTAGAGGTGACGCCAAATCGTCTGCTTGTGGAGCAGACTGCTTACATCATCTTATATTATTATAATTCTATATATGTCTAGAAGGAAAAAAGCATTAAGACAGGCGTCTAGATTGGGATTCCGTGATTCGTGCAATGATTGAATTGCATAACTTCAATTAAAATACAAACCTGTGATAAAAAAATTGGATGCAATTCTAATTGATTTGCGAGCCTCTTCCCTCTCACTTTTTGTTTCTCAAATTTAGGCGTCTGTATGAGAAGCTTGGTTTTTACATGAAATTAATCGTCAATATCGATAAAATATATTAAATTTCTATATGCGTGTGTGTGAAGTGAGTCTCTGTACAATTGCATAATATTAGATTTCAAACTTGATGCTCACCTTTAAAAGGACATAGTAACATGTTCAAGACATGATCACATTTTGTGTATGTGCATGTTTGAATAATCTGCAGAAATGGAGAGTAAATCTAGACCTATTCAATGGAGCTAGAGAAAGGTTCAGTGACTTCGATTAATTAGAGATGTCATCATCGATTCATTAGCAAAATGTAGTCGATTTAACCCTGACAAAGTTAAAATTTTGGGCTTGGCACTTATAAGAAAGAAAATTTTCCTCACAAAAAGAAGAAAAAATAAATAAAGCCCTTCGGTAAATACATGGATGTTTCTACGATCTTTCCAAAAAGCGACCTAGGAGGGCTTGCAATTGTTAAATCGCAAAATAATGGATCTCAACTGTGAAAACAAAGCTTTTCAAGTTTTTACAAATTACTACCCTCAACGGTTTGCGTAGCCATAAATCCTATTTTGTATTCATTGAGATCTGTTGACTTTGTATACCATTCCGTTGTAAATAAACGATCTTATCATAGATCCATTTTGGTCTTGAAATTATATAATAATGGAAACAGCAACTCTAGTCGCCATCTCTATATCTGGTTTACTTGTAAGTTTTACTGGGTATGCCTTATATACTGCTTTTGGGCAACCCTCTCAACGATTAAGAGATCCATTCGAAGAACACGGGGACTAGTTGAAGTAATGAGCTTACATTATGACAAGTATCGATGGTTCAACTAATCATAGAATAGAAATAGTTGCACGGATCATGGTCTGCAGACCAACTGTGATCACATCCATTAATTTTTAGGTAATCCATGTATTATTTATGTGATTAACGATTTTGTGATTGACCCGATTTATAGATCCGAGTATTGGCAAGTCTAACCCAATGAAGTCTACATGAGTTAGGAGAGAGAGTGAACTTCCTTAACAAACAAAGATGAACTTAAGTTCTCTTTGCTTAAGATAGACGCAAGTCTTTCCTCAAGTCTTTGTCCGACCCTCTGGTGGAAGCAAAAGCAAAAGGAAAAGCAGAAGCAAAAGCACCGAAGCATGTTTGTCTAGTCAATTCTTTTGCACATAGCCAAATTCCACATCAAATAGACTTGTTTGTTCATTTGTTCACACAGTCACGACGTGTTTTGCAATTTCAGGACCAGGACCTGGAAAATACCAAGAAACTCAGGTTGATATCATCAAAAAGCATAAAGACCCTCATTCAAGATTAAAAATGTTCGGAAAATCTCAATTTTGTTGATCTCCTTGTGGAGGAGGAACTGTATCTTCTTCGGAATTTTCTACAAAAGAATCAGCTAAAGTCTCCCGCTTAGATCCCTTTTAGCTTGACGAAAGGGATCTATTTTGTACACGTAGTTTGCAAAAGTGAAACTCAAATTGCGTAAAAGATTAACATTAGCATGGACCTAAAATTAAAGAACATAGAAAACTTTAACCAATATCTTTCAATTTTCTGAACCATTAGGTGAAATCGAAGTACATAGACTTTGAAGAAGGTTAGCCAACTAAAATTGCCCAATCTATTATGTAGAGTTAAACTGAAGCTGAGAGAGCAGTCACTCCTATACAGTTCACGAGACACTTCTCTATAGCTCTATACTTTTGATGTGACGTGAAATTTGGCATTGTGTTGCCATGTGGCCCAATGACCTTACAAATTATTTACATATCATCCTGTGCAAGTGTTATTTTCCAATGCTATTTATAGATAAAGTCAAAATTTAACATCTTCAAATCCGAAAAAAAAAAAAAAAAAAACAATTTTATCTAGAGGTAGGCTTAGGCAAAACAATTAATTTAAACTTAGCCGAAATAATTGAATTAAACAATGAATAGTATAGAAAGGTGTCTTATAAATTAAGTAGTACATATTGCAGTAATTGTCTTCTTCCACGAAGCGTCGACATTTATGGGGACTTGAGTACTAGCAAGTCTAATCTAATGAAGCCTATTTGAGTTAGGAGAGAAAAAGAACTTCCTTAAGAAACAATTTTTTTTTTTTTTGATCAACTAAGAAACAAAATTGAACCTGCCTTTTTTCTTTGCTTATATTGTACAGAAGTCAATCTTGAAGTCTTTGTCCGACCCTCTTGTGTGAAGGCAAAAGATAAAGCAAAGAAGTATGTTTTGTCTAGTCAATTCGCTCGTTATGCACTGGTCTACGCATAGCCAAATTGCACGGCAAATAGGCTCGTAATTCGTGTGTTCACACGAGTACACACAAAGATGTCAATACTTACAAGTTCCTTTTGGAGATTGCCAACCCACTCGGAAGATCGGCAAAGAGCACTTTGAAATTTCAGGCCCTGAAAAATACCGGGAAACTGCGGTCGATATTATCAAAAAATCATAAAAGTCAAACTTTCAAGAATAAAATGTTTGAAGAATCTCAACTTTATTGGAATTATTGTGAAGGAGGGACCACATTTTCTTGGAAATTTCCATAAGAGATCAAATCCCGACAGAATCAACATTTGATTTAAATATCAGTGTGCAATTTTATTTGGTGTACAATTTCAATCCGCGAGCAATTTTATTTTGTTACCGTTCAATCTAACATCGAAGTGCAATCATAACTTGTAATAATGGTCTATATTCAGGTTCATGTAACTTTATTGCAAAAGCGACTAATTACGAGTATGAATGACTTTTTGGGTTCTTTTATTTACGAAGGAAGGCTGCAGGTGGCTTCCAGGCTAACGACGCGTAGTACCAAAGCAATGGCAAGTGAAACTCATTTTAAGTTGTCCAGCTACATCCAACATTTAACCATTCATTAACACACAACTTATACTTCCGAGACCACCTCCTTCTCTTCGACCACTTCTATCAATTATTTACTCAACTTAGCCTGAATGCTTTTGTTTGCTTATAAAGGAAAGCCGCAGGTGATTTCCCAGGAAACGCAGTGGAAGTGAGCGATTTCACTCCTTTGCTTCGTCAAGTTGTTGCAAGGATCAGGCTCAAACTTCCCGAGTTACCGGGCGGACTCAATTCAGGGATCAATCACTCCATCGTCCTCTCAGAATGAAGAGAAAGCGGGAGGGAGAAGAGGCGGCTCTGACAGCTTCCGCAAGTAGTAGCCGTGATGATGGATCGAGGAAGGTTTATGAGGTGTTCTTGAACTTCAGAGGACCTGACACCCGGTTAAACATCGTTGATTGTCTTTACAATAACTTGATCCGAGCGGGGATCCGCACTTTTAAAGACGATGAAGAGCTCCGATTTGGCAAAAAGATTGAAGGCGGCCTCTTGCAAGCAATCAATGACTCCAGAATTTACATCCCGATTTTCTCCAAAGATTATGCTTCAAGTAAGTGGTGCCTCCGTGAGCTGGCACTCATAGTGGAGTTATCGAGAGATAATGATGAGAAAGTGATCCTCCCTATCTTCTACGACGTGGACGTGGAGGATGTCAAGCTTAAGACCAATTTATATAAGGATGCCTTCCAAAAGCACAAGAATGACTCCGGGGAGGATTTAACAAAGCAGTGGGAGGAGGCTTTAAGACATGTTACCAGAATTAGTGGAAAGAAACTAAAAGATTACGGGTATGGTTTGCTTCTCTATTGACTTTATTTTCTTATTGACAATTTCAATTTCTTATTCCTTCAAAGAATAGTTAGATTCAGTTTGCTGCTGTCCAAACTTATGTAATGTTTGGTTGGATTTGACGCAATGATCTGTCATTTTTTAAACCAAGTTTGCTCAGAGGGCGAGGTTTCTTGCACAAATTGACTTTTCATTTTTAAAACCAACTTTTGATAACAATTAATGTTAAGGTATATCAACTTGATTGATTAATATATAATGGAAAAAAACCAAGATATCCATAAACATCTAAGATGTGTTAATATAGTATGACTATATATGTGTGACAAATAAAAATATTTAAGCTTCTTAACTTCAATTGCATTCTGTACATAAAGTTCAAGACGTGTTACAATTTTCTTGACCTTATGCCTATGATGTTTGCCTGAAAAATTAGATCGAGTTTAATATTATATCTTCTTTCCTTTTGTTATACTAATGAAAGCTGAGGAAGAATTGGCCCAAAATAGGAGAGCTCAGTAAGGAGCTTCTTTATGCGTCCGAGCTATTAATGGTTATAGTTAGTTCATACTTGTTAGTGTATGATGTACCCGAGGGAGACGAAAAAATGCGCAGGAAACATAGAGGAAGTCTTTGGGATACTTTTCTAAAACTTAACAGCGAAGAGGAAGAAATGATAGAGCTGACCCCCTTTGGGATTGACCCACTGACTCTGGGAAGGGTATGGCGAAGTAGTGGGAGGAGGCTTTAAGAGAGGTTGCCAGAATTAAAGAACGGAATCTAAAAGATTATGGTATTATTAGCTTCTTCCATTAAGTTTATTTTCATTTCATCAATTTCGAGATTATATTTTATGATACTTTTTCCAAAATAAGAACTTTCAGTTTGGCGCTATCCAATCTTATGTGATGTATGGTTGGATCGGCCGGAGTGAGGAAGGCAGGAATTTTGCTCAGGGAGAAAGGTTTCTTGCACAAATTGACTTTTCACTTTTTATCCCAAGTTTTGGCAACAAATAGTCTCAAGGTATATCAACTTAATTAATTAATCACTAATGCAAAAAAAAATATTTTTATGAAAATCTAAGAGTTGAGGAAATAGTAAGACAACGTATGTGTGAAAAGTAAAAATTTAAATCTCTTAACTTCGCAGCTCACTTTTCAGCTAGCAAAATGCTTTTAAAAAACTTGGTCGTTTCTCTTGCTTTGACCTATTCACGGCCCCAGATTGGGTACCACAGGGTGCGGATTTCCTCAGCCTTGTGACCATCCTAGTTTTAAAATTGTCAATTTTTATATGAAGCTACCAACCTTAATTTGTGTCTTACCAACTACTTTTCGATTATTTTACAAACTAATTTAAGGTGACCGTTGTTTATTTGAGTCATTTACTAAATTTATTTGATCGTTTGCCGGTTTACAAATTTTATAAAACCTGCCATCTCTTATTTGAATTGTTTACTTCACATTTCAAAATTACCAATACTTGAAACAAATTACTGACTCAAGTATGAGTTTCCTACTAGCTAACCTCTGATTAAGTTACTGATTAATTTAAGTCACCCATTCCTATGTGAGCCACTTATCAATGTTTATTTATTTGTTGAAAATTCCCACCTTTCGTAACAAACTTTTGTTATCAACGGACCCACTTTGATTAGCATAGTTCACAAATATTCTGAGGTTAGGAACTCAATTATCAAAATACCAAGCATAATTTGAGTTATTTACCAACTTATTCTGATTAAATTACCAACAAATTTAATGTGACTGATGAAATTGCTAACTTAAACCAGTTGGTAGCTTATTCAGAAAAATGATTGTTGGCAACTCAAATGAAGGCTGATAAATACTCTGAAAGTGTTCCTCATTTTCGGTTACTACCCTATTACTCGGGTACATTAAGAAAAACGCTTTTGAGCTTTTATTCTTGTTTCCTAAATTCCAGGTAACTGCCTGGTGAGAAAATCTTTTTCTTTTATGTCAATCTTCAAACTCATCCTTAGTGGCTGAAGAGATAAAAAAGACCGGATTCACCGAGGAATTCTAGTCAAAGCTCAATTAGTCCTTTGTCATGAAATAACCTTTTTCCTACCATTTACCGGACCAAAGAATTCTGACAGTAGCAGCTTTCATTTTTCTTTTTCTTTTTTCCTTTTTTTTGTGGCAAACGGCTTGCAGCATGAATGATCACTCATTTCATGCCGGTTGCTTTCAAAGTCAATTACTTTGAATTTGATGATAACCTTCCAGTGACACGTTATGCTGGCATAGATTCCATATGTGATTTTTTTTTATCTGAGATGATTGCATGTTATGTATGTGGCAGCCTATATAAACTTACAAACCTCATGGTGGAAGAGGTTTCAAATTTGCTATGGACAAGACAGACGGACATGTCTAATCATTTGGTGGGAATTAAGGATCGAATGGATCACATTATGAAGCTATTAGATATAGGAGCTTTTGATGTACGGTTTATTGTGATTCATGGTATGGGTGGCATCGGAAAAACGACACTAGCTGAGGCCGTCTTCAAGCAAATCTACCCACAATTTCGGGATCATTGTTGTTTTCTTAAAGATGTTCGAACTCACGATATAATAGGCTTACAAAAGAAATTGCTGTTTGACGTTCTCAATTTTAGTTGCACAAAACCCTTCTTCATTGATGAAATGATCAAGACAAGGTTTCTTGGCAAGAAAGTCCTCGTTGTTCTTGATGACATCGACAACTGGGACCAAATCATGAGGCTTGCAGGCGAGCCCAACTGGTTTGGTGGGGGTAGTAGAATCATCATAACAACAAGAAATATTGAATTCCTAGTAAATGAATGTGAGGATGACAATCTCCCAATCTCTAATAGCGGACAATTTTCATTCTACGATATGCCGGAGATGAATTCACATGATGCTCTTCAACTTTTCTGTGAGCGTTCCTTGGGATGTGCCGAGCCTACAACTGATTACATGGATATCACAGAAAAGCTTGTCGATGCACTAGGAGGACTTCCATTAGCTCTCCATGTTGTGGGTTCCACACTTCGCGGAAAATGCCAAAGAACATGGGAAGTTGCCTTATGTAAGTTAAAGAAGGTGATGAATGAGGATGTCAAGAAGAAGCTGATGATAAGCTACGAAGCATTGGAAATTAATCAACGGCAAATTTTTCTTGATATTGCATGTTTCTGCTTCAACAAAGAGAAAACAACCGCAGTTAAATATTGGGATGTGATTTTTGGGTATCCGACTGAAAGTGAGGTCAATATCCTCAAACGTATGTCTCTAATAAAAATATCGACCAATAATAAACTATGGATGCACGACCAACTTAGAGACCTTGGAAAGAGTATAGTCCATCCAGAAAGTGACGAAATCCATATGAAGGGTAGCAGATTGTGGTCTCCTGAGGATGCCTTTCATGTAGTGCAGACAGCAACGGTAATCTTTACCTCTACATGTTTTCCAGTGCATCCATTAGTGTCATCACCTTTTTATCTAATTTCAAGTCAAACTTACATATGTACTCATTGGTTGCTACTTTTATTTTCTAGGGAACCAGTGACATAGTGATGCTCAATCTTGGTACACCTAATCCCAATAAGATGTACAGATTTAAGCACAAGCAATTTGTGCGCTTAGTCAAACTTAGGTTCCTTCAATTGGACCACGGAAACTTTGAAGGAGACTTTAAGAATGTTTTCTTTAATCTGAGATGGCTCTCCTGGAGCAATTGCCCTTCAAAATTCCGAGCTACCAACCTTGGGTTGAAGAACTTAACGATTCTCATGCTATCTGGGAATAACATTACTGAAGATTGGGGAGGATGGTGTCAAATCATGGTATGATCTCACAACATCCTTTTGCTTTATATTTACTTTTCCTCTTTTCTGAGTTTCGACTCAATTACCTTATAGGTAGCAGAACAATTGAAAATCCTACAACTCGAGGATTGTCCATTCCTTAGAAAGACGCCCAAGTTCTCCACAATCTCACGGTTGGAGAAATTGATTCTTAGATGCCTTCGACTAAGAAAGATTGACAAGTCCATTGACGACCTACAACATCTTGATTACCTAGAGATAAAGAGTAAAGCTATTAAGTCGCCACCGGAGTCCATCGGCAGTCTAAAATCTTTGACAGTTTTAAGAATATATCGGACACCCTCAATGAAGCCTCACTCGATTGGCGATTTAGCAAAGGTGAAGTCCCTAATCTTGCCACGCAGGGAACTTCAAAAGCTTCCCGACTCTATTGGACAATTGGAGTCACTACTTGAGCTAGATGTCCAATATTTAAAAATTAGTGAATTACCTCATTCTATTGGAAATCTTAAAAGGCTAAAAATTTTATGCATCTGGAATTCCTATCTAGAAAAGCTACCGGACTCGATTGGGAGGCTCCAATCATTGGTCAGGTTGGATTTGTGTATGTCAAGAATCGAGAGCTTACCTGATTGTATTGGAAATCTCAAAAAGTTGAAGGCACTAAGGCTCTATGATAGTTGCATAACTGAACTTCCAAAAACCATAGGAATGTTGGAAAATCTGGAAGAGCTAGACTTATCCAAAGGTCGCTTGAGTGGATTGCCCACAACGATTAATCAGCTTACAAATCTCCAATCACTTTCGTTAAAGTTATGTGATTCAATCCAACAGTTGCCAAAGCTTCCCAAGAGTCTAGATGCTTTATCCATTTCATCGAATTCGCTGACCACAATCCCCGACTGCTCAAACCTAACCAATTTAGTTTACCTTGAGATACTTGGATATTCAATTGAAGAACCCATCACAGAGGGGATCATGAGACTACCTGCTTTGGAACAATTGGAACTCTGCGTTGGAAAAATGGCCTTGCCTCCAACTGATTTTAGTTCCCTCTCTCGGCTACAAAGCCTTCGCATAAGTTATGCTGAGCCCCAATCTCTTATCAGGCTCCCATCCGGCCTTCAAGAGTTGACGTTGTGCGATGTCCAATCACCGATAGATTGGTCAGTCTTTTCCAACTTGGAGAATTTGTTGGAGCTGTCTATTTGTAGATATTCGTTGAGAGAGATTCGATTCGAGGTGCTTGGAGAGCTATGGAAATTCGTTGAATTGTATATGTTCAACTGTCCATTGCTCAAGACGCTGCCCGTTCTGCCTTGTTTGAAGGAGATCCAGCATTTGTACTTGACCCAATTGCCTCAACTAATTGAGATTCAGGGTTTGGGAGAACTGAAATCATTGCAGATTTTGCATATTAAGTCTTGCAATTCAATCAAAAGGTTAAACGAATCTGATCTTTCTAATCTACAGAATCTGAAATATTTGGGTTTCTGGGGATGTGAATCATTGGAGAGGGTGCTGGGTGTGCCAAAATCTTGTAAACTCGAGGTCCATGGTTGCCCGAGGTTCAATAGAGATGGATAAGATATGTATCATTTGATTGGCAAAGATAGTCGATGATGGTAAGTCCATAGAACTAGAGTTCTTTTTTTGTTGTGTCCTGTTTTGTGAGTTTTCCTTCAGCTAACCTTTTATCTTGGTTCTAGAACCACCTCTTGCATTCATTCATCCTGTTGTCTCTGAGGGAAAATCCTCTTTCATGTATCATAAACGTGTGATACTTTGACTTGCCTACTTGACGATGGTGATACCTAGCTGGTTTATGTTGTGCACCAGCATAACGTCGGGATTGACATGCTTCACGACACCTATTTTGTTTAGAAAAAATGGATAAAGTGGAAGGGAACTTTTAGATAGTAAGCACACTAAAGATGCTGACAAATGCTAGGTTTTTGTTGTAAGGCTAAGTTGGTTGAGACTTGAGAGTACTAGTCTCACCTTATGGAGTGCTTTTAATATCAGTAGAGAGCAATCATGATTTGTGAGGACTAAAATAAAGGAATTAATGCTTGGGTAGCGGAAGAGTGAATCGTTGATACCTACTATGCAATATGAGTGATTTAGTCATTTCCTTCACGAAGAATTGGAGGTGTTTTTCTGGTTACTTCTGAACTGAAGTGGAGAAGCTTCAAGTCTTGAGTCACGGTGTGATTTGTGAACTATCTTTCTTCATTCTAGTATTTAGCCATTTATGCGTGAAATTCGTGCTGGGAGACAATTGATATTGGAGTAAACTTGTTGATATGGTCAAGCCACCATTTTGTTGAAGACTAGGTTTAGCTGCATCAAGTTGTACATTCTGCAATTTCTGGTGTTAGGAAAGAGGACCTTTGTGTCATTGAAGACTAGATTTTGTTTATTCTTTCAGCTAACCTATTGCACCTTTCCTCATCTCTCTCTCTCTCTCTCTTTCTGCTAATAATGTGGTTACTGTTAACTTGTTAAATAAATCTGTTTGATCTTTGTGTCTATCATTTTTACATTTGCTGATAAAACATTTTTGCACAACCTCTAGGACCATGGTGAAATGTTCTTTTACATGGACGTCTAGGCTTTGGCAAGACATATTGTTGGTGCTACAACAATGACTTGTTCTCTTCAATCCATATTAGTAAAAGGGTGAGCTATGGATAAGTACATTGGTACTTTTTAGCAAGCTGTACAAGGCTTCTTTTCAACTATGCGGATGTTTATTGAGTTCTATTATGCAATCTTCTAATGAACTTTGTTAGTTCCATATATTTCACAATTTTGTGCTTTCTTCCTTTGCTTTTGTATGCATTTAATAGAGGTCCCTTCATCTATGCCATCAGTTGAAATAGGATAACCAGCAGTAGCAATGAGGATCTTACCACTGCAGCCAAGATGTTCTGATTATATTATTTTTAAACAACAGCAATGAGGATTCTCCCATAACCAATGAAGAGGCCAAGTTAAAATGGTTCTTGAGTTTTCTCACGCATGAATGAGAGAATCCTCTGTGAAGATTAAAAGAAAGATTAAGATGTAAGATATTTGAAGTTTTTCTCTACTAGAAATTTGAAATTTATGATCAAATGTCTACTAGATCATCTGTTTAGCACATTGGCAGCATTGATCTTGTGAACAAACTAGAGAAATTTTGAATATTTGAGAGTATTGACAGTTTTAAAATTACAGGTTTGGATATATTCTCGAAGGCAACAGCTATAGCACCTTAACTTCTCTTTTTTCATGAATTTGATTCCATTGTGCTGATGAGGAGGCATGATAATACGGCGGTCACTGACCCTGTCATCAATGAGTTAGTTTCTTGCATTCAATGGCACTTGTAAAGGGGTCATGTGAAATATAGTTGATGGTATGACTCACTAATAGTATGTTATTCACTGGTGCAAATTTTTACTGAATCAAATGGTGTTGAAGTTTTAAGCAGTGTGTTTGTGTCAGTGGGGACAAGGTAATAATTTCGTCTTACATGGTAACAAAAAGTACTCTCTTTCCATAGCACACTAATTGTAAACTGCTATTGGAAATTGCATGGCCATTAGGAATGCTTTGCCAAAAAAATTTCTATGAAGCATTTAATATGGAGACTACGTATTAACCTTCAAGGCAGACTATTAAATGCTGGACATGACTTTTCCTTGATTTAGAATTGTTTAACTTCTGATACACAGTATTGGATAAACTACATATGTATCAAATAAGGAAACACACAACAGGATTGCTTGAATTACTTTTCAGTTGCTAAAGTAACTTACGAAAAGTGTATTAAACTGGTCTTGAGCCTCTTCAACAGCATCAACGGATGTTGATCGTTTTAGTTTTGGGTGTGCCAAAATCTTGTGAACTCATCATCATTGACTGCCCGAAGCTCAATAGAGATGGATAGGGTATGTATCATTTGATTGACAAAGATAGTCGATGATGGTAAGTCCATAGAACTAGAGTTCGTTTTTTTGCTATGTCCTATTTTGTGAGTTTTCTTTCCGCTAAGCTTTCATCTTAGTTATGGAACCACCGCTTGTATTCGTTCATCCTGTTATCTATGAGCAAAATTCCTTTTTTGCATGTCATGAACATGCGGTACTTTCACTTGCCTCCACGGTGGTGATGCTTAACTAGTTTATGTTGCACATCAACATAATGTTGGGGTTGACATGCTTCACGGCACGTAACTTGCTTAGATATTAAGCACACTGAAGATGCTAACAAATGCTAGGTTTTGTTGAAAGGCAGAGATAGTTGAGAGTACTAGTCATACCTTATGTAGTGTTTTTTCAATTTCACTGTAGAACAGTCATGATTTGTGAGGAATGTAATAAAGGAATCAATGCCTGGTTAGCGAAAGAGTGAATTGTCGATACCTTTTATGCAGTATGAATGATTAAGTTACTTCCTTCCAAAAGAATTGAAGGTGCTTTTCTAATTACTTCTAAACTTATATTATGTTTGTCTAGCTATTTGCTGTTTGTTCATTCCCTCCCATCTTCAATTACCAAACACAATTGGGGAAGATGTTGCAAATCACCCAATAAGGCATTTACATTCTTGAATTCCTATTTGTTGTGCCGATGACTTCTGAATCCTTTGCTGTTTTGAGTTGGGTTTGGGAATTTGATAACTCTGACTCATTGATGAATTAAAGAAGGCAAATACAATAATCTCGGTTGATCTCTTTTGTATAATTTTTGTTTCCTGCAGTTCCATGGATTGAATTGGGATTATCTGATACTGCACAATCAAAGATCACTGTCAGCTTTGCTCCACATATGATGCCAATGGTTATAGTTGCAATTTTCAAGCATTCCCATTCTTAAAGTAGAAGTTCTGCTTCTCTGGCCATAATTTTAAACTTTTTTCATCTATTTATTTAAAGTCCTGGAATGCAGTCAACTGTTGCTGCTGAAATGTCTTCGGGTGTAATGGTGGGGATCTATATGAGCAACTTAAAGTTGTTTGCTGGCCAAACTTTGTTTGGCCAATAGTCCTATTCCTCGTAGGCATTCAATGGCTTTAATGTATTGAGCATTAATTTTAGCTTTTGTTTGCTAAAGTATTTTTCAATACTCATAATTAGCTTAATCAAAGTACATAATTTATTTCATAAATCTTGGTAAGTCAGTCAAGTAGTGGGCATGTTAGGGGACTGAAACTTGAAAGATCCACGACTTCCTCTCATATTCTCGAATGTGCTTCCCACATACTTCACGATGTTTGATTGCTTAATTCACTTTTTCTTGGTGGATGAGGAATTCATTATTTTGTCGGAAAAAGGAGTAGTTCCTCATACTCAACACGTGCGAGGATCCTATTATTGTTTTATGAGTGTCTTTCCTAATTGAGTATCTAGAATAGCAATACTAATCTCTATTGTAGGTTCCCAAGTGTCTGTTTTCCATTGAATGCTTTACTTTTCATGTAACATCAGAGTCATCTTATGGTGATGAGCTGTCTAAACCTTTTTGCAAATCGACAATGTAGTGAAGGGAGCTTGTGGTTAGACTCTGCAAAATTTCAGTGAGATGATGGGATTACTTGAGATTATGGGGTTTAACTGACTACCATTGTTTCCCTGATGCATTCTTGTGGAGTTCAGGAGTTCTTTTGTTTAAAAAAAGTGACAAAAGAAAGGTGGAAATATGTCTAATTTAGGAGTTCTTTTGTTTTCTCTTTTTTTAAACTGTTTCATATTGGTTGTTTTCAATTTTTCACTGAACACTTAAGGGAGCTCAGAGCTGGTGGTACCAACTTTGATTTGTCCTTTCATTCGAATAATACAATGCTTCCTTCCTATTGTAATTTTCTTGGGAAAGCAATAGTTTAATTGCTAACACACCAAGTGGGAGCAAACCTTTTAACAGAGTTATTTAAACTAGAGTGAATCTAACAAAGTCGAGGTAAGAAATTAATCGTACAAAGAGTAAATCATAATGTGAAGTCTAAAGCCATATTCCCTCAATGCAAGATTGAAAGGCTCTCTTACTTCTATTTCTCAACTAACAAAAATGTTGAGATTTGGATTGGATATGACTCAATTATGTGGTCACCATCTTATCTCCGGCTCTTTGACAGATCCATGTCCCGAGGAGATTTAGTCCAATGGCGACATAATAAGTGGGTGACCTAAGGATTCTCATTGACTTTGCTATAGCTAGTATCGATTTGTATGCATCATTCTTTTTTCTTTTTGTATATCATCTAGTTTTAAACACTCCCAAGGCAATCACTCGTGGAAAACCTGTGGTGCCGAATGGTCCCATGTGGTTTTCATCTTGTAAGCAGCTAAGCTAATAGTCCTTGCCTTCTTGGGATAGTCCTTCCCTGTCTCTTTCACACCAGCTAACTTGTGTGTTCGACAATCTTGTTCTCGTCTGGTCACCAGTCTCCATGCAAGTGGTAAATTGTACATTCTAGTACTTTCTGCCATCAACAAAGTTTCCTGCTTGCATGCTGTTATTTTGCATATCTCTGTAGTGCACAAGAATCTGCTAGATTTATTCTGCACCATTAGTCCTTCAAAAAATCAACTATGAAGTAGCCAGGCATCTCAGCCTCTCTACCAAAACACAGACAAAGTGCACAAGTAGTACTATGTCCTGCCTCCATCTGTCTTTGCACTGAGGTTTTCTACCTCAAATAGGCTACAACCTTTAACTCTCTGAGATTACATAAATAAGGTGTGCTATCTCTCTCAATATGAAATTCTAGGATTTGAATTGATCAATCATTTCAAATTGGGCCACCTTGATGCAACAATTACTTCACCTCACCACTCCATTCGGCCACAAAGATGTCCTCTTTTTTAGGCTCTAGTTTTTTTTATACTCAATTAGGAACCTGCATAATGACTGAAGTAAACTAGCTGATTGGAAAGGGTGCTTTATACCAAGGTGACCCTCCCATATTTCGACATTCACTTCTCCAATCTGCAAGTCTGTACTTAGATAGCTCATTGGTTGGATCCGAAATTTTCTTTGAGCCCCAGAGGAATGGTTAGATGTGCTATAGCAAAGTGACCTGTGATGGAGCATGTGATTATGTGTGTGCAATGAGCATGTGTCTATATCACTGAAAGATTGAACCATAGCCTCAGAACTAGAATTTAAGATTGAAATTCAAGATGAAAGCTTCTCGGTGCATGTATTTTAACTGAGTGTTTTTCCAATGCGAAGTTCTTTCTCATTCTATCCCCTTAAGTTCTTTTTACTGTCATTAAAACACCAATTTTTTACTCTACAGGTTCTCTTTTTCATCTGGAATCCTTGACATTCTATCAATCATCTTTCATTTGTGATGTGAACTAAAATTTTCTCATAATCTTATCATGCTAGAAAATTTGCATGTTAAAATGTCTTCTTGCTCGTCGATGTTCTCTTAGCTGATCATATCAGTCCTTTTTATCTTAACAAAGCAAGTAGAGGATATGGTAGTCTTATTCTTGCCATACTAGGAACTACTTTTGTTGCATTTGACTAAATATGGAATATTCACTCGTCTTTTTTCCTTCGCAAATGCACTTCTGGAAGCAATGTTCCTAAGAATCTGAGCTAGTGCTTTGAAGAACCCATGTGATCACAATAATTGTGCGGTGGTTTTAGATTTGGACACCTGAATATCGCTAGTAATATTATGCTTTGATGTTTGAAGATCCTATTAAAAAGCAAAATGGGGTGGGATTACTATATTGGGCTTTAATACCTAAGACCATCAAAACTTCTAAGACGCATAAGATAATAATAGTTGCGAAACTGACCGGTTTTTATGGCTCTTTATTGTGGATGCAGGCACTGCTCGCTGATTTTGAAGTCTCTGAAGGCATATATTCACGAGCTCACATCGAACATATACTGATTTGGTATGTTTATGGCTTGGAGCAAATGTTATGTTGGAGTATTCATGCAAAGAGGTACTCGAGTTAAAGCAATGTCACTTTATCTCCAATAATGATGTCAAGTATCTTATTGATTGCATTAATTCATGTTGTAGGCCATAACTCTTCTACAAAAGAATCTAGAAAATGCTAAAGCAAAGTTTAGAAGTTCTTGTTGCTGATCTACAATTCTTAAGGGACCAAGTAACAATCACATAGGTAAGTCGGAATTTTTTGGGAACTTGGAGGTCCCTATTTGTTTCAAGTTGTTTACTATGTCAGTTTGGGGTAGGTCCATTGTTGTTGAATTACTGTTGCTGTGATTTTTGTTACTGGCTTGAGGCTATATATTGGGAAGACATGTTAATTTGTGACAGCCTAGAGGGTAGTAATATCGCACTTATGTGAACTTGAAAAAATTCGAAGGTTGTTGTAGGACAGTATTCTTTAGTTTTGCAACTTGAATCAAGCTAGCAAGGGTTAGATGACAAGTGATTTTGGTTAGGTTTAGTATGATTTACTGCATTACAACAAGCTTGCCATGTAAAACAATTTTGATTGAGAACTTCTTGAATTTGAGTTTTCACTTTTATGTTGTGCGCTAGTTTTGAGTTGATATATGGTCTATCTATTTTGTCTCGTTTCACCTTGGTCATGCGTGTTAGGAAGAACTAATCTAAATTTGAATTCAGGGAAAAACATGGGGAGATTTGTTTTTTGCCCGATAAGGCATTTACATTCTTGAATTCTTATTTGTTGTAGTGATGATATGTATTTTCTTTTTCCTTTGCTAATTTTCGTTGGGTCTAGGAATTTGATGATTCTGACTCCTAGATGAATTAAGTTAGGCAAATGCAAAACCTGGGTTGCTCCCTTTTGTATAATCTTTGTTTCCTGTAATTCCAGAGGATATAACTGGAATTATCTGATGCTGCACAACCAAAGATCACTATCAACTTTACTCCACATCTGATGCGAATTGTTATAGTTGCAATTTTCAAGTGTTCTCATTCTTAAAGTTGAAGTTCTAGTTCTCCAGCAATAATTATTAGCTTTCTTCATCTATTTATGAAGATTCCTGGAATGCTGTCAACTATTCATGCTGAAATGTCTTTAGGTGTAAAGGTGGGGATCTATATGAGCAACTTAAAGTTGTTTGCTGGGCAAACTTTTTCAGGCTAACAGTCCTATTCTGCTTAGGCATTCAATGGTTTGATGTATTGAGTATCAACCATAGCTTTTGTTTGTTGAAGTACTTATTCTCTGTATTCATAATTAGGTTAATCAAAGTACATAATTTATTTTATAGATCTTGGTAAGTCAGTCAAATAGTAGAATTTGGGGGACTAAAACTTGGAAGGTCTGTGACTTCCTCTATGTTCTTGAGTGTGCGTCCCACATACTTCATGCTATTTGATCGCTTAATTCACTTTATCTCGTTGGATGAGGAATTTGTTATTTTGTTAGAAAAAGGAGTTGTTCCTCATAATCAACATGTGCGAGGATCCTATTAATGTTTTATGAGTGTCTTTCCTGATCAAGTATCTGGATGAGCAATACTAATCTATGAAGTAGGTTCTCAAGTGTCTGTCTTCCATGAAGTGCTAGATTTTCCGTGTAACGTCAAAGTCATCTTTTGATGATAAGCTGTCTAAACCTTTTTTGCTAGATTGACAATCTAGTGAAGGGAGCTTATGGTTAGGCTCTATAGAATCTTCACTAAGATGATGGGATTACCTAAGATTGTGGGGCTTAACCACTTACCATTGTTTCCCCGATGCATTCTTGTGAGTGAGCTAAATTATGCATGGATTTTGTTCAAGAAAGCTTGTATAACTGCATTGGTTGTGTCTCAACTGTAGCTTTCATTTATTCTTTCTGGTGACTCATTACACCTTCCTCATCTTGCTCTCTCTCTCTCTATCTCACTCTGCTAAAATGTGGTCATTGTTAACTTGTTAAATAAACCTATTTCATCTCCGTGTCTATCATTCTTATATTTGCTAATAAAATGTTTTCAGGCAAGCTCCTGTAAGGCCATGGTCAAATGTTCTTTTAAATGGACATCTGGGCTTTGGCAAGACACACATTGTTGGTGCTGCAGCAGCAACTTGTTCTCTTCAATCCATATCAGTGAAGGTTGAGCTGTTGAATAAGTACATTGGTATTACTAAGCAAGCTATAAGAGGCTTCTTTTCAACTACATTGATGCCGATTGAATTCCATTGTGCAATCTGGTATTATACTTTGTTATTTCCAAACATTTCACATTTTTGTGCTTTCTTCTGTTGCTTTTGTATGCATTTAATAGTCTCTTCAAGTATGCTAGCAGTCGAAATAGGATAACTAGCGGCAGCAATGAGGATCCTCCCATAACCACTAAAAAGGCAAAGTTAAAGCGGTTGATGAGTTTCTAACGCATGAATGAGAGGATCGTCTATGACCATTTGTTTAAGAGAAAGATTAAAGATGTAAAATATTTGAAGATTTTTCTTTACTAAAAATTTGGAATTGGTGATCAAATGTCTACTGGGTTTTCTATTTTGCACATTGATGGCGTTGATTTTGTCAGCAAAAGGGAGAAATTTTAAATATTTGAGAGTAACGGCAATTAGAAAATACAGTTTCTGGATATATCCTCGAAGGCAGTAGCTGCAATTCCTTGCCTTCTCTTTTTTGATGAAATTGATTCCATTGCTCCAAAGAGGGATAATAAGGGGTTCACTGATCATGTTATCAATCAAGTCAGTTTCTTGCATTCATAGCACTTATAAGGCAGTCAAGTGAATATATTCAATGGTATGACTCACTACTGGTATGTTATTCATTGGTGCAGTTCTTTACTATATTAGATGGTGTTGAAGTTTTATTCGGTGCATTGCTGTTCGCAGAAACAAGGTATTGATTTCATCTTACATGGTAACAAAAAGTACACTCTTCCAATAGCACACAAGCTGTGAACTACTATTTGAAGTTGCACAGCCATTATGAATGCTTTAACAAACATTTTCTATCAAGCATTTAGTGTGGAGACTATGTATTAACTTTTGAGGCAGACTATAAAATGCTAGACTTGACTTTTCCTTGATTTAGAACTATTTAACTTTGGATACACAGTATTGGATAAACTACACATGTATCAAAGAAGGTAACAAAAGATGGGATTGCGTAAATTTTCAGTTGCTGAAGTAGCGTAGAAGAAGTGTATTAAGCTAGACTTGAGCCTCTACAACAGCATCAATGGATTCTGATAGTCTTGTGACATTGAGCATAGGGCGATTTCTCATATCTGTTGTGACATCTTTGTGGCATGAAGTGATCTTTTGTTTTCCTCCGGAGTCATGAGTTCATCTATCTCTGAATAACTCCAATTCACTTTCCTTTCTTGGGATCCTTTTTCTTTATTTTATATTTGTCCAGTTATGTGCTCTTAGTTCTAATCGAGTTGCATTTGGTGTGAAGCGGTAGACCGGGACTTACTTGATGGTGCATTTCTGAGACCTAGCAGGCTTGAAGACTTCTATTCTGTGATTTTTGTTCAATATAGGAGAGGCTAGATATCCTTAAAGTTTTATCAAGGAAGGTAAAAACTTAGCTTCCATCCATCTGCCAGTGCTTGCTTTTAACGTTTCATCTGTGACATGGTCTGAAACTGGTCATACAGATGGAAATTTATATGATTACTTGTTAAAAGAACTACATATCCGCAATCTTACTTTTCAAGAAGATGCATCTGAAAGATTACATATGAACAGAGAATGTTGGATCCTGTTAAGTAAGAGCGCTAGAAACAGAGTCAATTTGAGCAGCTGAAGATCTTGTTTAGAACTTGAGGCATCTGACACAATACTTTTAGAAGAAAATGTTGTAAAAGGGTTGGATCTACAACCCGCTTGGGTGAGGCTTAGATAAGTTTAGATGTCCAATAGTAAATCACTTTCAACCTCGGAACTTGGAACTGGTAGATTTTACACCTATTGATGTTGCTTAGAAAAAAATGAAAATGGCCTTTATAGCTGATTCCATGAAACAGGACATTGTCATCCCTCTCTCTCTCACTCTTTTTTTTTCTTTTCTCTTGGAACTAATTAGGAAGATATTGGCAAGTTCATTTAATTATATTACTCCAATTCAGTATAATCAGGCTGTTAAAATGGCAACAATTGGGCATCGCTGAAGTTTTGCTGAGTGTCTGCTTTAATTCCCTTTTGCAGCTTCCTTTGGCCAGTGATGTGGACTTGGACGCCATAGCTCATGATCAAATCTGTCTAATCATAATCAGCGGTTCTTTGAGCGCTGCTTTCAGATTCACAGCTGCAAGTGGAGAGAGAAATCAGCATGGGAAATAGCCAGTTATAAGACTCTTCTGAAGTTCGCTTCAAAGGCGAGCCAGTCAATTTCAGATGCTGAGAAGAGAAGACTCCATACAAATATTTCTCATTCTTTGTCTATCATCTCTCCCCAAAACTACAATTGTGCATCTCCGATCAGAAAGTTCAACCGGGGATTCTGGTAGTTGCTTATTATTGCATCTTTTTACGTCAGTAGATCATTGATTAGCATACCTCCTCCGAATAGTCTACCTGGTCTAATGGCTTGTAGGACTGTTAATTTTTGTGATCCAATAATGTCAGACAGCTTAATCCTTGCAGTGACATTCTCGTAAGGGGTATGCGACATGTCTAGGATATTCATCTTGGCGAGTAAATCAATAAGATGGCATGCTCAGGTTGGTCTTTCGGTTTCCAGTCACAAATTTCGAACAGTGAGCAGTTGCTGGAGCGATCCCTTTGCATTAGAAAATCGAAGAAATGGCCTTTCGGTGGCAGCTGCTATTTGTACGGCTTCTTTGGCTTTGAGCCCCTCATTCAAAGTGAGGAGACAATTTAACCTCTTAGCAAAATCGACCAAAGCAGTGGAACCCCCAACTTTAAAACCTTTCGTCTCTGATTACTATTAACATCTGCCCCTACCCAAATGTTGTTGATTTGAGAAACTGCAAAGCCTAACAAATTGTGGACTCAAGATTCAGCGTTGGAGAGGACATGGAAAATTCTGAGCCTGAGTAATCCTAGCCGGGTAGAATAATTACTTCGGCAGGTCAATGGTGTGGTCCACCTCTATTTTTAAAAAAACTCCATATCAACAAAATTCTAACGTAATCATCTGCAGTTCGCATTGTTCGTTGTTGATACGATATTTCAAGGCGCAATTCATAAGTATTGTCGCCGTGAATCTTTCCCTGGATATGCTTTTTTATTTCCCTGGCTTGAAAGAGTCTTTATGAAACTAATGTCTAATTGAAGTAATTCAAATAAGTCCTGAATATATCAAGGCATCGGAGCACAGGTGACCAGCTTAAAAACGAGGCATTGAGAAATGGAGAGACCACTTTTTTACTGACGAATTGATCTTTTATAATTGGGAAAAGTAGTCCATTTCTCTTAACTGGTCAACATAAGTACTGTAGATATCATTGGTGGTCAATGCACTGGAAGAAATTGAATCGAACGGGTCACTTGGCCACTTATCACTATTTATATCAACCGTGGAAAGTATGTCAACTAAAGCCGAAACCTTAAGCCCATTAACAAACTTAGTAAAGTCCAATATCACACAATGCTTACCTCGTTATGAGCGGATTAGATAAAGTAATTTTGGCCCAAACATAAACTATATATTAATTGTTCTATAAGACCGTCAACTTTTTGATGTCAAACTTTACAATTGCCTTAGTGTATTACTTTATATTGGGGGAGCAAAAGCAGGATAGGCCAAAATAGAAAAACAATTTATTTGGATGATGCCTTACATGAGGAATTTTTGGAGGAGGATGAACAATATATTAAAGGGAAAATGTCACAAATGGTCCTTATACTATTACTTAATGTCCGATTTGGTCCCTGAACTTTCGATTGGCTCAATTTGATCCCTAAACTATTGATAAATGTCCAATTTAATCCTTCGTTACTTTTTTTTTTGCTTCTTCTCTCTTCCCTCCGCCAGCTTCGGCGGACGGAAGCCGATGTTCGGCGAGGGTTGCCCTCGCCAGCGTCAGTAGGATGCCCTCGCCGGCATCGGCGAGGGGCTCCCTCGCCAGATTTGCGAGGGCTAGCGAGGGCTGCGAGGGTTGGCGAGGAGCCCCTCGCCGATCTAGCGAGGGCTACAAGGGAGCCCCTCACCGGCGTCGGGCGAGGGAGCCCCTCGCCCAACATCGGGGTGCTCCTCACCCGACGTCGGTGAGGGGCTCCCTCGCAGCCCTCGCCAAATCGACGAGGGAGCCCCTCGCTCGACGCCGGTGAGGGGCTCCCTCGCCAGATCTGCGAGGGAGCTCCTCGCCCGACGCCGATGAGGGACTCCCTTGCTAGATCCTAACGCCGACAAGGGCGACCCTCGCTGGACGCCGGCTTCCCTCCGTCAGAGCCAGCGAAGGGAAGAGAGAAGAAACAAAAAAAAAAAAAAAAAAAAAAAAAGGAAAAACAGTAACGAATGACTAAATTGGACATTTATCAATAGTTCATGAATCAAATTGAGCCGATCGAAAGTTCAGGGACCAAATTGGACATTTATCAATAGTTCAGGGACCAAATTGAGCCGATTGAAAGTTTAGGGACCAAATCGGACATTTATCAATAGTTCAGGGACCAAATTGAGCCAATTGAAAATTCACGGACCAAATTGCACATTAAGTAATAGTATATGAACCATTTGTGACATTTTCTCTATATTAAAACTGCCTTGAGCAAATAATAGCTTGACTAACTTAAAATAATTAGTCAATGGAAAATATTGTTGTTACAATTTATATTCAAATATTTTCATGTACGATAAAAATATATTTCGTTCATTCATTTTTAGAAGTAATTATTTTAGGAAAATATTTTTCATATAATTCATTTTCTATGAAATAAACAAAGTCTAATATATGAATTGATGCCCTCTATATCTGTAATTTTTTTAGGACATCATATGATGATGAAAAGGGCTGTTGGATTGGGAGTTGTAGTAATTCAAGTCAAGCTTTGTTGATAATGACGTGACGTTTGCTTTTCTTTAAGACAAAATCCTTTGGTGTATGCTTATGTAAATTTTCTCAGTTTTCGCCGGACAGAGTTCCATAATGAAAGCAGAAATAAATCAATTGAGGATGCATTTTTGTGAAGCTGAGCAAAGAAATTTGTGAGATAATATGATAATGAAGAGCCAAAGAGCAGAAGTCGAAGGCGCTTTATTTGGCATTTTGCCTTTTTGAATGTTAAGCCGCCTAAAATGTAACTATTTTGTAATAAGATCATTTTGAACTGAGAATCAAGTTAATCACCTTTCTTTTTCTTTTTCTTTTCAAAAATAACAAACCTATAACAAATTCTGAACCTGTGTATAGAAATAAATTGTTGAAAAACATACCCGTGTATTTTGGCATGATTGTGTAGACTCATTTTACCACTTTTGTAATAGATGAAAATAATCACATCACGGGATTAATGCAAGGGCTGTGGCTCTTCTCCTATGTAAATATTTGCGACCTTTCTAATTTATATTTTATTTACGATAAAAGTCTACATTTATTTCTGCAAACGGCGGGAGACTAAATGGCAATTGAGTCTGATTGGGCTTTGTGTGGAGCTAACGTGTCAAATAAAATAATCTCTTTTGTGAATTTTACCACTTAAATCATCTTATATTATTATGATATAATTTCTCAGTAGTTGCGTTCTTGCGGTCCTCGACGCATGCTCCTCAGTGGCCTAAACAAGGCCTATTATGCCTATTGGCTATAAGGAGTCACTATTCCATCATTTAGAATAGTAGGCTTACGAACAAATGTAATTGATGTAAGTAGAATTACAAACTGGTCGAATGACCTGGACTTGTCCGGTGAATGAGCATTCCCTTCATTGCTTCAAGCAGGCCTTTCGTTTTCACTTCCAGTAATCTTCCTCTGCGCGTGCTTGCTCGTTGCCTTCTAGTCATTATCCTGGGGAGTTTGGGCGTGTAGAAGGAGCAAAGTCTTATATGCATCCGATGCATATGGGATTTCCTCCGCCTTGGCCATTAGATTATGTAGGTGTTCATATTATTTAATGCGCAGAATTTTATCTAGGGAGGCACTAGAAAAAGCATCAAGATTAGGATCCAATGGTTGACGCAATGATTGAATTTCATAATAATGAAATGCAAATCTGTTATCAGAAAAATTAAATACGATTTGATTCGTTTGCCTCTTCCTTCTCTTCTTGTTTCCCGACTTGAGGTGCATGTATGAGAAGCCAATTTTTGTGTGAAGTTAATCGTCAATACTGATAAAATATTTCACATATGTCTACTTTATATCTATACAATCCCATAATGTTAGATCTCAAACTCGGTGCCGACTTTGAATATGACATAATAACATGTTTAGGACATGACATTATTAACATGTTAAATGTGGTATCAACTTCTCCAGGAAGAAATTATAAGATGAATTACCCCTTAACTATAGAGAATCTCATGTTAAAAAAAAGCCATAGAGAATCTCAATTCCATATCATATTCCATCATATACTATCCTTTTTTATTTGGCCAAATAATATGGACAACCGAATGCAGCTTTAGTTTAACGGTATCAAAGATTCAAAGCAGTCAATCCATTAGAGTCGTCATCACCTGGATTAAGCTTTCAATATTGATGAAAATAGTCAGTTTAATCATAATTAATTTAAGGTTTGGGCTTGGCATTAGTGAAAAGGAAAATTACGCTAACAAAAAGAAGAAAATATATTAAAGGAAAAAATTGGAAACTCTTTGGTCTTACATGGATGCTTCTTCAATCTTTTGACAAATCATTCTAAAAGGGCTAGTAACTGTTGGTCACAAAATAATGGACCTCAACTGTTGATTCAAATATTTCAAGTTTTTACAAATTACAACAATTTGCATTAGAAAGTTTAATAAATTTCATGTACTTACAATGTGCTATGATTAAAATTGATCGATCAACGGAAATACTTGCATGTATCGTGGTCCATGGATCATATGCCATCACATTCATTGACTTTCTATGAGATTCACGTAAAATTTATATGATTAATGGTTTTGATAGACCTGATTTATGTGGACCGGATACTGACAAGT
Organism: Eucalyptus cloeziana; assembly: GCA_014182715.1. NCBI lineage: Eukaryota > Viridiplantae > Streptophyta > Magnoliopsida > Myrtales > Myrtaceae > Eucalyptus > Eucalyptus cloeziana. Next base: position 21,204,724 of record CM024638.1, read on the forward strand.
CTAAACCCAATGAAGGCTATGAGTTAGGAGAGAGAATCAACTTCCTTGAGAAACAAAGATGAACTGCCTTCTCACTTCGCTTACAAATATGCAGAAGTCCATCCTCAAGTCTTTGTCTTACCCTCTTGTGAAGGCAAACCAAAAAACAATTTAAGTTTGTATCTTGTCGATTTGCTTATTACGCATTAGTCTGCCCATAGCCAAATTCCACATCAAATGGGTTCATTTGTTTGAGTTTACACATGCGCACACACAAAGATGCTATCACTTACAAGTTTCATTTGGAGAATGGCAACCCATTCGAGTCATTTAAATGCAATCAATATTTCCTCGATTCCCAATTATACCCAATAACTCATACAATGTTTAACCATCGCAATCTCTAGTAAAATAATATTTCAATCTCACAAAGAAATTCACGAATCTTAACTCAAAGTTCATCGGCTTTGTAACATTTTTTAATGGCCTCAATCCACGATGACCCTCTGCACGTTCATGCCACGAGAAGTGCCACTCACTCGAATGGCCTTTGAAGACCGAAAGAAAGCCAACATAGATCTTTTTATATATTAATAAAAAAGAAACCTTGTTTTTCCTGACTCCAGCACGAAGATGAACTTCAGTGTTTTGCATCCTAATTTGACCCAAACTATACAAGTTAACAATGAGTCCAATTTGAATTTTCCTCATTGTTGCAACATCCAGGTCTTCGAACATTCCGAGACGTGCTTTAATGACAAGATCGATGCAAATGTAATATCTCACTCAGGATGCAAGGACGTGCAATCATCAATTTTCATATCTCTTCAATAAATGATATTCGCTGCTTGAACGCCAAGTATATTTCAAAAAAATTAAGTTGGTTTTATTGAAAAATAAATTATCATCAAACAAATATAACATCACTGAAAGCCTTAGCAAAGGTTCGTTCCATAGTTAGTACAGGCCCCAGAGGAATCAACCCCGGGATCTTATGATTTTTGTCCAAATTGTACACCATAAGATAGAAAAGCATATTCGATGGTCTTTTGAAAACAAATGTCTTCCAAAGCACACCGCTCAACTGCTTCGCCAGTATGCTGCTTAGCTCCTAGGGTTCAGAATATGAGACAAGTTGCATTACTTATCAGGTTGAGACGGACTGTCGCCGTCCTCCAGACTGAGATGTAAGCCCGTGGAGTTTTGGCAATTTTTGTCCTTTCCTCCTCTCGTGCTGCTCTCTTTGTTTTTCTTTTCTATTTTGTTTCAAATTTTGCTGATGTGGTTGTTCACGTACTTGGCAAATCTCTCTCCTCCGAGTTGGAACATCCCTGTTGAAAGGACGAAAATTGATTCAATCACCGATTGTAAATACTTAAGTGATGCAGTCCCTGTTCTAGACCAATTCGTTCATCCGAGAAGATTGGCATGCATTGAAGATCCATGAATTTTCATCGACAAGTCCCTCATCAATAAGCCTCATCTTTGACTTTGTCATAAAGACATTGTCATTTCCCACACATCAAAGCTTACATTGTGAGGACTTTAATAGCTTCTAGTTTCTGAATGTTTATAGTTTCTATGCAACTTATAGTTTCTAGACTTGACTTTAGTTTCTTACTCTTCATTTGTTTTGTTATAGAAGTTTATCAAGCCTTTATAAAATACACAACAAATTTGATTAATGAAATTTGCTTAGTGCAATTCCCTTAAATTTTGAAGAGTCCAAACCCTTTGAAAACCTACAAGAGAGTCCAAACCCTTTGAAAACCTACAAGAGTTTTCATTATGTTCATGAAGAGTCGAAGCTTTTAAAGTCTGCAATCTTGAAGAGTTGCAGCCATCTCGAAGAATTGATGCCATTTCAACTTCCTTAGAGGCCTAAAAGAGCAACCATTGAAGTTCCTATCCTTTTCTTCATTATGTGCAATCTTGTTTCGTCCACTTCTTTCCAAAATCGACAAGACTACAGTGCTTATTTGAGAAAACTCAAAACACACAAGTTGTTGATCGAAGAGTCCCCACCCCCACCCCCACCCCAACCTTTTTTTTTTTTTTTTTTTTTTTTTTTTTTTTTTTTTTTTTTTTTTTTGCTTTGGAATCAAGTCATTTTGATCTGAATCAACAAAATTATGTCCATTTTCCCGAGCTAGCATAGAACAAAAAATTTCTGCTCAATTTTGTGACTAAGTTTGCATGTATGTAAGTCACTCTCCCGATCCCATTGTTTGAGTAGTCGACCTTGGGACTACATCATTTGGTATCAAAGCTTTGGAGGAGAGAACAATGCCTCCAAGACTAGAAAGACGTCGAGTTGGTAGAACCATTCCACTGAATGAAGTACAAACACTTGCTAGGAATTTGCAGCAACTTATGTAAAAAAAAAAAAAAAATTTGATGACTTGACCTAAGAAGTTCAGCATCAAAGGGTTGAAGCAAACAACCCTCCACCTTGTTCCAAGATCGAAGAGTACAATGGTGATTCCCCTTCTTTAGAAAGTATTCAATCGTTTCCTCTAAAGAGGAATGCTCCATATCATGCACAAGAAGTCCATGAACCAGATTGGGAAAAGGAAATCAAGAGAGACATTTCAGGATTTTCAGGTACTGATTCTACTAATGATCGTTGAGTGGGCATCATTGCTATGCAATTCCAGGGAAGACGATAGTATGGTGGAGACGTGAGAAGTAGACTCACCAATCTGGTGACAAGGCTCCAATCATCTCAATGAAAAAAATGAAGGACAAGATTCAAAAGTATATCCTTCCTAAAGGATACAAGAAAGAGCTCTATCGAAGGTACCAAAACTTGAGAAAAGGTATGTGAATGTTAGATCAATACACCAATGAATTCAATGAATTGGTGATTTACAACAACATTCACGATATGGAAGAGGTGCTTGTGAACAAGTACTTGAATAGTCTTCAACTTTATATCCAAGATGTCTTAGAAGTCCTTGACATTTAGGACCTAGGAGATGCAGATCAGTGGGCACTCAAAGTGGAGCATTCTCGTACTGGGAGGCAAAGGTCCCCTATCGTGCCAAATCAAGCAACTAGGAGTACCACTGGCACTATCAAAGTTGGTGAAGCTACAGTACAACCTACGACACACCTTGCTAGTAAGCTTTCTAATCATCCCAATATTTCAAAACAACCAATTACTATCGATATACATTGTTATTCTTGTGGAGAGATGGGCCATTGTGCTAGTAATTATCAAACCAACAAGAATCGACCAGCTAGTAAGGCTTTCATGGTGGAAAATTAATTTGATGAGGACATGGAGGAGCCACTTGAAGAAGAATTGAAAGATGATGAAGTTGCCAGGGAAGATGAACAAATAATACGTGCCGATTCCGATGAGCTTCTCATGATGAGAAAATTTTTTCTCACTCTTAGAGATAAACACCGGAGATAGGTCACTGTGCACCAATAATTTTCACTCAGCCTGCACTATATCAAGGAAGTTATGTCAGTTAATTATTGACTCAGGTTGTTGTCACATTCTGAAGTGGTGGCAAGTAAGTTGAAATTGGAGTTGAAAGCGCACCCCACATCTCATAAAATGTCTTGATTGAAGAGAGGTACCGAGGTAACCGTTTCCAAACTATGTCTTGCCAATCTTTCCTTTGGTTCTATTTATTTTGACAAGTATGATGTGATGTTCTACCACGGCAATTTGATAGAAAGACTATCTATGATAGTTATTGTTATTTGTATTCTTTTGAGTATGGAGGACAGAAGATTACTTTTGCACCTAGGAAGGAACCTCTTAAGACCTCATTAGTTGAGAATTCCTTATCCCCTACTTTGCTCACGATGAAAGAAGTAAAGGTGCCATGCAGGAGGTTAGTATTGTGTATATTATGCCTAACAAGACTGTTGTGGATAATGTAATTGTATCTTCCACACCCCCATCAAGTTCAGCCACTTTCGGAATAGTTTAAAGATGTATTTCCATTGGACTTATCACATGGTCTTCCTCCCATGAGAGATATTTAGCATCAAATTGACTATCAGCCCGGTGCTTCGCTACCTGATCTAACTCATTACCAAATGAGTCCAACTAAAAATGAAGAATTATAGCGACAAGTTATGGAACTCTTGAATAAGAGTTTTATCAGGGAAAGCCTCAGCCTATGTGCTGTTCCAGCTCTCTTGGTACCTAAGAAAAATGGCACTTGAAGAGTGTGTGTTGATAGTAGAGCGATCAAAAAGATCACCATCAAGTACCGATTTCCTATACCCCATCTTGATGATCTTTTGAAATAACTTTATGGTGCAACCATCTTCTCAAAGCTAGATTTGAGCATGGTTATCATCAAATCAAAATCAAGCCAGAAGATGAATGGAAGACTACATTCAAAACCAAAGATAGATTGTTTGAGGGACTTGTCATGCCATTTGGGTTGTCTAATGTACCATCCACATTCATGAGGTTTATGACCCAGGTTTTGAAGCCATTTCTTGGGAAGTTTGTTGTGGTTTATTTTGATGAGCACTTGCAACACCTTCAAGAAGTATTACGAGTGTTGAGGCGAGAGCACTTGTATATAGCGCCCGACAAGTGCTACTTCATGGTGCCGCAAATCCTACTCTTGGGATTTCATATCTTGACATAAGGAATTTTGGTTGATGATGCGAAAACCAAGGTAATCAAAGAATGGCCAACTCCAACAAATATGCATGAAGTTTGAAGTTTTCATGGTATAGCTTCTTTCTATCGACGGTTTATTACGTATTTTAGCACCATTGCAAACCACTCACCCCTTGCATGGAGAAAGGGGTTTTTGAGTGGACAAATCCAACCCAAAGAAGTTTTGAACATCTCAAAGAAAAGTTGAACACAACCCCGGCCCTTGCTTTGCCCAACTTCGATTGTGTCTTCGAGATGCATTGCGATGCATCAGGTACTGACATAGGAGGAGTTCTAAGTCAAGGAGTTTGACCAATTGCCTTCTTTAGTGACAAATTGAATGATGCAAAACATTGTTACATCACTTGGGATTTGGAATTTTATGCACTATTTCGTACACTTGAGCATTGGAGGTAATATCTTGTTCATTGAGAGTCCATTTTGTACACTAACCATGAAGCTCTCAAGTATATTTCAGGACAACAAAAGCTCAATTACATGTGTGAAAAATGGGCTGAATATATTCAAGGATTCACCTTCATTATCAAGCATAAGGTCGGAGTTCAAAATCAGGTTGCCAATGCTCTTAGTCGAAAGAAGAGTGTACTTCATACCAAGCGTTTTATTGTTCTTGGATTTGGCTCTTTTCAAGAGTTGTGCAAGAAGATCCTTTTTAACAAGATCATTTCTAATGCACAAAGCAAGAGGCTTGTGGATTTTACTTTATGTGATGACTTCCTTTTCAAAAGAAATTGACTTTTTGTGCCGGATTCCTCTCTTCAATTGAGGGTGATCAGGGAAATTCACCAAGATGGACATTTTGGGCATGACAAGATAGTGTAACTTGTTTCAGCCAAATATTTTTGTCCTCATTTGAAATGTGATGTATGCTGACATGTGATGAAGTGTCGACGTTGCCAAGTAGGAAAGGAACAAGCTACCAATGCCGATCTTAATTTGCCCTTACCGATGCCACAAGCCCCTTGCAAAGAAATCTCTATGTTCTTCGTCCTTGAACTACCACATACACTCAGAGGTATGGATTCAATCTTTGTGGTTGTTGATAGGTTTTCAAAAATATCATGCTTCATTCCTTGTCATAAAACTATGGATGTCTCACAAATTGCTGAGTTATTCTTTGAAGAAATCTATAAGTTGCATGGCCTTCCTAAGACTATTACTTCTGATCAGGACACCAAGTTTCTTAGTCACTTTTAGCGGCAACTATGGAAGAATATTGGCACTAAGCTACAATATAGTATGTGTTTCATTGCCAAATGGATGGACAAACTGAAGTTATCAATCAGTCCTTGGGAAATTTATTGAGGACTTTGATCGATGATAACCCCTGTTCTTGGGAAACTCGGTTGTCACTTGGAGAATTTGCATATAACTATTCGTGAATTGTACCACTGCATATAGTCCATTTGTGATTGTGTACGAACGTCAACCAAAGACTGCTCTCGATCTTGCACCCATCCCATTTGCTCCTAAGCCGGTCAATAAGGTGGATGATATTGTATCTCAAATGAGAATAGTTCATGAAGAAATGCGCCAAAAGTTGGAGAGAAAAGCTAAGTCCTATAAAAAGGATGTCGATAAGCGATGGCATGAAATTTTCTTTGAACCTGGGGATATTGTTTGGGGTTGTTTGCCACCAGAGCATCATTCCGTTGGAAGCTGCAGCAAACTTAGTGATCGAAAACTTGGTCCATTTGAAGTTCTTGAGCGCATCAATCCTAATGCATATTAACTAAAGCATCTTTCTCATAAAAGTTGTAAATTCAAAAGTCTCAATTCTTTTGACTTTAGAATCAAGTCATTCTAATCTAAAGCAACAAAGTTATGCCCATATTCCCGAGCTAGCACAAAAATGAAATTTTTGTCCAATTTTGTGACTAAGTCTCCATGTGTGTAAGTCACTCTCCTGATCCTATTGTTTGAGCAGTCGACCTTTCGACTACGTCACTAAATCAACCAAAATTAAATTTCAATCACCAGTTTAAATTTGAGATGAGTGTTCAAGGAACAATTTTAAATATTTCGTCAACTTAGCCTCCTTTTTTTTGTCGGTAAAGGATCATATCATTTCAAAGAGGAAATGTAGATGGATATATGAGATGTGCTTCCGACCATAACAAGTCCAAAAGAGGGTCCGGGGGAAAAGATAGGCTTTGACTTTCCAATTCACAAGATTGTTCCCAGTTGTAGAGCAATGAACTTAGCAAAGGTTGCGCAAAAAATCAATAAATTGCCGCCCTCTTTGACCAGTTCTCTTTCCTCCCACGTGGGTCGCTCAGCACCACCTACTTTTGATCAGGTTGAGACAAAGCATACCAAAGGCCGAGTCTTCACAGCCCAAGCAAATCCCCCTATCAGCTTACCTGTTAGAGTTGGTGCAAGTCTGATTGGTTTTTTCCTTCTACTTGTGAAGGACGGCCGCCAGCCCACGGGTGACTTCCACGCGGATGAAACATAATAACAAAGTAATGGCAAGTGGAACTTATGTTAACTTATCCAGATATATCTAGCATCCAAATGTTCATCAACGTGCAATGACATAATCTGAAAGATCACGGGTATTTTTATATTCTCCTCTTGATTTTACTTTCTTATTTCTTTCTCTACACCTTATTCCTATCATATTTTTTTCCAGAATAGTTAGACAGTTTACAGCTGTCCAATCTTATGTACTGTATGGTTGGACTGGACGCAGTGGAAGCGAGCGATCTCACAGTATTGCTTTATCATGTTGCTACAAGGATCAGATTCAGACTTCTGCTTTGTTAGACCTCACGCCCGCGTTTTGTTTCTTTCCTCTTCCTTCTTATAGATTCTAGTCTCAGAAAAGACGAACCTCTTCTTTCTTCGTCTTCTGTGGAGAATCTAGAATTACCGAAAACGACCTAACGTTGGAATTCGATTTCCAAAACCAATTCGATGGATAATCACCGGAGACTGCGAACCTGCTCGATGCCAGCAGTGTCAAAACTTTGTCTGTGGACATTCTGTCGTCGTGGATTGGCGAGATCGAGAGCCTTCTGGTGAAGGAGGATGAGGAAAATGTCACTATCGAACCAACTCCAGGGGTTGTTGATCGCCTCATCGCCGACTTGCTCGTTGATTCTGCCGAGGGTGGATCGTCCCAGCTGATCCACGCCTCGAGCAACAAGGATCAAACTCAGACTTCCCAAGTCACCAGGCGGACTCAATTTGGAGATCAATCTCTCCATTGTCGTCCTGGAATGAAGAGGAAGTGGGACGAAGAAGAGATGGCAGCTCCGACAGGCAATATCCGTGATGACCGATCAAGTAGGGGCTACGAGGTGTTCTTGAGCTTCAGAGGGCTTGATACTCGCTTAACTATCGTGGATTGTCTCTATGAAGCCATGATCCACGCGGGGATCCGCACTTTCAAGGATGACCCAGAACTCCGAATTGGCAAAGAGATTGGAGGCAATCTTTTGCGCGCGATCAACAACTCCAGAATTTACATTCCGATTTTCTCCAAAAACTACGCTTCAAGTAAGTGGTGCCTCCGTGAGCTTGCGCACATGGTGGAGTGCATCAGGAGAAGATCGAGAGATGAAGATGAGAAAGTTATCCTCCCTATCTTCTTTGATGTGGATGCAGATGATGTCAAGATTAAGACTGAGTTGTATCGAAAAGCCCTCCAAAAGCACGAGAGTGACTTTGGGAAGGATTTAGCAAAGCAGTGGGAGGAGGCTTTAAGAGAGGTTGCAAGTATTAAGGGATGGAATCTAAAAGATCACGGGTATTTTCATACTCTCCTCTTGATTTTACTTTCTTATTTCTTTCTCTAGACCTTATTCCTATCATATTTTTTTCCGGAATAGTTAAATTTAGTTTGCTGCTGTCCAATCTTATGTACCGTATGGTTGGACTGGACGCAGTGTGGGAACCAGAAATTTTGCCCAGAAAACAAGGTTTCTTGCTCAAATTGATTTTTCACTTTCAATCCCAAGTTTTGGAAACAGTAGTATTTAGCTATTTCAACTTAATTAATTTTTGCTAATGCCAAAAAAAAAAAAAAAAAAAAAACTACAATATTAATGGACATCTAAGGTGTGTGAATAAATAAATAAATAAATAAATGTCTTAACTTCACATCCTACTTTATTTGTATTCATAAAGGAATCAATTTTAGCTTGTGAGATAAAAAGAAAGAATATTTCTATGATAGAATCTGTTGGATTCGTTTTATGAAATTTCGCAATTAAAATATGAACTTAAATCTAACGAATATTCTGACATTGCATTAAGAAAGAAACGCAAACTTATAAGAGATTTAATATAACTCATTCGACTTTCAATGATCGCGATTAAAGTGAGCTTCTCCCATTGACCTTTTCCTAGTTTGCATTCTCAAGACCCTACGCATAATATTTTCCTGAAAATTTAGAATGAGTTTGATGTTTAATCTTTCTTCTTTTTACTACATCATTGAAAGATGAATAAGAATCTGGCCAGTAAAGATAGCTCAGCAAGGAGCTTTTTTATAAGTATAGAGCAATTAATGGTTATAGTTAGTTCATACTTGTTAGCGTTTGATGCACCTTTAGTATATGTAGAAATATGTCGGAAACTTAGAGAAATTATTACATAGACTAAGTCTCCGCAATATCTCTCGGGAAACTGGTGGCTAAGCGGAAGAAATGATGGAGCTAACCCACCCTAGCTTTGACCCTATGACAAAGGCATCCCCAATTCTTTGAGATTAGAAACTAATAGCCGGGGATTTGATTTCTGCCCGGGGGAATTCATGTAGATTTCTATCCTACTTCCTCTCAAGGTAACCAACTAATTAGGCTTGTACCACCGAGTTACAAAAAAATGACGGAGCTTTTGTATGACAATAGTTTACATGGCCTTCAGAGGAAACCGCCACAAACTAGGGTCCAAAGTATCTCCATATCTCCACAAACTTCAGTTGAAACGGGAGGATTTGTTGGGACGATGAACAGTGGAGAGAAAAGAAAGAGGGAGAGAGGCTTCGTGCGGGTAAGTTGTAGTGGTGTCCCGTTTGCCCAATAAAAATTGATGAGTTGGCCTTAACCGTGCACGTGTCAAGCGATTAGTATGGTAAACTGTATTCCTACATGACCTTCCAAGACCACCCAATATTCTCTTCTAGCCTATAAATGGTTGAGATTTTTGTGTAAGTTGTATTAGAAAAATTTCACATCAGATAACCAGTATGGTGTGAAATGGTTAATATATTCCAGTTGGCACATAAGTCATCAGCCTAAGCTTTTAAGTTAAGGTAAATCTAATTAGATATGTTAACGGGCTTGGGCTTGAGCTCCCTCTTGATAATCTCCCTAGATGAAGGTATTGAGCTTCCGTTGTGTGCTTCCAACAAATAGTATCATAACCAATGATAGATTGATGGGCCCACAATCTGTTCAGTTGCATGGTGACTATCTCAATGAATGAATCTCATTATCAATGCGGTGTTCATGATTTGGTCTAGTGGAAGAGATTTGGGAGAAGGTGAACATTGTGGTATAGTAACATGGTCCAATGGCAACCTCCATGACTTTTTTTTTTTTTTTTGTCAATCCTACTCAAATCCTACTCTAGCACTCGCTTTCAGACTTTTTGCCATGCCTCCTTGCAGGGCGTGGGAGTCGAAACCCACTCCTGAAATGAAATCTTCCCCACCCCAATCCCCCCCCCCGAGAAGGTGGGGATTTGAACCCCCAACCTCCCCCTTCCAAGATGGTAGGGTGGCCACTGGGGCGAACCCCCAGTGGTTAACCTCCATGACTTGGTCTACAAAAAGAGACCATGAATGAAGGTGGGTGTTGATGGAGATTCAAGTTGAGATATATTGGTGTAGAATGGTACCTTAATTAAGGGGGAACATAATCAACACTGAGCTCACATGTGAGTAGGATTATTGAAATACACATATGAGTTGTGTTAAAGAAGTCTCACATTAGATAATTGGTGTGGTGTGACATAATTAATATATTCTAATTGGTCCATAATTCATTACCTTAAACTTTTGAGGGAACCAGTGTAGTAGGGGTGCCATAAGTTCAATATTAACTTTTTTCACTTAGTTAAGTGTCACCAATTTCAAAAATTGATTACTTAAATATCATCAACGATTTGCCTTGCCAAAAAATCTGACGTGGACTTGGTCATCCTACGTAGCACTGTTGGTGCTGAGGTCAACAATTTTTGTATTTTCTTTACCTTTAAGTGCCACAGATATGAAAAATTGACAACTTAAATGCCAAAAATTTGAAAAATCAATCACTTAAGTATCATTGACAATTTACCTCATTGGAAAATCCACCACCAACAGCTGGTAAGGTGACCTCACCTAGATTTGTCGAGGGCCTTCACGCCCTCGCTCATAGCCAATGAGGCAACCATGGCCTCCGGCGAGGCCATCATGGCCTCACCACAAAGGCCCTTACCCGCAACCGACGATGGCCTCACTCAAGGCCTTTGCATCCCCACCTATTGAGGGAAAGGCCTTTGCAATTGTCACCAAAAATATTAATAATAAAGAAATAAAGATATAAAAAAAATCAAAAATTCAAAAAATAATTAAAAAATCAAAATCATTTTGAAAAAATTAAAAAAAAAATCCACGTAGAATGATTTGCCATAAGTGACGCTCAAATGATCTGTTTTACTCCAATGTAGCACGTAAGTGAGTGAAAAAATAAAGTTATAACAGTTAAGTAAACGTCGTACAAAAGTTATGGCACTTCTGTAATACTTGTCCCACTTCTGACTGAAAATGAGTTAAACTAGATATGTTGATAGTTTCAGGCTTGGGCTCACTCTTCATGATCTCTCTAGACAAAGGTATTGGGTTTCTATTGCGCGTTCCCAACATAAATATGCTTTACAGTTGATCCTTCCAAGGATGACAACTAGAGTTAAGTCGAGAATTCTAAATCCTAAAATCCCGTTTAACTAATTGAATAAAACGCCTTTAATCTGTAGTGTTAGACTCGTTTGGTTGAATTCTCTAATTTCACCCTCACTTTCAATCTAACAGTAATGAAAAGCACTATAGATTGGTTAAGAAAGGCCAACAAAACAAAGTTGATTCAAATTGGGCAGTTTAGAGCTTTTTTGGTAATCATCTTGTTTTTCTATTTTTCTATTCTTTTGTTCCTTAAAATAGAAAAAAAAAAAAAAAACATATATCCATTTGGTAACGTTTATTAATTTTTTTATTCTTTAAAATAAATAAAATAAAAAATAACTAGGGAATAGATTTGGAACAAAAACAAGAAGTAAGAAAAATATACTTTTTTTATTTTTGGGAACAAAATGGAAAAAACTATTTCTAAATAGAGATTGTTCCTAAAAATAGAAAGGTTACCAAACACACCCTTATTATCCTCTAGAACATGGGAATTGTTTGTGTTTTGATGCTACTTTTTGTACTCATTAGGTATTACTCAAATGAAATGAACTCACTCTCTTTCTAAGCCAAAAAGTGGAGATAAGGATACCATAAATGTCATAAATTTTGTTACGGCACTTAATCAAATGTCAAAACCTTTTTTCGGCAACTTAGGGTGCGCATGACAAAATTTCTGAAATAAAAATTGATTTCTGACTAGAAATTGAGAAGTTAAACATTTTAACTTCTGATTTCTTCTTCAAATCTATTTCTGGGATAGAAATCTGTTCCAGAAATAGAAAAATTAAATTGCGTTACCAAACGGATTTCTATTCCAAACCTATTCCAGGGAACAGAAAAACAGAGAAATAGAAAAGTAGAAATTTTATCATGCACGCCCTTACATGCCATAACTTCTAAAAAAAACATTTACTTGAATGCTATAATTTTCAATGAATTACTTAAGTGTCAAAATTTTTAAAGAAATTTCTCCTTAGTTTTAAAAATCCAACGTGGCATAATATTTGTAATAAACTTTTTTTAAAAGTTGTGACATCCAAGTAATCGATTAAAAATTTATGTGACACTCGAGTGATTGGAAGAAAAGTTATGACACTCAAGTGAGCGTTGTACATAAATTATAACACTAAAGTGATCAAAGAAAAAGTTATGGCACTCAAATGAGCCCCGTATGGAAATTATGACATTCGTGGTATCTTTTTTTCCAAAACATATAAAATTCAATCATCATCAGATTAAGCAGTAAACCAAAGAACTCATAATCCAACAAAATTTAGCTTCATCCTTTTGTTCTTTCTTTTATAAGCTAAAAAGAAAAATTTGCATCTAATAATTAGCATTATTACGTAAAAGAAATGGTCACCGTTGGTAATTCCCCGACACTTGGCCCGCTCACAAATCTTCAGTGAGTATAAATACCCAATTGATTAATTATCATATGGCTTCGTTCCTGGGTGTTGAATTGCATGTATTTCGCGAACGATAGGCTCCATTCACACGCCATCTTGCATTTAAAAAAAAAAAATCCAAGTATAACCAGCCACAATAATGGAGAAAATATTTTATATGTAAGTCAAGTCGTCCATATAAACTTGACAAAAACTAATTGAAGTTCCTATAAAAATTATTACATAACATCTGTTTAATACTTCTTTATTACTTTAGGTTATTGTATAAAACTAAAATATAGAACGTAAAAGGCCTATGCTTAGAATAATACAACATCATCGGACGCAATCCGATGGATAAAGAGTTGCCAAGTTGGTAAACAACAGGTTTCTAGTCTATTACGGATGACGGACATAAGTCGTAGGGATGGACACGAGAGGCATTGGTGCCTGCCAATAGGTGAAAATTTGAGCATCTTTTTTGTTAGGAAAATGGTGCATACATTTCTCTTTGAGATATTCAAACAATAAATCAAAAAAAAAAAAAATTGCAAATGTTTAAATGTGCTGTCAACTGGTCACAATATTATAATAATAATGTACATATCTTAAATGGATAAATGAGGTGATCCTCTGCATTTTAGTATACTATGTTTAATTACCATCTACATTACTTAACTAAATACACATAATAATTTATATCTGGGTATATTATTTGTAATTAACCTCTATATTAAATTAAGATGAAAGTATCAAATGGGGTGGGGAAGGGGGGCGGGGCAGACCTATTACTTCCTACGCCACGCCCCGTGTCCTACAAGTATCCGTAGGGCATTTTTTATTAAGGAAATTTACCCCATCTGAGGTACAACACCCTAATTTGACTTGTCCTCACTCACCCCAAGCACGGGTGGTTATTATACCAACCTATCTGAAGGTAGTTAGAGCCGAAACTTTGACGTGGTGTCTACCTTCATCACCTTAAGACCCCCTAATTCAAACATTTAATTTTTTCTTCCCGAGGAGGAGGGAATAAGGGGTGACATTGCGGGGTTTCCCACCTTTGGGCGCTTGTTTCTTCCCCCATGAGCCTTTTAAGGATCTGCTCAGGTCCTAGGTACAACACCCTAATTTGAAAGTTATTTTTATGTGAAATTATCAATCTTTAATTAGGTCTTAGCAACTTTTTTTTATTGATTATATTACCAATTACTTTTGGGTTACTAGGTTTTATTTGAATCATTTACTAAGTTTATTTGATCCGCTTTAGAAATTTTTAAAAAATTATTGCCTTTTATTTTTATTTTTTACTCGACATTCAAAATTATCAATTCTTGTACAAAATTACTAACTAATATGAGTGTTGTACTAACTGACCTCTAATTCAGTTATAAACTAGTTTTAAAATACTTGCTTTTAAAATTACCAACTTTTTTTACAACTTTTGTTAAGTAGCTACCAACATTTATTTGCATAGGTTACAAACATTCTTAGGTTATAAAATTTGTCGTCTAATCACCAACGATAGTTTGAGTTACTTATCAACTTATTTCGATTGAATTACCAACTTGTTTAATGGTACGATAAAACATATGCAATATGAATCTGATTGGTGACTTATTCGGATAAATGTTTATGAGTACTGTGAATGAAGTTGATAAATAGTCCAGACATTGGTCCTCATTTTTGGCTATTATCCTATCCCTTCAGTACGTTAAGAAAATTGCTTTTGACCTTCTATTCTTGTTTCCAATTTTCAAGGTAACCGCCCTGCGATTTTTTCCCCCTTTACGTCAACCTTCAAACTAATCCCAAGTGCTTGAAGAGATGATCAATACCGGATTTACCGAGAATTATATGTCTAGCCAAACTTCCAGAGGTTTCACTTTGTGTGACGAGAAGTAACCAATCAGTGTAGAAAAAATATGGAATGAAATAAAAAGAACCTTGATAGCAGTAGCTTTCAATTGTGAATAGGTTTAGCTTTATTCAAACGGCTCTCTGCCTAAAAGATCTCTTTTTTTTTTGTTCTTTTTTTTTTTTTATGCTGGCAGCCTACATAAACTTACAAATCTCATGGTACAAGAGGTTTATAGTCTATTATGGACGAGACGAACAGACGCACATGATTGTCTCGTGGGAATTGAGGATCGAAAGGATGAAATTACAAAGCTATTAGATCAGGGAACTCAGGATGTTCAGTATATTGTGATTCATGGTATGGGAGGCATTGGAAAGACATCACTAGCCGAGGTTGTCTTCAGGAAAATCTCCCCTCAGTTTCAGGGTCATTGCTGCTTTCTTAAGGATGTCCGTACCCATGATATATTATACTTGCAAAAAAAATTATTATCTGACATTCTCAATCTAAATTGCACAAACCTCTCTGACATTAATGAAGGGGTTAATGTGATCAAGAGGAGGTTCCATGAAAAGGAAGTCCTCATTGTTCTCGATGATATTGACAAGCTAAACCAAATCGAGAAACTTGCAGGCAAGCCCATGTGGTTTGGTGGGGGAAGTAGAATCATTATAACAACAAGGAATATTGAATTCTTGGTAACCGAAGGTGAAGATGACAATGTCCCAGCCTCACGTTTTGGAAAATTTTCATTTTACGAAATGCCGGAGATGGATCCTGATGATGCTCTTCAACTTTTCTGTGAGCATGCCCTGGGATGTGCCAAGCCATCACCTGATTACCTAGGTATTTCATGTGAACTAATCCATGCTCTTGGAAGACTTCCATTAGCTCTCGAGGTCATAGGTTCCACACTCCGTGGAAAATGCAAAAGTACATGGGAAGATGTCTTACAACAATTAAAGACGGTGATGAACCAAGATGTCAAGAAAAAGTTGATGATAAGTTATGAAGAATTAAATCCTATTCAACGACAAATTTATCTTGATATCGCATGTTTCTTCATCAACCAAGAGAAGACAACTGCAATTATATATTGGGATGCAATTTTCAAGTATCCCACTGAAATCGAAGTGAAGATCCTCACGCGTATGTCTTTGATAAAGATTGTTGACAATGATAAACTATGGATGCATGACCAACTTAGGGACCTCGGAAGGGATATCGTCCACCCAGAAAGCTGCAAAAATCATCTAAGTGGTAGTAGATTGTGGTCACCCAAGGATGCCTTCCATGTCGTGCAGAGAAAAAAGGTTTTCTTTTTACCTCTAAATGTCATCCCTTCCAATGTTATCACCTTGTAAATCTAACTTTAAGTCAAATTGACACACATACTCACTAGTTGCTACTTTTATCTTTCAGGGAACTAAAAACATAGTAGCGCTCAATCTTGGCACACCTAAACCTGATGCGTGGTACATATTTAAACGCAGGGAATTTGCAAGGTTGGAGAACCTTAGATTCCTTCAATTAGATCATGGAAACTTCAAGGGAGAGTTTAAGGATCTTTTCTCCGAATTAAGATGGCTTTCTTGGAGCAATTGCCCCTCAGAAGTCCGAGATACCAACTTTGGATTGAAGAACTTGGTGGTCCTTGAGCTTTCAAGGGTCAACATTACTGAAGACTGGGGAGGATGGTGTCAAATCATGGTACAATCTTACAATATACTTTTGCATTATATTTACTCTATATCTTTTCTAAATTTCAACTCCATTGCATTATAGGTAGCAAAACACTTGAAAGTCCTAAAACTTGTGGATTGCACATCCCTTAGAAAGACGCCCGAGTTCTCCACAATCTCGAGACTAGAGAGATTGATTCTTATAGGTTGTACCGCACTAAGTATGATTGACGAAACCATTGGCAATTTACAGCATCTTGATCACCTAGAAATAGAAGAGGCACTTATTGAGTCATTGCCAGAGTCCATTGGCGGTCTAAAATCTATGTCAAAGCTATCAATTCGGAAATGTTGCTATTTTGAAAAGCTTCCCGACTCTATTGGACAATTGGAGTCATTACTTGAGCTACACATCCATTGTTCAAGAATTAGAGAATTACCGCAATCCATTGGATGCCTCGAAGGGTTAAAAGTTTTATGTATCATGACTAGTAGATTAGAAAAGCTACCAACCTCGATTGGGAGGCTCCAATCATTGCATCAGTTGGATGTGTCTTCATCACGCATCATGAAATTACCTCACTGTATTGGAAATCTCAAAAAGTTGAAGGAAGTATATCTAGATAACACTTGCATAAGTGAACTTCCCAAAACCATAGGAATGGTGGAAAATCTGGAAAAGTTGACTGCTGCAATCTGTGATCACTTGGAGGGAGAAATTCCTAGTGAAATTGGGGCACTATCTTCATTGCAAATTTTAGACTTATCATGTGGCCACTTTAGTAGATTGCCAACAACCATCAATCAGCTTACAAATCTCCAAGAACTTCGTTTACTCCACTGCAATTGGACTCAACAGTTGCCAGAGCTTCCTCAGAGTCTAACGGTCTTACACTTTTCAATGGAGTCACTGACCACGATCCCCGACCTCTCAAACCTTACCAACTTAGTTGATCTTGATATGTGCGGAACACTAGTGCAAGAACCCAACATAGAGTGGCTTGTGAAGCTACGTGCTCTGAGGAAATTGGCCTTGGTTGTTCTGGATATGACCTTGCCTCCAACCAATTTAAGTTCCCTCTCTCAGCTACAAGAACTCGAAATAGGTTGCACTGGCCAACGATCTCTTACCGGGCTCCCTTCCAACCTTCGATGTTTGACCTTAGCAAATGTCCAATCCCTGATAGATTGGTCCCTCTTTTCCAACTTGGAGAATTTGTCAGAGCTGAAGCTCCATGAATATCAGCTTGGCGAGATTCGATTCGATGTGCTTGGAAAGCTAACGAAACTCAGTGCATTGACGATGAGGGAGTGTCCATTACTCAAGACGTTGCCTGTTATGCCATTTTTTAAGGACATTCGGAACTTGAATCTAAATCGATTGCCTCAGCTAACTGGGATTCAGGGATTGGAAGAATTGAAATCATTGCAGTGTTTGTCCATCTGTTGGTGCAATTCCATTAAAAGGTTAACTGAAACTGCCCTGTCTAATCTACAAAATCTGAATATTTTGAAATTCATTGCATGTAAATTGCTGGAGAGTGTGCCGGATGTGCCATATGCCAAGTCATCTTGTCATCTCATCATAAAGCAATGCCCGAGGTTGTGTGATTTTGAAGGCCCATACAGGTCCTACAAAGACGGGTAATGTATTTATCATTTGTTTGGTAAAGATAGTAACTCGATAACATTGAGCTGCCAGATAGCATCTTTTCGCACAAAATTTGTGTGCACTTTGCTAAATTAAAAGAATTAAGCGAGGCTGACTTGCCTTGTTCAGCTCTTGAAACTTCTTATAAATTGTCGTGGAGAGAAAAGGCATGTATATTTTTTAGGTAATGCGAGGTATACTCGAGAGTTATACAAAATTCCTACTCGCTCATTCCCTTCCATCTTGGATGCCGAACATAGTTAGGGAAGAAGATGCTTCAATTTGCCTGAGTTATTCATTTTAACAGTTTTGCTTTAAGTGCAATGAAATACCTCAGTTCAACTTTAAGTGCGGGGATCTATAAAGTAAGACCAATTAATGTCTTATAATCTTATGATGCATGTGCCACAGTCTTCATGAACTTAATGAGAAAAAGCAATTTCTCCTCAAAAGACCAGTGTACTTATGTGCTTTGAAATTGAGTGAGAAAACTCTCTATACAATATGGAAAACAAATGTCGTCTATTGAAGAAATTTACACACTATTATTTCAAAACTATAAAACACCAGAACGTCTCTATTATAAAGCAAACTAATAATATCCCGTGATCTCAAATTTTTTATATAAAAAAAAAAAAAATCCCTAAAGTTCATGCCTTCGATAAGATGAATGATAATGATATAATAATAAACATTGTATAAAAAGGTGATTAAGAAGGTTCAACGAAAATGTGACCTTCGTTGATTGATTGCTAATAGACTCCGGTAGAGATGATCAACAGGCGGATTCGACCCTAGCCAAGCCTCATGATCGAGGTTTAGGGCTACCCATCTCGATAGAAATAATACGCATTTGAGTTGGATGGGCCTGACTTGGACTCACTTAAGCAACTAAAGGCTCTTACCTAAACATGCCCCAATTGCTTTTTGGTCAATGTGGTGCAGGTAGGCCTGGGCGAGCCTGTGGGTTTAGGCTTAAATTAATTTGAACATGTCTTTCTCATCATGTAACACTTCATTCGATTTCTTGGGATACTTCAAACCAAAATTTTCTTTTGCATATATGTATTTTCGTGCTTGAGAAAAATTAACAAAAGAAAAACAAAGAAATAGTGATTTCACTTAATATATGAAAATAGGACAGATTAGTAGAGGTGGCAAAATAGGTCTTAGACTCATATATAAGCCATTTAAATCATAAATGGGTCATATATGAGTCACTTGTTTTTTTTGAAGAAATTAGTTAAATGGGTTTACTAATTAAAGACTTAAGATAGGTGGGTCTTAAGTGGGTCTTAAATGGGTTGGATTTAGAACCCATTTTAACTTTACAAAAATATTTTTTTATAAAATCGAAATTATAATTATT
Organism: Eucalyptus cloeziana; assembly: GCA_014182715.1. Lineage (NCBI taxonomy): Eukaryota > Viridiplantae > Streptophyta > Magnoliopsida > Myrtales > Myrtaceae > Eucalyptus > Eucalyptus cloeziana. The sequence goes on from CM024638.1 coordinate 21,224,212, forward strand.
TTTTTCTTTTCTTTTTCTTTTCTTTTTTTCTTTCTTCTTCCTTCTTCCGGTGGTCGGCCAACAATGGTCGGCGAGCCTTGAGCTCGCCGGCGTCCGACAAACTCGAACTTGCAGATCTGGCGAGACTTGAACTCATTGATGTCGGGCAAGGCTCAAACCTCAGGCGAGCCCGAGCTCATTGGCATCGAGCGAGCTCGAGCTCGCCGGATCTGGCGAGGCGGAGGCCTCACCGATGTCCGGCAAGGCCCAAACCTTGCCAATTTGGTGAGCCTCGAGCTCGCCGGTGTCGGGGAGCTTGAGCTCGTCGAATCCGGCGAGGTGGAGACCTCGCCAGATCCGATGAGGGGCGAGCTCGAGCTCACTGATGTCAAGCGAGGCTGATCTAGCGAGCCTTGAGCTCGTTGGCGTCACAAACTGGGCGAGCTCGAGGCTCGCCTATGGCTGGTCGCCAACTGTTGTCGTGGCCGGCGGCCAACCAAAGAAGAAGAAGAAGAAAAACGAAAAAAGAAAATTAAATATTATAAAAATAAAAATTAATTTATTAAAATTCGATTTTTTTAAATAATTATTTTAAAAATTATAAAAATTGTCCATTAAATTTGTGTGGTATAAAACCATTTTAGAAATACCGTTTTTAATATATATAAGTTTTTTAGGTTTCGTTAAATGGGTCGGGTATGGATCAAGTATGGGTCGGGTCGGGTATGGGTCAAAAATTTTGCATTGCAATAAATTGGTCATAAACGGGTTAAATGGGCCGATTTGAGTTAGACCATTTATGACCCAACCCACCCGTTTAACGGGTCTACAGCTTAGGAATAGGAATGGAATAGCTATATTGTAGTTTGATTCGTAGAATGGAATAGTGAATTCCAAACCCATGCTCTTAGTTGTTTTACCATAATAGCACAGAGAATGTGTTAGGAATTTTAAAGCACACCCATAGTAGCCTTTGATGATATGTAATTGAAGTATAATTTTTCTTTCTTGTAAAGAAAAGCTCCTATAATTTGTAAATAATTATAGTATTCAATTTTTAGTAGTTACTAATCACTTATTTATTTAATAATAATTAAAAAATTGTATAATTAGTAAAAGTAGATGATCTACTAATTTTTATTATTTACTATATAATAATTATAAATATCCAGCCAACACAAGAGTACTAGGGTCGAGCTAAACTCTTATATTAGATAGTCTATGCTTGAAACTCTACTTGAGTTATGGAATATCAAATTCCAACTTGATCAAGATATCAAGCTCGACTCAATAATTAAAATAGTTTCCTCTATGTTTATGTTAGGAGTGTACAAAGGAACCTGAGAATTGCCCAAACCACTCAAAACCGGACCGAACCAGCCTAGAATCGACAATTCCCATGGTGATCGATTCGGTTCTCAATTCAAATTTAGTGAATTCGGTGAGTATCGGTCCGATTCCTGGTTCTAGGCATAGGACTGCCCATCCACCTACCCAAACTAGACTAGTATATATAAAGAAATTCCATGTCAATCACTTAATAATTTTTTAGTTTTTCAACCAAATATGTACATATATATTTGTAATTATTGGATATTATTAACTAATTTTGTCTCTTGAGTGTGTAATAGGATAAACCCCCTAATTTTTTTTATATATATTTTAATAATCCATTTACTTGCCTTCTTAACCCAAAAAAAAAAAAAAATGAAGAGAAAGGAGAGAACCAATTGGAGAAGTCACCGGCTCATTTTAAGAGCATAAATGGAAACCAGGTGCACTATGATATTAATTGTTGAATGCAATTTATAGGAATTGTGGACCAGTTCCATGGACCGTTCAGGTGGATCCATGGAACCAACGGGTGGTTCTCGATTTTAATTTTTCAGATCCAATCCTTAGTGGGTGGTTCTCGGTTCCAAGGTGGGAACCACCCACCCCGACCATGTTCACCCTTAACTTTTGTGGTATAGGTATAGTACAAAATTTAAATATCTTATCCTCTATTTTTTTAGCTCTTAGATATTTTCCGAACAAAATAATAGAAACTTGATTAGGATCACGAGTCTGTCAAATAAAGTATTAATGAGCTTGATCTTGACTCGACAACATGCTGGAGCAGCTCCTGTTTGGGCTCGGCTCGAAACCTGACCGGTCAATTTCCAATTATCAAGTCGACCTTGAGCTACACCTCAGTAAGTTGGAATCAACTTCACCCCGAGTTGCTGGACACACAAGTCCCTATTTATATTTGAGGACTTCTATGGGCCAAATAGTATTTCAAACATTAAACACCATGTTGTGTAATGTGAGCTCTTCCTTAGTAAGAAGCGTGAATAGTTGGCACCTCCGAATGAACGAGATCCAGTGGAGAAGTTGATGGAGAAAGGTATATGATCAAAATTCAATGGGACGATTAATCTCCCAATTAGATAATATTTAGAATGTATACTATGGATTGGACTGTCGATGTGGTGACATAATTTTAGGGTGGCATTCTCAATAAGATTTTTGTCACATAGACACATATCTCTTAATTCTAAGAGGATAATATATTCTCGATTATATCAAAAAGTGAAATTGAACTCAAAATGTTTAGATTAAAATAGAATGTCACCTAACCACACCATAAAAGTGAAAAAGACAAAATTATAGAGGAAAAGTTGCATACAAATTGAGGGTGGGCTTGACTAGATTCATAGTTGGGTTCCTCCTTTGAATTTATCACCATCAATCATTCAATCACGATATTAAAGTCAAGCGAGTCATGCTGTTGAACGGTTTTTGGAAGGTTTGACAATTAAATAAAACAAAATAATTAAAAAAAAAATCTGTGATATTGTCTTACCTATATATATAAAGGGGAGTGATTCTCGTTCTCTAATGTTTGGGGGCATAGAAGTTGGCAGGGTTTTCTGATTGAGAAACCCTAGAAGGGAAACTCGGTGTCATTTCCCCGTGGAAAGCCGCTAAAGGTGAAGTTGGTAAGAGTTTGATATGGCCGGGCTATGCCTGGCTCCCTGTATGCCACAAACATATTCCAACCTTTCATCTTAGGTTGGCCATTACGTTGGTGGCGTACCGGGAGCCAAGCCTACTCTCTCTCTCTCTCTCATTTTAATTTCTTGCAGAGATAAATAGAGTTCTGCTGAAAATTTTTTATAAGCTTTCAATGCCTTTCAAGCATGTTCATTCTTCGTTTCTTTTCCTTTTCCTTTTACCAAAGACATGCAATGTGATTCATATCTTCTAAGTTCAAATAAGAGATGCTTATGCTAGTTGTTCCGTGAGTCCGGCGATGGAATTGATTCATTTCAAGGAATGGCTACCTCATAATTAGCAGGCGACAACATCAAAAAGTTCAAAAACAGTACCCCACATGTTTCGGCATGATTGTATAGACTCATTTTACGCTTCTGAAACGTATGAAGCCATTTACAGATTTTTGTCATTTCCTATGTAAAACCATGCCGCCTTTGGAGCGTATATTTTATTTTCTCTTCATTCTATAAGTGCAAGCATCTACAGAGAGCACAAATAGGACAGAGTAGAAAGTTTTTTTTTTTTTTTGGTAAATAATCAATATATTGAGCAAGAATCTCACCATCAAAGAGGTTTCTAGTTTCTTATGGACAAGGAAGGATGTGCCTGATCATTTGGTGGGACAGAGTAGAAAGTTTGTCGCCGTTTTTCCGCAATTTACGCATTTCTTACCTTTAAGGCCTACAAATATTTCCACGAAAGGTGGAAGACCGATTCGAAATCTTGGACCTTGAGTGGAGATTCAACAAAGTGCGTCAATTAAAACCCTCTTTTTTGAATGAGACCACTTAAAGTCAATCTTATATTTTTATAAGACTATTTATGTCTAAAGGGAGAGGCCACTAGGGAAAGCATCACGATTGGGATCCCGTGATTCACGCAACGATGGAATTGCGATTCTGGGGTCAAAAATATTAGATACGATTTTTAGTTGATTTTTTTTTTTTTTTTTTTTTTTTTTTTTTTACGATTTTTAGTTGATTGGGAAGCATCTTCCTCCTCACTTTTTTGACCATTTGATATGTTTTTTGGAGTCAAAATCACGGCTTGGGAAAATTAGACTTGGTTCTGGAGAGAACCCTTGACTAATGAAGCACAACATCGACCTGTTGTTGACGTAGAAATTAGACCTAGCTTGTCGAGGGAAATCAGAGGTCGACGTACGCAGGCTATGATCATGCACTTTCGTGTCCATGGCTTCGTCATCCATGCACATGCTGCAATTTGGACATTAGATATGATCAACGATTTAGGCTATTTATCTTAATCTATTCCTCTTGTTAGATTTACTTTTCTAATAGAACTTTACTTCGGTTGCCTAAAAATAGTCCTAAAACATTTGAGATGATCATATGACTGATATTGGCTTCACGTTTCTTCACTCTGGCCGAGATTGGCCTTGTCTCTTTTTCCTCTATCTTTCTTCACTTTCTTTCCCCTTTCTTCCTATCTGATTTTCCTCCCATTTGGACAATTTTAAACCTATCTTGTTAGCACTTTCCTTTTTAATCAATTGGTGTCAAAGCAGTACCTATCCTTCAGCATAAGAATACTTGAAATGCCAAAAAGATTCATACAGTACTCACTTTTAGTATCAAAATTTTTATCCTAGATAGCTTAAATGCCACTTTTAAAGAAATAAATAAATTCTTAAATTTCAACTTCAATTTGAGTTGCCGGAAATCCAACGTTGCCATAATTTATTTATATCTCCAACCGACGAGGCTCGCCAGCATGCCAAGACAGCATATTATCCCTTAAATGACATTGTCTACAAGTTTTGCCTCAAATATAAACTCTAAATTGTCAATTCAATGGAATCGCCATATTTCAAACCCTAAATCGCCAATTCAACCAAATTCCCAAATTCGAAATGATTGAAATGAACCTGCGGTCCTTCAAGAACGTTAACACCAGCAGCCCTAGGTCCTTTCCCTGGCGACCGACCATCTCCACCGGTGCATGCAGATACGCACTCTTCCTCTCGTATACAAGGACCCAAGCCACAGTCGCACGAAGAACACGTACATTCGAACGATCATCAGATCTGGAATCCTCGCGCTTCTCTCTCACCCGCCCGTGGCTCCGTTTCCATCGATTCGAGTTTCGCCGGAGGAGAATCACCGCCGATTGGAGTCTTCTGCCATCTCTGGCGCCTCAAGTCCGTCCGTTGTTCCTCCTTCGGCAAAGCTCTCTGCATTTCGCAGTCGCCTCATTGGCCCCAGATTCGTTCCCTCTCGAATCCACTTCATCCAATCTTAGCTTCCCATCTCGTTGTCATCTCATATCAGAGTCCATCGCAGCCAAGAACCTCTGTTGACTGATTCTACCACTGGATTTCGTCATCGCTGAATGTTATCTTCGCAGGAGTCTTAGAATCCTTCATTGATCTTCATTCACAGCAAGTTACCATTCAGATTTCCGCAAGGTGAGAGACATGCTACGTCATTTTTTTATTCTAAGAGCCGTGCAACGTCATAGCTCGGCTCGCTCGACGTCGTTTAAGATGTTTACGTGGAGTGGTTTTTAATAATAATACGCCAACTCATTTTATAGTTTTGATCACAAAAGCCACATTTTTTACTGAAATTTCTCGCTAGAGGAATTAAGTGATATTTTTTCTCCAATTTGATATTTAAGTGAGCTGACAAATATTTTTTGCACTAAAGCGAACATCATATGAAACTTTGAACACTTTTAGTATCGTTATACTCTTGTCCTTCATCGACCTCAATTTTTTAAATCAACATTACTACCTATCATTGCAAGCCCCCTTACTCAAAACTTGGGATAGGAACACCATAAGTGTCATATCTTTTGTATAAAGCTCACTTGAATGTCATAATTTTTTTCTGACCTCTTAAGTATCATAAATTCTAAAAAAACGTTCACTTGAATGCTATAACTTTCAATTGATTGCTTGAGTACCATAAATTTTAAAGATGTTCACCCAAGTGCTGCAAGTCCCACATGGTATAGCACTTGTCTTAAATGATTTTAAAAAAGTTATAACACTTAAATGATCGATTGAAAAAGGTTATAGCACTCAAATAATCAGAAAAGAAATTATGGCGCTCGAGTGAGCGCCGAACATAAGTTATAACACTCAAATGATAGAAAAAAAAACCTATGTTACTCCAGTGAACGACGTACAAAAGTTATGACATGTGACTTTTTTTGCCCCGAAAACTCTAACCTAACCTACCCACAGCTCAATCACTCACCTTCCCTGCATGCTCCACAACTATCGCATCGTCACTGGTACGCCACCACCTCTTCACCTTAGCCATTTCCCTCTTTCTTGACTCAAGCTTGAGCATCCATATTTGTGATGGCCGTGGTCCTACCTCACATTGTAGAATGTTAGAGTATGTCTTAAGTTTGAGTTCAAAGCAAAAATCTAATTTTTGAAAATAAATAAATGAAAGGATGAAAAGGGAATTTATGGAAATTTACTTTCCTAATCTGCAGGGGTTGGTGGCCAAGAAAAGAAATAAAAATGGAAAATAAGAAAAGAGGAAAGTTCAACTAGGACTGTCGACCGAACTACACAATTTCCTATTCGTGTTGAGTCGGCCACCGTACGCCCTTTACTCGAGTTTATGTGTGTATATATATGATTGGCTTGTGGAATTTCGCCTGCGGCTGTTGATGTGCGGAGGGAACCTTAACATGGGGCTCCAAGTTCCAATATACATCCAAGTGAAATTCCGCTCGTGTTTAATAGCCAATTAAATCTTATAGTAAGATTTGTATAATTATTTTGTAAAAAAAAAAATTGTTATGATTAAATAGCGTGTGAGTTATTCAGTATAATTGGAAATAAGGAAAAATCAAGATTATTTGAGTGACTCGAGTGTAATTGTAATCTTCATTATATCACCTGATTTATGATAAAATTTGTTATTACTCTTCCCATAGACGTAAATCACTCGAGCAAATTGGCTCATTTATTTTCTTATTTTATTTATTTTATTGTTCGATCATTTATTTCCACATCACACAGCTCAGCACTAGATTTGGTGGCCATGGCCCCAAGGAGAGAGAGAGAGAGAGAGACGTTTGGGTGTGTTGGATGGGTAGTGTAATCTTTTTAATTGTCGTCTTTGTCCGAAAACGTAGATTACAAATTAAAAGGACAAGGAGTATCTAATATGGTATCAAGTTGAGAAAGGTTCATGAAATTTTCAAAAATTAATGTTTTTGAAGGGCACAGTAGTACGAGCCTATAGAATCGATCCAATTAAAGTGAAAACCTCATTTGGTCCAATAGAATTGCCTGGGAAATGGTATGTGAATAACATGTGATTATTCTTCATTTCTTATGCACGGACAGATACCCTTTAAAGCTAATTATAACCTATTTGATTATTCTTCATTTCTTATGCATAGACAGATACCCTTTAAGCTAATTATAACCTATCTGATAAATGAAAGCCTAATGTCATTAATATCACCACTAATAACTTTGATTTTATATTAAAGAAACTTTAAGTGGGACGGTCTTTACCCAAAATAAAAAATTTCTTTACCCAAAAAAAAAAACCCTTTTAAGTGAGACGGAGCTATTTCCACACGATTTTCAGTTGAAACATAACTTTTAAAAGCACATATTGATACTTAATTAACATTTTCATTAGGTAATGATCAATAAATTGCTACTTTCCCATTTGAGTTTATTCAAAATTTTGCTTTTGGTACTCTTTCTTGCACTTCGAGTGAAGATAACAATTTGCTTTGTCTTCCAAAATGGTAAAAGCAAAACCCATCAAATGTGTATTTATCATCCTAATCAGCTATAATATATAGTTACACTCAATAGTATAATCACTAATCATCGTAAACTGACCATGAACCATCAATATTTTTATAATTACTTGTTATATTTCATAATGTCATGGTTACGTAAAGTATAGTTATTGAAAAGACTGCTTATGAATACATAAGATGAATCCAATCAGTGAACCATAGTATTGACTTCATCATCGTTAAAAGCAGCAAACTCATTTGTATGATAACTAAGCATTGTGGATAGAATTCCTTAGCTTGGTTTTGGTTATTACATTTTTGGGATAATAACACAAATAGTACTTGAACTTCAATTCAATATATAATGTCTTCCCTAGATTTTTAATTTGTACAATACGGTATGTAAACTATACGAAAATGTTGAAAGTACACAAACCACATTAAACATTGGACCAAAGTTCGGGGATGATATTAAATAAAGTAAAAACACAAAGATCACATTGAACAAATTAAAAACTTAAATACAACATTATACACCGAACTAAAATTTAGAGACCATTTGTATCATCCTCTTAATTTTCTGAGAACATGTCACAACCCTTCCGAGAGTGCATTAAAGTTCAGTGACATGACAGTACAAATGCCTGCAGGCGAATTGCATGAGTCTCACATAATCGAAGCATTGATCAGTGCAACAAGGCCCATGAACCTAAAACATTTCGTGTCTTATGCATACCCCGATTACATCGATAACGCTCAAATCACCAAGAATCCACCCCTTTAGAGCGAAAGAACAGGGAGCTCCCTCTAGGGTGATTCCCTCAAGATGTAAGATCAAAATTAAACTAATGGTGAAAAACCGATTCATTATTCCATCTTTCAGCTAAAAGCTCAATTTAGCCGACTCAGTGATACCATTGTAAGTAAATCCTGTAAAGAGAAAAAGGTGGAATGGGTCTTGAAGAGAGACCCAAGTACCTATGGATAAATATACAGTTTACTTGCCGAAACAATTCTCAGTTCAACTGGCTTGAGTATCAATGGAGACAACATTATGCAAAGATGCAATTGAAGAAGCCATTTCCAGCATTTTTCTTCTTTCAGCTAAGTTGTCACAACATCTCGCCAAAACATCTACACTCTAAATTAAGTTTTTGTGCTGAGCAAACAAAACTCGTGTCATCAGAAGGGGCTTGGGAAACTCGCACCGAAAGTCAAAGTGTGAATCATGGCAACATCCTCTTAACAATCACATGACAACAGCATAGGAACGTAATTCAGCATAAGAATGAACACAACTCCTGGTCTTCACTAGCATAGAAAGTTAGCTGTGCATGATGATGTATGGCCATATAACAACATGCAACTGGATCCCTCGAGATAAGACTTATAATTTAGTCTTCCAATAAAATCTCATTTCAACGGCAATCTGCAACAGCCGCAACAAAAAGGACTCGCCGAAGGAGCATTAATCAAAAAGAATACCCTAAATAACACAGTATCATGAATTCATTCTTATTCATAGCTTTGAACGGTATTCATTTCCAGGTATACCAGAGAAAACCACAGAATGGAAGAGCAGTTGTTGTCATTCTTCATATATCAAGAAGTAACCTTCGAGGGTCCTCCACAACATCTTTGATACGGCGCAAGAAAAAGACAGCCTCTCTCCCATCAATCAGTCTATGGTCATAAGTTAGAGCAATGTACATCATTGGCCTCGGAACGACATTTCCACCAACAACCATTGGGCGGCTCACTATGGAGTGCATTCCCAATATCGCAGACTATTCAGAAAGGGAAGTTTTTGTCAGATCTCAACAAAATGCCAGAAGACCACATGTAAAAAAGTGGAAATCACCCTTCTATACATATCCACCCATTGATGAACAATCCAAATCACAAGAATTGAACGGAAAAAGTTTCATCATGGGATTTCAACTTGAGTAAGTAAGGTGGCAAACCTGAGGTGGGTTGATGATAGGAGTACTCAAAAGGCTCCCATAGACACCACCATTAGATATCGTAAAAGTACCTCCTGCCATTTCATCAATTGAGATGGAACCATCATTTGCCTTCTTTGCAAGAGTGTTGATTTCTTTCTCGATATCAGCAAAATTCATGTTCTCAGCATTGCGAATGACTGGAACAACCAGACCCTGTGGGCAAAAAGAAGGCATTAACCTCAAACAACAATCTCTCATCAAACTCTCTGTACCTAATGTCCAAAAGACAAATCCTTGTACCAGCCATGCTCAGAAAGTAAATTATAAGGACTGGAAAATAATGTAGCAACTTGGTCATTTTCTGGTGATAAGGGAATATCGATTGTTTTTTTAGTGGGGAAAGGGCTGCTGACACAGTTTAGCACCTCTCATGACTAAAATCATTGGAATGATGGAGGCATCAAAATCAAAGAAAGAGAAACCTCACTCCAAATCCTTGGTCTCCATCCAGTTCATTTTCAATAACATAATAAAAACATCGGCAGAAACCATATTATGCTTAAGTAACACCAACAGGAGAGTGTGGCTGTAGTCTTACAGACAGGTTTGAACAATAAGCTATATGCTCCTTATAGTTGGTGCTAAGCAAATGAAAATTCCTCTTTCCTCATAGTGGGCAAGGGTAAGCCACTACTTTAAAATTATATGAAGCTTTCCATCCTCTTTAGCCCATACAGAGAAGAAGGTACAGAGAATCAGCTTGTTCCAGAATTATGAAATTAAGGAATCACTAGACTCTTACATTTGACTCGAATAAAGTTTCATGAAAGGTAATGTGAAGAATCTTAGAACAACTTACAAACACCTAAACTAGTATTGAAATACATAAAAGCAAAACTTCATGCATATTCTAATAAGGAGAGTTGGTGTATCATTTGAAGGAGACAAAGTCAAACCTTTGGAGTACCAACAGCAATACTGATATCTACGTAATCCCTGTAGATGATGTCGTCCCCATCAATAACTGCATTTATAATAGGTTGATTTTGCAGCCCACTAACAGCAGCCTGAAATGTAAGTGACAAGCTATCAAGCAAATGAATAAACTGGGATATTTATATACATGTCTTCAATCCATTCCACTTCTGAACAATTGTGAGGCAAAGCATACTTTCACAAATCCTGACATCAGTCCAAGCTTGACTCCATGTTTTTCCACAAAGGCATCCTTGTAATCTGAACGGAGCTTCATCAAGTTTGTCCTAAAATAAGAAACCAAAAAAGCATATACATATAAATAAAGCACCTAAGAGCGTGCAACAAATGCAATATGATTGAAAGCATGGGATAGAGACCCAATGATCGATGCTTTCAAATTCTGAGGATCAACCATCCTCCGGTAAACCATGTAAGCACCAAAACTCTAAGTTCAGATACAGTTTGGGATCTGCTATTCTGGTAAAACATTTGATCAACGAAATCCAAGCCGAACTGTCCTTCAGTAATGGGCACAGGAAAATTGACACTGATGTTGATAATTAAGCATCACTATCATTGTCGAAGTTTGTAAATTATATTCTTCTCTCAAAGTCACAATTTTAAAGTCAATTTCAGTAACATTTTTCCAGGATAGACATTTTCAACACGTCACAGAAGGCACAACAGACAAAAGTAGGGAATATGGGAAATCCATGGCTGAGACCTCAGTGGAGAGCTAGAAGAAAGTGTGATTCTTTTTGCATATGAAATACCACAGCAAAAATCATAAGGGGATTAGAGATCTGGAAGTTGTAAAAAGAGGAAGTTCTAACAGGAGCTTTCAGGAAGAGGGGGTGTTTTGGATAACTTTGTAGAAACAAATCAAGTTCAATTTCTTCCAGTCCGTCTACCCTATGAGATAACAAATATTCAAACAATCTCAATCTGTAAATTATGCAAAACTGGGGTGAACGATCTACCCTGTTTCGAATGGAGACAAGCAATCTGGGAATGATTGATGGGTTGATAGACACCTAGAAAGGTCTTTCAAGGAGAATGAACTTACATATCAACTTCATTGAATGTTGTCAGAAGAGCAAATGTATTCTGAGAATCCTTCAATCTTGCTGCGACCCGTTTACGAAGCCTTGTCATGGGAATCTGCATTTGCACAGCTCACACAAAGTCAAAAGCTAGAACATCTAAGTGGAAGAACTTTTGAGAACAAGTATGAATTCTGGAAGACCTACGCGTCTTTCTCTTTCCTTAGGAGGAAGCTGTGGTTCTGTTGCAGACCGCTTGGGAGGAGGTGGTGGTGGAGGACTTGGTGCTTTTGGCTTCTCTGGCGCTGGAGCAGCTTCTGCTTTGGGCTTTTGCTTCTCCTCAACCTTTTCAGCAGGAGGAGGTGGAGGAGCAGCTTTCTCCCCTGCACTCTCAGATGGAGCCACATGCGTAGCACCTTCACCAGACTTGGAAATCACAGCAATCTTGGTTCCTGGTTCCACAGTTTCACCTTCCTTGGCCACAAACTATCACTCATCCGGCAAACAAACCAAACTTAGAAATAAGAATAAGAAACATTCCCACAATATTTGAAGAAAAAGAATTTAGAATTAGCTCAAAGGATAAGCACTGCCAGATTCACCTTCTGAATGACACCTGCTTCTGGACTAGTAACATCAATCGTCACCTGAGTGTAAAAGTGCATGACAGTGGAAAGTAAAATCATAATTTTGTATGACTAGACCAAACTGAAAAAATTAGGCATCAGTACACACATAAAGAATCAAATAGCAACATCAAAATATGCTCCAGCCAAATCTTTAGGTTAAATTAAGCAGACCTTATCTGTTTCAATTTGAGCAATGGGTTCATCCACTTCGACCCTATCACCAGGATCTGTCTCAAAAAGTCAGACACATAAATAAAGAAGGAGAAAGAAACAGAGGCAGGAAATTTTTACAACAGCAAAAGAACTGAGAGACAAATATAGAAAACATACTCTTCAAGAATGTTGCTAGAGTGCCATCAGTGATGGATTCTCCCATAAAGGGAACAACAGCATCAACCAAATCACCTTCATTAAAGACACATAATGGGCACCAATCAGGAAACCTCCTTCAATCAACACCAGTAAAAGATCAAAGAGAACACTGATTTGATCTTACACCAAATATGAACCATTCAAAATTCATCTAGTCAAAAGACACAGAGAATACAGTAAATTTGGCCATAATTTTACAGCTCTGCACTTGGAATTGTAAGATGCAGGATATACTATAATATGATCCAACTGTTCCTAAACATCTCCTAACCTTGTAGAGAAATGCTTGGGCTGAAACTTTAGGAAATACATGAATTACAATGAGCCATAAGAATACTGCACAAAAACAGGCCTTCTCCGCTAAAACATCTTAACATCCAGATTCACTAAATAAAAGGAGAAACCCACTGCTTATTTTAAATGACAATTTATCATCCATTGGAAAGACATGTCGATGCAGCTAACAAAATTATGCAAGAAGATATCTTTTCAAATATTGATGTTTCTACAAAGTAATAGTGAAGATGGACTTTGCAACTCAAATAAGAGTCCTAAAAAGGTCAAGATTCTTCTTCAGGTTTAATTTGTAAACGTTTCAATTGAATTTGAGTATTATTAGAATTTTACAAAGTTTCCTCTTTTAGTCTTATTAGTAGGATGTTATGTTTTCTGTTTCAATTATGTTTCTTATTTGAAGATTCCCTATTTCAAGTAGGAGTAGAACTTTTAAAGTCAGTAACTATCGTTGTAATCCTTCATTTCAAAAGAGGTGGTTTATTGTATTTGCTTTACGACTGCATGATGCAATTCTTCTCTTAAGGTTTAATGCTTAGGAAACCCAAGGTGTTATACCTCAGAAGCTTTGGGTGTGATGCCTAAAGCTCATTTTGAATTATGATTCATCGGAAATTCTCTTCAAATTCACATTTAATTGGGCTCGGTACCATGGGACTTGTCATCCTACATAACATCCTTTAGCAAATTGCTAGACACCCAAAACAACAAAAAACCCTCAAAAAAGGCCCTTAAGTACCAATATAGATTTATGAATATTCTAAATCTGCTTGGAGCACATAACCAATGATATGCTTATCATGTGATCTAGTAAATACTAATGGGGAATAGTAAACACTTCACCTTTTACTTAATTCATATAGGTTTTGAAAGAAACTAAGCAGATTCTTCATTATCTTGTTGTAAAAATTTCTTATGCAACATGTGAAAACTACAAAAACTGGAACTGCCAAAGTTGTTCTCCAAGTCCTCCTTATCAATTGCTCAACATAATTCAATTTACTTTACCTTGTCAAAATACAATTTCTGAAATGCTATCACAATGGCTTTAGGAAAATTGAAAAGCTATATTTTTTACACACAAGTTATATAAAGGGACATGGAAAAATAAAAAATAAAAATAAAAAGGATTTGGACATCGCACCACTTTCTGTGGAAAATAACCTCCATTGCGGTAAGATTTCCACTGCTTGGTTATTGAAAGCAACTACCCTGTGCATCAAGCAAGTCATCTGTTCAAGACGATTCACAGCATAAAACAGGGGATTGGTGCCCTGCTCTTCAGAGGGCTGAGGGAGAAAAGTTTCTAAGGGAAACAAAGGGACTGTGATAAGGGAGCCGTTTCAGGAGCTCTCCCCACCCCGCACATAAGAAATGCCTCATTAATCAAACCATCAATATCATGAGATACTTTTGCAGTGAAAATTCAATTAATTACGAACCTAAAGCTGAATCAGAAGCCACAACTTTACCCCAAATATTATATAAATCAAATCATACTGAAAAGCCCAAATCCTTTTAACAACCCACCGCCCCCACCCAAAATAACAAGGGCAAGAAAAAGAGCTCTTAAATAAACAGATTAGACAATAGAAAAAATTGCGGCAACATGGAATGGATTATTATCCCGTGTGTAAATTTTACTTGCATTGCTCTGTCCTAGATTGCAACAATTGAATCACCAGCAGAAAACTCAACAACAGAGACTTAAAATATTTTACAAGATGAATAACGTCACTGACCTCGTTGGCCTCGAACCAACTGAACATCCTGTCAGAACAAAAAAGGAACAAATCAACAAACACAAAATCATATTTCATGAATCACTACCAAATGGCTGAGCTCAACGTGCATACTCATCACAGCGAGGTGGCAAAAGCTGCGGACGGGTCCGCATCCCCGCGAAAGAACCACCCGTTCATCCGCAACCGAGGCAATCCTTCGCCCCGACCCCGCAGATCTGGATATCAGCAGCGCCTGTCCTAAGCTCTGCGAACACGAACAGAGCACAACCCAATAAGGAATTCGCCGCCAAGAATCACGGGTCCGCACAACACAACAAGAATCGAAATCGAAATCGAAATCGAACGCTCTCAAGACTTCATTACCGAAGCCGACGCCGACCCTCCTCCAGAAGCTACCCTTCGCCTCACGACGCCCAACATCATGACCCGCGATCTTTCTGCTGCAATACGAACGAACCCACATCAAAAATCCCAGGCAAAGAACGACCCAACAACGTAAATGAACCAGAAAACAAGAAGATCAAAGCATCAGCCGGTGATCTCGCACCAGTCTAACGCCTCTCTCCCTCCCTCTCGAACTTCGCCGCGACTTACTTCTGAAAAAGACCCGCAGTTCCGAAGGGCTCAACGCCTTCTTCTCCGAATCGCAATCTCGCGGCCGATCGTAGACGAGCGGCTGTGCTCGAGCAATTTCCGGCCCCTCTCTCTCTCTCTCTCTCTCTCTCTCTAGGTTTTTCGAGAGAAAAGCACGTAGGCGCAGGCAAGAAGAAGCCTTCTCAAGAAGCGGACTTCCAAATTAGGTGGAAAATAAGAAAAAAGAATAAAAAGGACAAAAAGGGAGTCGTGCGAATATGGGTCTTGCGCAATTACGGGTTTGCCCTTGGTCTCTTTTTGATTTTTCTTGGTTTCGATGGTTCGGACAAAAGCCTAGACATAATGAGTCTTGAGGCATGATCATCGTCGTTCATTCGTGGCGTAGGTTGACTTGCATGCCTGGCGGGCGGATCTCTTTCGCATATTCAAACAATAACAAACGTGAAACTCCAATGACGAACGTAAGAGACTACCAAAATCGATCGTTCATCCATCCTTCCTTTTGCGGTCCAGTGGATTAAGGTTACATTGATCGAAAAGCGAAGCGAAAATGGGTGTGGTTCCACACTTTTAGGTTAATTGACCAAATTACTATTCTAATCCAATGACGCATGTATTGGTTCATTTTTTCTATTTGAAGGGTAACATAGTAACATGGTCAGTTTACTTAAAACGGGTTTTTTTTTCTGGCTGTTAGCTGGGGACATATGATTCATCTCTTGTACTTATCAAACCTTGCTGGTGACTGCAGGTCTATGCGGAATTCATGTCGAGTTCCAGCACAGCTCCAGGGAAGGAAACCAGAGCGCGGATGCTTTGGCAAAGCTGGACAGAGCAGCACCAATCACTCAGGACTTCTGAAAGATGTTTCCTTTGCTTAAAATAGTACCAGGAAGCAACTCTCCTGATGTACCCGTTTGTGCCTCTCATTTATCTTATGCTGTCAGGCATTTTGCCATTTCAGCTCCTACCGTTTTTGTTCCAATATATGTAAATGTCACGCGCGGATGACAGCGACGTGATGCTAGACGACGGTTAATTATTTATGTCCTTTTCGTGGTTTACCAAAAGAAAAAAGAAAAAGAAAACGTTTCTTTACAGTATCTAAACTCTTCTAAATCTATCTAAAGTTGTCATGATGACATGAATCACATGTTAGCCTACGTAACTAAACATGTCCAACACGTCATGATCAAGTCAAGAGGATTAACTTGCATAAACATGTTTCTTAATCATTTATGAAGGGTACATAAACTTGTTTAAGCTTTATAGAAATACGCGTCACTATGTATCATGTGTCTATTTTGCAAACTGGTCGTGGTAAAAATTGTTGGTCTTAATTTTGCATAAGCATAAACTAAAGTAGATATGCTGATATATGTTACCTGTGTGTAATATCCGATATGAGTGATTGAATAGGATCTCGTGCATATTAATATAAATGCATAACGACAACTAAGTGCCACACAAGACAAAGTGTCATGCTATGAGAGTGACATCTTGAACTTGGGTAGCACAAAGTGCACCATGTGGAAGCCACTTCTAGAATTCTATTTTAGTTATATGGTATACTTCACTGGATAACATCTGTGTGCGCAACTATATATTTTTAGCAAATCAGTTTTTTGACTAAGGTGACGAATTGATTGAGATTGACTCACTTACAATGTTTTCAAATTGATTGATTTGAGGAGACGGGGAGAAATTAAATTCTTGAAAGAGAAGTGTGACGGAACTCAAGAGTGCATTTGTTTCGCGAAAAATGAGTGATTTAAAAATCATTTTCCTAAAAATGATTGCTTAGATCTGAATGGATAGACCAAAAACACTTTCATTATCCATGAAAAGGTTTAGGCATTTTTTATTATTAATAATAAAAATATTTTCTATTAATTAATTTTCTTAAGTGAAATAATCAATCATTTTTAGGAAAACGATTTCCTAATCATTCATTTTCCATGAAATAAAGTATATTTCAAAGTGTTACGATTAATTTTGGTACAAGAGCTAAGTGAATTTTGGAATGTTAAAACAAAACAAGAGCACGTTTATTTAGCAAACTAGACTGCTATAAATAATCCAAGGACAGGACAAAGCAACTTAATACAATTGGAAAAATCGAATTTCCAAAGATACATGACCCAACGCAAGCTTACAAACAAATTGATGCACGTCGCAATCGCCAACGATAAATTACCAGAACTCTGTTAATATCTTCTCTAGAACTTCGATTGAATTTGGCCAACAATATGCTTATCAACTTGGACTGCTTTGGCAAGAATGTCCATAGCAATATCCGGAGTTGACCCAAACACTGCATTAGCAACAGTAATGACAACCGGGTTTTGGCTACCGAGAGCCGCAATGGCGACGGCATTCACGGAACCGGTATTTCTCTGGAAATGGACAAGGCCCTGAGGAAAGACGAACACATCACCCTTTTGCAAGACTTTGGAGATGAGGCGATCATCGGGGTTGGAGGTGATGAACACTACTTTGAGTGTCCCTACCAAGACAACCAATGTGACGGCCTGAGCGGTAGTGCACGGGGAGGAGGGATAGTGGTGCGTCCGTGCCTCGGTTCCCGGACGTACGCAAGGAAGGAGTCCATCTCTCTCTTATCTCACATCGCCTAGGGAGGGAGTTCTAGGCTATCTTATAAAGCAATGAGCCATCTAACTGTAAATACGCATTTTCTTGAGATAATATGGGCTGCCCTAAGAAGAACAAAATCATGAGAACTTAATGTCCAAAGTGGACAATATGTATACGGTGAAGACCTAGGATGTTACAACAAACATCTAGGTTGCAAGCAGATAAGCGTGGGGTGGGTTGATTCCCCATGGTGCGTAATCAATGCGGGCCATGGAGATGCCGAGAGTGTTGAGGCCTGGGAGCTGAGCCACCAACGCCGGGGTAACCCTTGAACTGACCGCGTTCGATGTGTTGCTGGAAGATGGAGTCCGCTGGAGGAGAAGTCATTTTGCCTGAACCGTTTTGGGGTCCTTGCAGGCCAAGGCCATTCACAAGCACTGCAAAATTTGAATGGGAAAATAACTAATTAATATGACTAAAGCAGTACATGATACTGTGCATCACGAATATACAAACAAAACACACCCTAATTAGCATACACCTTTCTCCAAATAGGTAGTAAATATTAATTCCATAGCAAAGAAAAATGAAATCGTTGTCGACTCGTTCTTTTAGGGGAAGAAGAGATGCTCCCTAGGACAAGGTTCTAGTGGAATCTCTTGTGCATGCATATCCCAATTGCTCCAGTACATAATCACACCAATTTCTAATTCATTAGTACTTCCCCATCAGCTCTAGATTAGAGATCCATACATAACTCCCAAAATAACTCTGCAATAATAATTAGCGACTCTCAAGGAAATACAATGCAAAACTCTAAATTCTAAACCTTCAAATTAACTTTTTTCGAGAGGTCTACTACGTCAAATGTGTAACGAAATGAAATAATTCTCCTAGAAAATTAGCTCCACTAGAGCTCTGTTTTTCATTATTATTATTTTATTTTATTTTTGGATAAGTGAAGTTAACATTGCAAAATAACATATGTTTTGAGTGAGAATGAGGTAAGCATTTGCAAAGCAGGGCAAGCACCTTTTGGAATTGAAACCGGGAATAATGTCTGCTTCATTACAATTTAGTTAGATGGGTCACCAAAAGCAAATATATCAAACATTCTCATTATAAACTCTTCTGTTCTGGCCTCTAAACAACCTTTATGCAAAGATGATGAACTGCAGTATTTTGCCTGCAGTGCCAGCTTGAGCGACACAGAAATCTGGCGGAGGACTAGGATCAGCAGCAGCTCCAAAAGTGAACAAAACGCCCAAGAAACAAATCAAGAGGACACTCTTTGCCATCTCCAAAATCAAAATCTTCACGAGACGATCTTGCTTAGTTTCTCAAGTCCAAGGAGATAAGTGCTTTCTCGGGGTGGATGATGAGATAGCCTGAGCAGAGACCAAGGAATTTAAACGCGCGAGAGCAGAAGCAAACAAAGATTCAGATGAGAATAAAATTAAGTAAAGTAATAAATATTCATATGAAATTAGCAGGCCGGTCTCTCTGCGAAAGTCATATAGAACTTAGCTGTTCAGAGAAATCTATGTTGCCGCTGAGCAGAATACGGACGTCCTGTCCCTAAAATAGCGATGGGAATGGAGGGATAGGTATATTAGTATTAGCGACGGCAACTTCACGCGGAAGAGCCAATCAGCGACGATATCTCTTGACCAAGTTTTATTAATTTAAAATCTTGTTGCCTAAATTATAACGAGTTATGTGTTTATTTTCTTTAGATTAGTCCATTCGGTTTTTGTTCTATTGCGTGTCCAAAAGCTCAGGCAATAATTTATTTGGTACTTCGATGTCACTCAAACTTTTAGATGAGTTGAGTATCATATTCCATGTAATTAATTAATGTATTCGGTTTTTGTTCAATTGCGTGTCCAAAAGCTCAGGCAATAATTTATTTGGTACTTCGATGTCACTTAAACTTTTAGATGGGTCGAGTATCATAGTCCATGTAATTAATTAATGTGCGAAGGTAGAAGAAGAGGGTGGCTAGCCTGGAATGATCCGGTCTTGAGGAACAAATTGGTCTTTTAAATGATCTAACGAGTAGCTGTGGATGCGCGTTATGAAATCAAGGCAAAGGTAGTGTTATTTAAAATACAATTTGAATCATCCTCTTATGGTCTCACGTCATATGAATTTCCAATCTTTATTTGAATGATTTATCAACTTTTTTCTATTAAGGTAATCAAATCTCATTGAGCTAATTACCAACATTTGTATGGCTTTTTTGGGAAGCTTCTTTTTGATCACTTGAATGCCATGGGATATGTATAGCGCTCATTTGAGTGTCATAACTTTTTTTTCGGATCACTTGAGTGCCATATGACTTTTTAATCGATTGTTTAAGTGTCACTTTTTTTTAAAACGTTCACTACAAGTGCCATGCCATATCAAATTTCCAGCACTTGGGTGAACATTTTTTAAAAAATGTTGACATTTAAATAATCAATTAAAATTCGACCAAAAAATAATAATAATCGATTAAAAGTCATGACATTTAAATGAATGATTTTTTTTAAAAGTTATGTGAGCGGTTCCAAGTTCTGTTTATGTTGCACTTGGCATTTGAAACCTATTTATCAGATCAAGTTCCTCATTTTTTGAAACTTAGAATTTAGCCTACATACTATTTTACCTAGAACCTATTTATTATGAATTCATGGGCTCTAATTTTTGTAGTTAATAATATACTTTTGAAAAGGTTGAGTTTAAACTTGAATAAAACAAATGAATATATCTTTGAATAAATTTTAAATTGTATAGTATATTTTTCTAAATATAAAAATAGTGAGTTTATAGAAATCCTATTATTTTAAAAGTTATACCCCATATAACAATACACTATCTATAATTTGAAACTCTTTCGTCATTTGAACAAGTCTCTCTTATAAAAGAGCAAATATCAGTCATTTAGAATTTTACATTTAGGATTCACATACTGCCTATTTCTTTTCATCCATATCACTTAATTAAAAAACCACTTATTTTAATAATATTATCATTAATTATTTTTATTGTAGATTATTTTTTACGTGAATAGATTCACATGATTTTAATAGCTTATAATCAAATTAGTCATAGAAAAAGTTAGCATAGAGAAAAAAATACAACATTCAAGCCAACTCTAAGTATATATGTTATTGATATTGTTGCTAATTAAAGCATAACTAATTCCACGTGAGTTATTTGCTTTAGTGCAATGAAAAGTTACACTGAATAAATAATTAAACTTAGTTTGAGAAACAAATATTTTTTTAATAAATTATTGTTAATTTATAATGTGCTTTATTTTATTTTCATTATAAGAAGATTAAACGGATGATAATAATATAACAAAAATGTTGATGATTATTTAATGAATGTAATAAGATATTTAAAAAAAAAACAAATTGCAACTTAGTCAAAGCATAGATTATATATTTGTATGTATGTATGTATGTATGTATGTATGTATGTATGTGTCTATATTATAGGGACACGTTTTTTCCACTTCCTCTTTAGCTTATACACACCCTAAAACATTGTTTTGACTATATCATCTTTTATGGTCCCTCTTTTTTAGTACATTATACCACAGTAATTAATGTCAAATGCGGGACCCATTTTGTCTCCTTTTCACTTTCTTCTTTCTTTTTCTTCTTTATCTCTGTGTTCTCTCTATGGCTTGGACAACCGGCAGTTCCTACGCATGAGGTGTAGAAATAGGATGCACGAGCTGATAAAGGAGGAGCTGGTGATAGTTAACAAGAAGAAGGGTCAGCTCCGACCGAGTGGAGGGCGACAATGGAGAGGAACTTTCACGAGATGGACAAGGACGTGAATGCAAGCGATTAGAGCATGGTGACGATGCATAAGAGGTGCAGGTGCGAGCTCCACCTGCCGAAGTGCGACGTTGTTGGGTTGACGACCGTCGTCCCCATCGTCACACCCAACAAGATCTTCGTTGCTAACTATGGCGACTCCGGTCTCACCAAAAATTCTCTCTGTATTTTTTTGTTCACTCTTGCACTGTGTACTTAATTTTGTTAACCAGTAAAACTCATCCTCAATACGGCAAGGATGGAGGAGGCAGGGTTGGAGTGGCTGAGTTCGAGCCGAACTTTAGCGAAGATGGTTTAAAATGCTGCAATTGCTTCAATGGCAACAACAGATAACGATGAGTCCAATGACAAAATAGACATTTTCAATAGCTCTGCTGAGTCATTGACCAACAGATTGTTAGGCGATGCCTCCGATGCTCTCAAGGTGAAAATGTTGCTTCTCTCAGGCTAGGATTACTGCATTTGCAAATCCAAACAGGATAAATTCTCTCTCTCTCTAGTTCATAAGTTCATCACCATCGATTGGATCTTCATCCTCGAAGATTTCGAGGCACACAGTGGGGTCAAGTGACGCCTCCCCAATCTTATTCCCCTTCACAGCGAAGTAGAAGATGGTCGGGAAAGTCTCAACAATGGCAGGTTTGAGATCACTAGGGGCTGCAAGGTGATGGAGTAAACAAACAGCGCGGCCAATGGAGCCTTCAGGATTAAAGGCACAATGGAGGACATGGGTGGAGCAAGAAGAGAGGAACAAGAGGATGATGAACCAGCAAAGGGAGAGAATAGAGTGATACAAAAGGAAAAGAAAGAAGAACCGACTAATAAAAAAGGGACACAAAATGGGCCCCACATTTGACTCTAATAATCGTTGGTAGGTACAATGCACTAAAAGATGAGAACCACAAAGAATGATATCGTCAAAATACTATTTCGAGGGAGTTGATAAGCTAAAGAGAGTATAAATAGCGTGGCTATACTTATATATATATTCTTTAATTTGGGAACAACTTTCATTTTATTTATTTTATGTGCTGAGGAAACTTAACATTATATCATCTTTTTTCTGCCACATACTAATGTAAAGCTTCATTAAATTTGATATTCTTTTACAAAATTATAGAATGCGACAACCATGCAAGTCTCATCTTTTTCTCATACATCATATTTTACTATGAAATTAACAATTCAAAGATATAGACATTTGAGTGCAAAGCACGAGTTAGGTAACTACTTAATGCAATGGACCCTCCACTTTCAAATACGATGAGATCCTTCAATTTAGATTGTGCATACTAATATCAAGGGTTCATATATATTGAACTACATGCATCCTTCCAACATGGAAGGGAAAGGTTGGGAGTTCGAATCCCTACTTTCTCAAGGGAGTTGGAGTGGAAACGAATTAATTTCAGGAGTGGGTTTCGACTCCCACGCCCTGCAAGGAGGCAGAGCAAAAGTCTGAGAGTAAACGTTAGAATAGGTGTAGAGTAAGATCGACCAAAAAAAAAAATTATATGGATCTCACGCGGCAGGGCCTACTAATATCAAGGGTTCATATATATTGAACTACATGCATCCTGATGCACTCCATTCATCTAAAAAAATTTCCATATGTACAAAGTGTGTGCACATCCAAATATTTACTTCAATTAATCGATTGAAGAGTAGACATGTTGTTATCCTTTTCTATTATTGTTCATGAAAATCTACTATGCTTAATTACTCTTTAG
Organism: Eucalyptus cloeziana; assembly: GCA_014182715.1. Taxonomy (NCBI): domain Eukaryota; kingdom Viridiplantae; phylum Streptophyta; class Magnoliopsida; order Myrtales; family Myrtaceae; genus Eucalyptus; species Eucalyptus cloeziana. Next base: position 21,247,744 of record CM024638.1, read on the forward strand.
AAAACAAAATCTAAGCTCATTTCGACATAACATTTACCTTACGTACATTACGGTGAAATATCTCCGATTTTGACAATGTTACTTCGATACCTCATGTATTTTCAAAAAATACTCTTACGGTATGTCTACCATGGAACTAAGCGTTCCACAATGAAAAGGTAACAGCTGTGTCTGTGGCACATTTTCATCTTTATCCAGCTAAATTGCCTCTAATTGATGATGCGGAAGCCACGTAGATGTAATATAACCAATGGCAGACACGGAGAGAGAGAGAGAGAGAGAGAGAGAGAGGGTCATATATAATAAACCATTAAAGGACGATACTGGAAAATACAATCAATTGGACAGAAAGTTGAATTTTCAAAAACACAAGTTTAAACAAACGAATTGACGGACTTTGCTCTCAAACAACATTATCTCACAAGCTCTCCACTAATTCTTCTCTAAAATTTTGACTGAATTTGGCTAACAACAGTTTTATCAACGTGGAATGCCTTGGCAAGAATGTCTACGGAAATATCAGGCGTCGACCCAAACACGACATTAGCGATTGTAATGACACCAGGGTTTTCGCTACCAAGAGCTGCAATGGCAACTGCATTCCCATAACCAGTATTTCTCTGGTAATGGATAAGGCCTTGAGGGAAGACAAACACATCACCCTTTTGCAAGATCTTGGATATGAGGCGGTTTTCGGGGTTGGAAGTGATGAACCCTACTTCGAGGGTTCCTTCCAAGACTAGCAAAATCTCGCTGGCTCGTGGGTGAGTGTGGGTTGGGTTGATTCCCCATGGTGAGATGTCGATGCGCGCCATGGAGATTCCGAGAGTGTTGAGCCCTGGGAGCTGGGCCACGGTCACCGGGGTGACCTTGGAGCCAACAGGGTTTGACGTGTTCCCTGGAAGATGGAGCCCACTGAAGGAGAAGTCATTTGCCTGAATTGTTTCGGGGTCCTTGCATGCTTGGCCATTCACGAGAACTGTATTGTGAGCAATAAAAATTGAATCAGTGAAGCACCAGATGGACTATAAGCCATCTCTAGTAGTAGTCTGCACACTATTTTGCCAGGAAACGTTTTGTCCTAGGAATTATATCAAAGCATGCTATCAGGGCTTTATCTAGTCAAATGAAAGCCGCTCTCAGATTACATGACGGACTCATTCTACAAAATAACTACGCAGAAGCCAAAGTTCTACTAGGAAAAAAAGAAGCGCTATCAAAACTCTTCCCACAGTCACGGGCATGCATTGATTACCTGAACTGCCAGCTTCAGCGACACAGAAATCCTGGAGAGGGCTATTATCAGCAGCCGCAAAAGCAAACACCAGACCCAAGAAACAAATCAAAAGCACACTTTTCGCCATCTCCGAAAGCAAAAACCTCCGCAAAATGAAGAGATCGAGTTTAACTTTAAATGGGGACGTCTCTCTCTCTCCGTGAGCAATCAAGATGGATTTTGTTTGTTGTTGTGGATGAAATGGTACGAGGAGGTCGCCAGTATTTATATGTGTGCAAGAGCAGAGGTAGACAAAGGTTCAGATAAATGTTAGAAGGAGGTCACTTTCCAAAGAAAGAGTCTCCTCTTGGTTTTTTGCCGTCCCTTCCATGTGTTGCCAAATGCAAAATGGAGGCAATTTTCTCTTGCATAATAGAGATTATAGTGTGTGGATTTATTGAGAGAGAAGGCGATTTCACGCGCTAGAAGAATTAATCAACGAAGTTGTCCCTTGACCAAGGACACGGCATGTAGCCAAAAATAAGTTCTCTTTTTCAATTTGCCATTCGGCTTTTGTTTCATTAACACATATAAGAAAACGCAATCTTGATTAACGTGCCGCAAGAATTTTGTTTCTTACTTTGTGCAGATATAGGAAAATGACGCTTGATAAAATTCTTAATCTTTTTTTTTTTAATCTTTTCTTGGTAGTTATTGCATTATGGGTATGAGAATGGAGAGGCTTTAATGGAACGATTGATCTATTCATAATAGCCGTATTTTGGCTTGTTGTTGCACCACATATATATACATTGAGAACGAGATGCTTTCGTTTGCATTTAGAATTTACGGTATTGTACTTATCTTAACTATTGATTATTGCGTGAATAAAACTCCAGCAATGTGCTTTGGTTTTCATCGATTGAGTAATTATGAAAAGGCGTAGTTCTGTGATGTTTAAGTTCAAAGTACTATCACATAGTTTCTTCAGGCATGAATTTTTGGGCAATTTTCAACAATTTATAAATGTCATCGTACCTAATTGTCAAATGAGTAGTGATGGGTTGAGTCGGATAAGAAATAAATAGAAATTCGGTTTGGCCAAATTGACTTAATTAATCTATATTGATCCATTTTTGTACAGTACAATTTAAGTGTCTCATACCCGATCCATTTTAGACCACATATACCTAACCCAAGTTGGGCTTCTTTTTTTAACAGTTTTTTTCTTAAATTGTTGCCTTTAAAGAATGGGTGGCTCCATATATTGACTCCCATATTCGGTGAGGAAGCTCGGGTGATTGAATAGGGTCATTGGCAAGGATTTTGGATGGCACATGAGTAACATGGGGACTTGGGTGAGTGTTGCGTAGACAAACAAGCACACTCGTGTGGACCAATTCAAGAAAAGGATTTTGGATTGGGGCATGAAGATGGTGGATCTTGCCTAGGTGACGGGGAATGCCTACGCTTTTGTGAACCAGTTCGCTTTCAAAAGGTCAAGTTTGAATTGACATATATTTTAGAATTGGCACTTGCTTTATATTTTGAAAATAAAAAAGTATATGGCGGATTAAAATGACTGTATGTACATGGTAACAATTTTTATTCACACAAGATAAATTCCAAATTTGCTTTTTTAATGATTGAACCAAAATGGGAAAGAAATAAACACTTTCTTTCATGATGATCTAACTGAACTTTCAGTTTGCAAGTGAAATTGGCATTTGCTTCATATTTTGCAAAATAAAATTATTCAAGAAGAAAAACTAGAAATCTTGTCCCATGTCTCTATAGTTTGAGACAGGTCTGCAAATAAAATTAATAAATTAAAAATAGATTTATGAAAATTTTGACAAATAGAAAATTGAAATAGAAAAAAGAAAAGAAAAGGCATCATGGTCTTCTTGTTTTGTTTACAATCAAAATCGTTTGGCGGCGTTCTTCCTTTCTTGAATGATATAACAATAGTTTCACTTCTTTTGTTAAAGAATAAAAACAACCAAAAACCTCAAACTTTACCAATGTGACATGTTTATCCCAAACTTATTTTTCGTGACACTAAAAACCTCAAACTTTTTTTGTGATACTAAAATGCCCAAACTTTATTTACGCGACATATTTACTCTAAACTTATTTAGTGTGACATATTGATCCTAAACTTTTCTTTTGTGACACCAAAAACCCCCAAACTTGTATTTGTGCTATACATTGACCTAAAAAATATTTGGTGTTGCAAAAAAAAAAAATTGGGTAAATGTTTCACATAATTATAAGTTTAAGATTTTTAGTGTCACTGAAAATTTTTTTAAGATAAATGTGTCATACGTGGCAAATTTTGAAGTTTTTTTTGTGTCACCAGATAAAATGTGTTACAATTAGCAAAGAGTAGGGTTTTTGGTGGCTTTTTCCCTTTATTAAAATGTGTTGGAAAATGTGTATGTTTCAAATATAAATCAAGTGGCCTTTAGGAGTATGTTTGTTTAAGTGAAAGTGTTTTTCGAGAATTGTTTTTGGGACTTTTATCTATTTGATTCATCGAAAACTGACTCAACCAAAATTACTTTCCGGTATATAGTAAAAACACTTTCCGGATTTAGGAAACTGAAGGCCGCAGATCTCACTCCTCTCTGTGCTCGCACACCTCGTTCGAGTGGGGCAAGCATTGAAGCCATGGATGGCATGTCGCCGAATCGTCCTCCGAAGCAGCGCCCGATCCCTCTCCGCCGTCTCCTCCAGCCTCTGCTGCGAACGAGTCGCCTCATCGGTGCGATCCATCGAAAAAGCAAAGACTGGCGACATCAAAGTCACCTCCGAAGATTGAGATGCCTCTTACTAAGGCCAAGGCTTGGAGCTAGAGCCGATCTCCTTCGCCGCCACACCAAGGAAGTCAAACTCGATGGTGCCCTTGGAGATTTTCTCCTCCTCCTTCTCATGGATTACGAACTAACCATTTTTCATCACATATCACCAAATAAAGGAAAATTAACAATTTTTTCTGAAAAATGATTTCTGAAATCATTTTCTTTTATTATTGAGCATTCTCCCAAACAACCGCACCCTTATTTTCTAAACCTACTCACACCTATAATCAATAATTTAGAAAACTCGTATACCACCTTATCCTTTTAAAACAATTTAGAAAAATGGGCCTACAACCCCTATAATCACCTCTCACCATAACTACTGCTGTCGCGATCATTTTTAAGTTCGATGATACACCTTCTCTGCTAGTATTTTCATAACACTTGCCGACGCCAACGATGAATTTTTGTTATTGGGGTAGATTGTAATATTATGAAGATATTGATAAAGCAAAAGCAACGTTCTGTGGATGTTAAAGTAATGATATTAGTCGATCATCAATGACATTTGTCGCTTACTAAAGGAGTATGACATGTCAACATTATATATTTGCTGTATGTCAAGTGTAACTAGTTAAAGTTATGATTTACAAATAGTCATTTTAATTGCTTTCTAAAAGTCATATCTTGTCCATGGTAGGCTGGTTACATCTTAAAAAATTCATATATCAAAAGAACATAACTCTCGATCAATATGAATATAAGAGTTCAAAGCTCAAATTCCACATAAGCGAGCTTCACTGCGCCTTCATGACCGCCAACAATTGGTTAGTGCATGGCTGCAGGCGAAGGCGGCCCAGCCCAGCCGGCGAGAATCACCTCGCCTGCAGGGGGTTGCCCTTACCAAGACCATTGTGGGCAGGCTGCCTTCACCATCAGCCGACAAGACCTTGGAGGTGAGTCTCTTTTCTCTGAACAAGAAGAAGAAAAGAGAAGTATAGAGAGGAAGAGAGAGAGAGAGTCTGTTATGTTGAGAGAAAGTAATGGTGAGAAAGAAGAGATGGAGTAATTTGATAAGTGGGATCTATCTTGCCACATGTCAATCAATTAATGGAGTGTTCTACTGTTAACATGGAAAATTCATATCTACATAATATTTTCTCGAGTAAAAGTAACTATTAAATAGGATCACAATTGTAAATTACAAATCAGTTAATGACGATACTGTAAACAATAATTAATACAACGGAAGCAAAACACCAGCCTCAACAGATCAATTAATAAAATCTGCTCTCAAACAACATTATCTCACATGCTCTCCACTAGTTTCTTGTCTAAAATTTTGATTGAATTTGGCTAACAACAGTTTTATCAACTTGGAATGCCTTGGCTAGAATGTCTACAGAAATATGAGGCATCGACCCAAACACAACATTAGCGATTGTAATGACACCTGGGCTTTGGCTACCAAGAGCTGCGATAGCCACTGCATTCCCAAAACCGGTATTTCTCTGGTAATGGATAAGGCCTTGGGGGAACACGAACACGTCACCCTTTTGCAAGATCTTCGAAATAAGGCGGTTGTCGGGGTTGGAAGTGACGAACCCTACTTCGAGGGTTCCTTCCAAGACTAACAAGATCTCAGTGGCTCGTGGGTGGGTGTGGGGCGGGTTGATTCCCCACGGTGCGATATCGATACGCGCCATGGAAATTCCGAGAGTGTTGAGCCCTGGGAGCTGGTTCACGGTCACCGGCGTGACCTTGGAGCCGACAGGGTTTGACGTGTTGCCTGGAAGATGGAGCCCACCGAAGGAAAAGTCATTTGCCTGAACTGTTTTGGGGTCCTTGCAAGCTAGGCCGTTCACGAGCACTGTATTGTGAGGAACAAAAATTGAATTAGAGAAGCAGCAAATAGTTTTTACTGGTACAACTTGAAGCTTGCAAGAAGAGGGGGCAACAAAAAATACTGATGGGTTTTAAGAATCTTCAGAACATCATCTTTGCTTTGTTTTACCTAACTAACCTCAAACGAACGCTGTTCTCAGATTACATGAAATAGACAAACTCATCCCACAATATTAACTACAAAGAAGCTGAAGTTCTCCCAGGGAAAACAGAAGAACTATCGGAACTCTTAACACAGTCACACGTATGCATTTATTACCTGAACTGCCAGCTTGAGCAACACAGAAATCCTGGAGAGGACTATCATCAGCTGCCGCAAAAGCAAATGCTAGACCCAAGAAACAAATCAAAAGCACACTTTTCGCCATCTCCAAAAGCAAGAATCTCCACAAAATGAAGAGACCGAGTTTAACTTTGAACAGGGACTTTTTTTTTTCTCTCCGTGAGTAATCAAGATGGCATATGTTTGCTGGTGTGGATGCGAGTATTTATAATGCGTGCAAGAGCAGAAGAAAACAAAGGGTTCGGACAAATTTAGGAGTACATATAAATATAAGGAGGAGGCCACTTTCTAAAGAAGGAGTCTCATCTTGGTTCTTGGCCGTCCCTCTCGAAGAGAATCAATGTGTTGCCAAATGCAAAGTAGACGCAATTCTCTCTTCTATAGTAGTGATGATAGTTTTGGAAGGCAATGTGACGCATAAGAAGAATTGATCAGCGAAATTGACCCTTGACCAAGTACACACCTCGCAGCCAAAAACAAGTTCTCTCTTTAATTTCGCATTCGGTTTTTGTTATATTGACGCGTATAAGAAAAAGCATAGAGCCTCAAGCTAAATTAATGTGCTGCGAATATTTCATCTCTCTCTTTGTTTGTACAATGTATAGTTTAATGATTTCCTTCTTTTTTTTAATCTTCTTTTGGCAGCTAATGCATTATTGGAATGAGAATGTAAAGACTTGATTGGAAGGCTTGGGCAACTTGTAAGAGCCGTATGTTGGGGTCATCGTTGCACCATCTGTCCATCGAGAAGGAAAGTCGGCTAGAACAAACGATGGCCAAAAACGTTTGCGCCCTTTTTAATCCCGAAAGATAGAATGTCTTAAACACTCAAACAGTTATTCCATCCCTGGTGTCCAATGAGCCCGCTCTTAAATAATCCCTTATTTGCCGGATATGCTACTAATGGCATAGAGAATGGGCTCTGTCATCTTGATATAGATGGTTTTAGCTTGTCTTATATTTATTCAAGTACTTGGAGCATGAAATAGAAAGTGGATTTACTTGGCTTTTGTTACATCTTTGTCAATGCCTTGATAGATAATTGGGAAAATTCCAAATAAGGGTCTGAAGTGCTCTCATTTTCTCAAATAAAAACTCGAGCTTAACTTTGTTTTAAATAAGGGCTTGAAATAGCCAAATTATCTCAAATAAGGGCATTTGGCCATCCGATGATTATTTCAACCATTGGAGATGGGTTATTTTGGTTAAAAAAATTGTAACTACATTTTTAATTTTTTTCTTTTTCTTTTCCTTTCCTTTTCTTTTTTTTTTCTTTTTTCCTCCTCCCTCCCTATCCATCACCATCAATGGCCGACAGAGATCACCCAATTCAAGCGAGGGCCACCCTCAGCGACATTGAGCGAGGGTGATTTGGCAAGGGCAAACCTCACCAACGTCGGGTGACAGTCGTCTAGCCTAGGCTATGTGAGGCGAGGGCCGCCCTTGCCTGACGCTGGTGAGAACTGCCCTCGCTTAAGTCCAACGGCCTTCGCCATGGTCAGTGTAAGGAAGGGGGAAAAGAAAAAAGAAACAAAAAAAAAAAAAAAAGAAAGAAATAGAAATAGAAATAAATAAAAAATAAAAATGAAAGAAAAAAAATACCCTTCAATCTAAGAGGTTAGGCCCCTTTTTTGAAATTGATATGGCCACTTCAGGCCTTTATTTGATACAAATTGGCCACTTCGGGCCCTTTTTTGAAATAAAATCCACTTCGGGCCCTTATTTTTCCTAGATAATTTGATGATACAATGATTTGTTTATGTATTTTAGAATATGGCTAACTAACATGTTAACTAATCGATTACAATAAAATGGATTGGACTTTGTAACTCTTTCTTCTGCAATCTCAACATGACATGAGCGTGAAAAAAACTTAAGATTTAGTTTTTCTTTTTGTAAGGGCTAAAATCATTTGTTTTCGCTTTTTTGACATCATATTTATGGTGATCTCGAAAGATGTGAAAGAAAGATCTCCCTCCAAGCCATACATATGACTTAATGTGGCTTTTGATATGTATCCATGAGATTGAGCATAAATTTCTATTTACTCTGGTAATTGAGTATCTGTTTATATCCTTTTCTTGTGAAGATTGAAATCCTTCATTTCACATAATTATATGACTAAGTCATTAGGTTTCTGAAATGATGTAAAAATAAAAAGTTCTTCGAATCAATTACTATTTGACTCTAACCTTTTTTTAAAAGTCAAGACATTTCAAACTATTTATTAACATGCACAAAGTCAAGAAAATCACTGAAATTATTTCAATACTAGACCTTGAAAATGAAATCGTTATGAATTGAATGTCATTAGAAAGAAGATCTTTTACTCATCGTAACCCACTGTAGTCCCCTTACAATATTTTGTATTGGTTAGCCACACAATTCACATGTTTCTAGCGATTCACTTGATATCAATGAAATGATAGAAGTTATAGATAGGAATCTACAATGCCCTACAACGCCTTTGTTTGTTGACGGTCATTCATTCCGATAGCTACTAGGGTTTCTTGAATAATCTGATATTTTACATCCCTAAGCCTTTTATATCTTACTAAACTATGGAATGTTCTTGCATATTATTACTGAAACCATAATTAAAATTTAGTAAAAAATTTAATGGGAATAGACAATCCAAAAATAGTTCAAAATTTAATCGGAGAAGCTTTTGTAAGTCACACAAATGAAGATTGATAATTTTGCATAGTATTGGTAAAGTCAAACTTTGTTATAAGAAATGTAAAGAGAGTTGGTAAAGGCTAAAAGATTTTTCTTTTATAAGAAATAAGAGAAGTTAGTGTTTCAAAGAAAACAAAACAAACACTGGCAACTAACTCAAATAGGAGTTGGTAATGCAGTCGGAGAAAAATTGGCAGTCACTCTTTTTGAAGTTGGTAATTTCTAAAAAAAAAAGAATGGAGAAAAAGGCAAGTCAAAATATAAACTGTGGTATTTAATAGAGAAGTTGTTATATTTTTAATAAGGAGATAAACAAACTTCGATAAGCAACTCAAATAAGAGTTGGCAATTCAAAATTAGTTGGAAACTTAATTGGAGAAAAGTAATAACCTACTCAAATAAAATTTAGTAATTTCATATAATAAATGGTAAATTTAAGATTATGGTAAGAAACAATCATTTGTAAAGTAGTGAAAATATAAGTTGGTAATTTAAAAAAATCAAATAATTATCGGTTGGTAACTCAAAAAAGTGTGGGTTACACAAAACCTATTGGTAACTCAACCGGGGGTAAAAGTTTATGAACAAAAAAAGGTAAAAGTTGGTAATTGCGCCAATTAAATATAATATATTCTAAAAATAGTTGGTAAATTTAGCCTATTGGTAAGTAAGTCAAATAAAGGTTACTAACTCATTAGAAAGATAGGTCAATAAAATAATAAAAAATGGGAAGCAAATCAAATGGGACTTAATAAATCAAAACTGTTAGTAACCTAATGAGAGAAAACTGGCTAGTCACACAAATAAAAGTTGAAAATTCATGACATTAGTAAAGAACTCAATTAATTACACCTAATAATCTAAAATCAATTGGTGATTTAATTGGAAAAAAGCGGTAAGCTCTTCAACTAAAGATTGATAAATTCGCGATGAGTAGGGAAATTTTAGACATTATTAAAAATGATAAATTAAATCTAATAAAATATAAGAAAAGTTAACAGAAAAATCGGCTCGCAACCTTAAATTACATATCAGTCAATGGGGATACAGTGAAAATAAATAAATGCAAAAGAAATGGCCAGACACGAGGTTAAACAAATGAATCGATGGACTTTGCTTCTAGACAACCCTATCTCAAATGCTCCGCACTAATTTCTTGTCTAAAATTTCGATTGAATTTGTCCAACTACAGTTTTATCAACTTGAAATGCCTTGGCAAGAATGTCTCCAGGAATATCAGGCGTCGACCCAAACAGGGTATTAGCAATTGTAATGACACCAGGACTTTGGCTACCGAGAGCTGCGATGGCGACCGCATTACCAAAGCCAGTATTTCTCTGGAAATGGACAAGGCCTTGAGGGAAGACGAACACATCGCCCTTCTGCAAGATCTTGGAGAAGAGACGATTGTCGGGGTTGGAAGTGATGAACCCAACTTCAAGGGTCCCTTCCAAGACTAGCAAAATCTCGGTGGCGCGGGGGTGAATGTGGGGCGGGTTGATTCCCCATGGTGCGATGTCGATGCGCGCTGCGGAGATGCCAAGGCTGTTGAGTCCAGGTAGCTGAGCCACAGTCACCGGCGTGACCCTCGAGCTGATAGGGTTCGACATGTTGCCCGGAAGATGGAGCCCGCTGAAGGAGAAGTCATTTGCCTGAACCATTTTGGGATCCTTGCAAGCCACGCCATTCACAAACACTGCCATGGGAAGCACGAAACGCATTTTCAGACTCAACATATGGAAAAAGAAGGGAAATTTTTTTTATCAAAACACATATTCAGACAGCTGCGAACTTCTCCCCAACACATCTCCTTCTTTTCGGTGCATATTTCTTACCCGAGCCGCCAGCTTGAGCGACACAGAAATCCTGCAGCGGGCTATGATCTGCCGCTGCAAATGCGAGAAACAGACCCAAGAAACAAGCCAAAGCCACACTCTTTGCCATCTCCAAATATCAGAGAGATCTTCACCAAGGTTGCTCGCTGTCTGAAACGAAGTAGCTAAGGTTTCAACTTGAATGGGGGACTTCTAAGCCGTGACCAAACTAGGGTTTTTGAAAGTTGGGTCGTGGATGAAATGTGCTGTCAGCAGATGGCCAGTATTTATAGACATGCAGCGCGCAGAGGGAGTGAAGTATCTGATGAGAGTTGATATTATATTAAGAGAGAAGGTCGCAAGTTTCTGCGAAAGGGCCATCAAGATTGGCCGTCCATGATCCGGCATGAGAGAATCAACGGGCGGTCGAATGCAAAGTTGGACGAGTGCGGAGGGATAGAGCGCGACGGCATTTTGGACGCGTGAAGAACCAATCAGCGACCATGCTGCTTGACCGGGTCCGCGGTTCTTCCGGTCTGTTATTCGGCTTTTTTGGTTTTTGCTACATGGAGCTAAGGGCAATATAATTTTTTTTTATTTTTCATAATCGAAATTATGTCTTTTGTTATAATGACCCGGCCCGTTTCATGTGAATTAAACAGAAAAAAATTACTTCAAGCAGCATACAAGATGATGAAAGAGCAGATGAATTTTGCTTCCAAAGTCTCTTAATGATTAATTTTAGTATATCGGCGCGGTCTCTCATCAATATATGTCTTTTGTGAAGTTTATCAGTTAATATACGTAAATGTAGATTATAATTGTCCATGATAAGCGTGAAAATCATACTCAATATTGGTTGGTTGACATGTAAAAAAATTATATTATATAGCCAACTTCAAACACATATGTCGTCATTCATCTAACGGTGAATGTGTAAATATAAATTTTTACACTGACATTAGAACTAATATAGAATATTAATTTGCGCATAATCACACTTCTGATGTGTGATAAGCTTGGATATGCGTGGACGATAAAAGGCATGCTCAATAATCGCGCTTCTAATGGGATGATTAGTTTGGATAATTCGGGAAAAAAAAAAGGAAAGAAAGGAGGGAGGGAGGGAGCAATGAGAAAGCATCTTATGTAAAAGATACACAACGTAACAATAATTACACAGGGTAACCAACCAATTATATTAGGGTTAATATCATGAAAAAACCTTAAATTAGTACATTTGTGGCATATTTACCGCAAATTAATATTTTGACAATTAAAAACGTCAAATTGATATACTTGTGATAAATTTACCCTCCGTTAATTTTTCATTAAATTTTATCACAAAATTGCCGAATTCAATGACACGTGACAATTAACGAATATACTAATTTAGGGTTTTTCTCTCCCATGGTCATAGATGTACTAGTTTTGATTTTTCTTTTGTATTAATCAAATTTAACGAAAATAAATAGTGTAAATTTACCACAAATATATCATTTTGCGGTTTTGGATTGTTAAAAAATCAGTGTGAAGTAAATTTGAGTTTGGAGATTTTAGTAATAAAAAAAAATTAATTTTGATAAATTTGTCACATATATACTAATTTAGAATTTTGAACGATATCAACCCATTATATAAATTCTGCCGTCCCTTGAATCTAAACGCATTTGGCCTCGCATGGTTTTTTTTTTTTTTTTTTTTGGTCTATCCTAACTAATCCTACTTTAACACTCACTCTCGACTTTTACCCTACCTTTTTGGGCGTGGGAGTCGAAACCCACCTCAAAAATGAAATCGTCCCCACCCCCAATCCCCGAGAAAATGGAGATTTGACCCCCAACCTTCCCCCTCCAAGATGAAAGAGTGGTCACTGGGGCGAACCCCCGGTGATTGGCGTCACATGGTTATGCACCTCATTTTTTATCGGTCGGTTTGCACCCAGCATCACTGTGAGGCGATGCAGCCATTGCAATAATGCTTCTGGAGAGAGAGAGAGAGAGAGAGAGAGAGAGAGAGAGAGAGAGAGAGAGAGAGAGAGATTGGGCGGGCTTTTCTGCTTTTGGGCCTTTGGGCTCTCGGGCTCTCTCGACCCTGACAGAACATCAACCCTATACCATCCTATAAAAACGATGCTCCACTTCCAGTTTCCATAGCCGCAGGGGATCTCCACAATCTCTCTCTCTCTCTCTCTCTCTCGCTGGATCATGTCGAAGCTCCAATTTTTCTTGTCAACGTCGCGTCTTGTCGAATTCATCTTCCGTCTTCTTCTCTTTTTGAACTTCTGCATCTTCTGCTCTGCATTGAATTCTTGAGTCGCCGATTCGAGTGGGACTCTACCCTCGAGCCTGCCCTGCGAGACTGGTACTTTCTTGGTCCCCGTTTTGCTTCCTGAACCCAAGAAAACCAAGAACTTGCTCGAGATTTCTCGTGGGTTTTGACGATTTCCCCCGTCGCGCTCGCGAGTTTCGCGGCTTTTCCGTTGGATTCCATGAACATGATGAGAGTAATATCGCGAGTGATGATAAAATCTTATCAGGTGATGAGAAAAATATTACTTCGCTACGTTCTTTCTGATTCATGGTCCATCTGTGTTTCTTGTCGTATTCGATTCTTGCTCTAATTTGGTTCCAATTTTTCTTGATTTTTTCCAATAACTCTGAATTAAAATTTTCTCATTTGAATAGGATGGGAACGGAGATTGTACCAATTATATTGGTTTCATTTTTAAAAAGTGGTTTAATCTGATTAAAATGGTTTGCTAGAACTGCAATGTGAACATATGAAGTCTTCAAAATGGATTTGTGGAACAAAGATGCTCGGGGATATGCTTTCATCAACCTCTTTTTCATATTCATGTCAGTTCGGAGTCTGTCGTGTCTTGTTATTTCGGGTATTTCAAAGTAAATTTATGTCTTGTCTCAAGCATACGGACCCTGGATATTATTCTGTCGCCGCATTCGGAAATTTCGCAGTAATTGTTGCCAAAACATAGTGTCCGATAGAGGACGGTGATGACCATTTTGGAACTGAGTTTTATCACGACTCTGATTCTACTTCAATGCTGGTTTTCTGCTCGAAGATCCTCCTTTCGCCGCGCTTGTAGAGCTTTCCTGAGCCTCCTGGGGATCTATTGGGCTCTCGTTGCGATTCCTTCTCCTTCCGTCCCTGCTCAGCCCTCGCTCGTTCAGCGAAGCTAGAATCCTCCTCTCGTAGTCCCGCCTCAAATGTCCGTCGCCGTTCCATCGATGCATGAACTTCTCTACCTAATTAATACCCAAAAGAAGACCAAAGAACGTTGGTATGGCAATATGGAACACCAACACATGATGTAGATGATGCAGAGAGAGAGAGATGAAAGGACCTCTTGAGTAGACAAAACGTGAAGTGCTTCAATGTCTTTTTTCTCAGCAAGTTCTCTTGCTGCTCCATGAGTTGAACATGTTGGTTGTAGCAGACATTCTGAAAATCAATCATAACTAGAAAAAAGGCGGCCTGCGAAATCGAGAGGATTTACGTGTTGTCGTACTGCTTCTTGATGCTCTCTCCTCCATTTGAGGATGAATTTATCGGCGTCGCCCTTTATTCGTTCTGTGGACATCAGTTCCTTCTCCAAAGAACTCAAGTCATTTTCGACCAATTTCAAATCTTTTTTGACGAAGGCGAATTCGGCGTTGAACGACGAGTGCCCTCCTCTAGTTTTGTTTAGTCCCTCTTTTATGAGCTAAGATGCATAAACAAAATCATTAGCTAGCAAGAAGAAAAAGGATTAATTAGGCCATAAGTTTGAACATGTTATTCTCTGATTGTCTATACTTGAACTTCCTTTTTGATGGTTTGCTTTGAGCCCATAGATTCCCACATCTTCCCCTTGCAAGCAGCACTTGTCATGGCCTCCTCCCTTGCCAATTCAAGTTCTTTCATCTCTTCCCTGACCTCCCTTTCCTCATCTGAACTGAGACTTGGCCAATGGTTCGCATAACGCAACCACCGAACCTGCATTTTCGCAAGCGTAAAGATGGGGAAACCAAAAGAAGTTGGGTCAAATCCAAGGCCTGTTTTTAAATGCGAGTTACTTAGTTCATAATACACTAGGTCGTGCAACAAATTGTACCTTTCGATCCAATTCTTGCATGGACATGCTTGGATCTGCCTCCCTTTCGGCTTCCTTCGTCTTTCTTAAGATCCGCCTTTCGTCGGCCAGGTTGTTGCCTCCATGAAGCATTCCAAAATGCAAGCTCTACACCATTTTATCAGGCAACATACAGTATCATATTAGCTGCAATCAGAGCCTTGCTTATACAATCATTTTTCCAGTACTGCAGGAAAAACTTTTAACCATATCTTGCTCGTACTAACCAGATTATCGATCTCGCCCACTGAAGAGCCCGGTTTGATGGCTTTACAGATGCTCACTTTGTTCGCGAAGCATAGCTTGTCCATAGATAATTTCAGCAACTTCAAGTCCTCCCCCCTTCCCAATATTTGGGCCTGGTATCTCAAATTGCGCAACGAGAAGTATAATCGGTCTCGGTCCATCTGAGAACCAAACATGTATATCAGAGCATAATGAAACATTAGGATTGACACAGAATATACATTTTCCGTTATCGGTATGCCGAGTCACCAAAGGTAACCAGCTTTTCTTCTTTGCTGATGAGAAGTTCTCATCTGGAATTATCTAAGATGCAAAAAAAGTTCAGACATACCAGCTTTATTTTCCTCTTTTGCTCGATCACAGACCGATGCTGAACAATCTTGTCAGTCGCGACCAAGTTCGGGTTCTCGAATAGATGTTGTTTCACAAAGTAGAACTGATGGACCTTTCCGCCAGTATTCTCTCTTTCGCCGATCGCACTTTCAGCTCGCTCATCAACTGCAGCACCGACGCCGTCGTGGTCACCCTCCAAGTCACATTCTTGGGACTCCATGTTCGTTTGCTTCGGCATCTTCCAAATGAGAACAACGCTCGAGTGAATTGGAGTGAGGACCAAGCATTCACCTCTATTCCTTTTTAAAGGAGAGACCTTGTTCATTGTTCCAAGCCATTCTACTTGGCTTCCAAGAATAACTCCTGGGGCCCAAGAAAGGCGGTATAAGTCAACTCATCCGAAGTCAACGCCATGCGTGATGATTGAGGGTGGGAGACAGATTGAGCATTGCTTTTGCTTACTCTTCTTGCAGACATGGCAATGTCAGAAGCAATTGAGCAGTAGGCCTGTCAAATGGATGGGTCAGATTGGATTTGGATCGAATTGAAAATTATCCGAGTCATATTAACCAATTTAACTCGTTTCGACCCATTTTTATGCAATATAAATTTGATGACCCATACCCAATCCGACCCATATTATTGAAACGCATTTATATTTAACTCAATTTAGTTACTTAAATAAAAACTTCACGCCAAATTTTAAAAGTAAATAAAATAAAAAATGTGAAAACCCTTTAAATTGAAATACTTTTGAAAAACTCTTGATAAGAAAAAGTTTGATGAGCTAATAATTGACATGAAAATAATATTTACTTATAACAAATCTTCTTGAATGCGAGAATGCATAACTTCTTAATTGTAATTCTTTTTTATTTTGGTTGATTTCTTGATTTTAGTTGACCAAGCTAAAAATTACATTATAATATTTAGAATTTCTATTTATCAATCTAAACAGCATCGAGCTTCCTCTAAAAGTACTTCTCCGATATGTATATGGATATCTATCTACCAAATATCATTAAAAAGAAAAATCGAATTTTTTATTATTTTAATTTTTTTTCAAATTATTGTTATTATTTATTTTATTTTCTTCTTTTCTTCTTTTCTATTTTCTTTCTTTTTCCTCCTCCTTCTCCCTTGTTAATCTGATGACGGTGACCGGCCAAGCCACAGTCTAGCGAGATCAAGGCTCTGCCCGTCCAGGCGAGCCCCAAGCTACCGAGCTCCGTGGGGCTCGACCGATCCAGGTGAGCTCGAGCTCTGTCACGGCTAGCAAGCTCGCTGCTCGCCAGATCTAAGCGAGCCCAAGCTCAGCCATGGCCGGCGAGCTCGTGGCTCAACGGATCCAGGTGAGCCCAACCCGAGCTCCGTCGAGGCTAGCAAGCTCGCAGCTCGCCTGAGGCCGACGAGCTCGGGATCGGCAATGAAGATGGTGGCATGATAGCAAGGTAGGCGGTGGATGCAATCGGTTGGGATCAGAAAAGAAAGGGGGTGCTCTGCTCATCCAAAGATTTGCAATCGATGGAAGGAAGAGAGAATTGAGGAGGTAGAGGAGGTAGGCCATGAGTTCAAAGTGGGTTTCCTAATAACCCATTCAGACCCATTTCTTTTCTTACTTTACTTTCTAAGACCCATTTGTGACCCATATTTAACTTTTACTTAATCTATATATGACCCATTTAACTAAAAATGAGTTATAATATAAGTTTATAACCCATTTTGCCAGTTCTATTGAGCAGCAACGTGTGTGTGAGCCGATCTAATTTCAACAAGCGGTGAGATTAAAATGTTTCAAGACTTGATTTGCAAGTCAAAGTTCGGAGTTTTGATTATGCGGTCTATCATCTATATCAAGAAACCTTGATTAGTCTATGGATGACGTACATGGGCTTAGGTATATCGCTAGAAAGATAGCTGGTTCTGGGCTTCCCACTCGTATTATGAATTTATGATGACATTGTAGTGAGAGGCTTGCCCAGCGAGCAATTAGTGCTTCGTTGGCCCCTTAAAACCAAACTTTCCAAAAGTGAGTGAGACGGGTCCTAATACACTCCAAGCCTTTTTCTTTTCAAGCAAAACAGGATTCGCGTGTAAGAGGAGCGGATTTCGACAACATTTGTTGGTGATGCAACATGTAACTCTATTTCACACCTGCTTTCATTCATCTCCATTTCACCATACTTGCGTTTGTTATTCATGTCATTACATGCAACTTGTCTAAGTTTCGAGTAAATTTTGTCATGTCGTGTTATGTTCAGGTTTTTCTAAGTAAATTCATGTCTGTCTTAAGAATACTGACCCCTTGCCAAAAAAATTAAATTAACATATTCTTTATTTAAATATAGTAAAATAGTTCAAAATACAATACGGAATGTGTCCTATTTAAATTTAGTTGTATTTTATTTTTGAGTGTTGAAGATATAACTTGCAATAAATTAATCAAGTTAGAATTGAAACACACGAATGTCCCTTAAATTGTATTTTACTTTTGCTCGTGTTCTCGTCATTAAATGTAAAAATTTTGAACCAATACATATTTCATGCAAAACATCTAATATGTCTCGTTCATAAACTACTAGAGCTGTTAACGGTTTGGATTTTTCCTTTTTGCAGAAATGACCAAGGAGATTAATATTGATGTCAAAAAATTTCTCCAGATAATTATAAAAAAATTCAATATGCCACAGTTTTTGTAGTCAGTATTAACATTAGTCTATCGCGCAATTTGAAGTTTATAGATATATATACAAAACAGAACCAACGTAGTGGGATATCTTCGGAATCAATTTCAGATTATTTTGAAATTTTTGGGTCAGAATATACACATGTACTTAATTTATGACTTTATCTGCAACATCAATTTAAGGCGCAATTTCCACTATTTATCTTAACATATTCATTGCGTTTTTGGCAGTTTCTCACAGTGGGGGGAAAAACCGATACTTCCGTCTCGTTCAATCAAATTATATCTTATGCAAAGCTTCCATTTGAAGCTCAAAAGTTTAGCAATCGCATTAGTTTCCAACATTGATTATTGCTATGCGTATGCTTTTGTTCTTTTTTATCGGAAAAGAGTCCATTTTCTTTTAGGGAGAAGCCCGACGACAAGGCAAAAGGGATTCTGAACATTATAATAACCCGAGACTCACGGATTGACCAGTAACAGGAACAAATCAACGTTGAAGACATTTGGACAAAAAACATCAAACAGGTCATGAAGGACTCTCGGCGAGACTGATTTTTTAACTTCAACCAATCGAGATCAATAAAATCCCGAGGATTCTCCCTTCGACTGAAACGAAACTCACGAACCCGCTTCAGACAGCTTCACTCTCCTATATCTCGGTTCGAAGGTGGATGGACACAGATCCCGAACAATGGAGCAGAGCGATGAGGAGATTCTGAACACGTAATCGACTCTAAAGGTCGATCGGAATAGAAACGACCTGGCCGGGGTAGTGCCGATTCCTTATCCTCCTTGGTTCCCCTCAGCCGAGCTCTTCGATGGCCAAATCCTTTTTCAAGCGACCGTCCAGCATCCTCTCCTTCTCGCTCTCGGCGGACTCTCTTTCTCCCCCGTGAATCTCTCTTCAGCCTAGCTCTCTGCAACTTGCCTCATCGACGGCCGCCCTCTCTGAAAACCGGCGGCGTCTTTCCTCCTCCTGTTATGCGACCAGGATCCTCTTGAGGCGAGCATCCTTTCCGGCGAAGATGTTCCTCGGCGAGCAGCTCCTATCTCATCTTTTCCTCTCGGATCAGCACGCTCCCCTCGCCTCACCGATCGAATCTTTCTGTTATTTCCCTCGCACGCCAGCTAGCGCGGCTCTAGAAGGTGCTGGCTCAGCTCTTGTCACGGCTTGTCGCGCCTGCTTCGCTCACAGACGCACGCACGCTTGGCCTGTCTCCCTTCCTTGCGTCACAGACGCTGTGCTCGCTGGGGAAGTTGGAGGGGAGCGCGTGTGAGGAAAGAGAGAGGCTGGGGCTGGGCTTTCTTTTTGTTTGGTTATATGATGGGCCAAGGAAATACAAAAGGAGATGGGCCGAAAAAAGAAATAAAGAGGTGGGCCGAACGAATTAAAAGAAATGGGTTGGACTAATGGAGGGAGGGGGCTTAGAAGGCTCAAAACTTTGCTAACTGCCCACACGACTTCATTTCATTTTATATTATTTCGTTTTTTTTTTATTGTTTTTTTCTTGTTGCCTTTTTTTATAATATAAATTTTCACATTTCTGTAAAATAAATGGATACCTAAAATCTCGACAAAAATTTGGATGTCAACAGCCACGACCAGAGCCAATAATATTGTGTTTACCCTCCAACGAGGCTACCTATAGTGGTATGAGAGACCAAGATGATATTGAGTTTTAGATATTTAATCGCTCCCGTATTGCCTAAATATGGGCTGCTGTGCTCATAGATAATTCTCACACGACTTTAAGCAGTGGGGATGCTGGTTTTTATTTACTTCTCCTATCCCAATTTGCCTAAATATGACCTATAACACTTACAATAAGCGCAAGTGAGCTGTGACCAAAGCAGGCAATGTGGTGCTCAAGCCTGGACAGGGATGTCTGTGACATTAAGGCAAAACTTCAAAGAGTAAGATAGTGGTCAAGTCGAGCTCGATGCAGTGAAACCACTCATTGAAAAAGAGTCATTAGAGAGCTTACACATCTAGTATGCTAGTTTCAAGGATGGATTTTAATCCTTACAACTGCTGAACTTGGTAAACTATTTAATCATCCCATCCATCATTGACATTCTATAGATACAAAAAGATGATTTGATATGTAGACACTCACCTAGCGAGATGCAATAGTTATTTCCGAGTAATTGATCATCTTATTTATTCCCTTGATTTTTTCCTCTAAAGCCTACAGAGCCAAACAAGCTAATTCCAAAAGTGGTTAATCTCTTACAACTGATTCATCATTAATGACATCTCAAAATTCAATAAGGAAAGAAAAAAGATATTTGAAAATTAGACACTCCAATACTCACCCGGCTAAATATAATATTTTCATTTGCTACATATTTTGCATTCATTGATAGTGTGTGAAACTTGAAGAGTGAAATTGAGAAACATAAGAAGAATGAATCCTCACAACCGTACTTCAAGATATGACCCACCAATCCACGCACAACATTTCCACCGGCTTGGCCTTCAAGTCCCGGACCGGATCTCCTGCTACTACAATTCGCTCGCCGGCTTTGTCTTCAAGAGACTCGCATGTTTCTAGCTCTAACATTTTCCTCAATGCACTTCTGTTAAGCAATTTCATCACGTCCTACATCGTGCTAGACATTTGGTGATTTTAAATCTCCGAAGATATTTATAGAAGAGACATCCTCTGTGTCGTCTATTGTGCATACGGCAACGTCTTTTGGTCTATCTTAATTGTGTGCTTTGTTTGGGTAATTCACTTTCAATTTTTTGTTCTGTATAACTAATGCATTTACCATACTTAGCATAGGTTGTCTATCAAACTTTACTGAGAAATTTGGTTCCACTAAAATTTCGACAAAGATAAAATAGTAATAATGATCATCGTGAAGTTTGGTAAACAAGACAATGAATGAAGAAGAAAATAGAAATGTCCTGGGAAAAACAATATAAATCACGATTGAAAGTACCACGACCTAATTATCTTACATATATTATAAATATGTCTCCATCACCAAAGACATTTTGCGTAGTAAGATCATATTTATTAATATTGACAACTGCACAAATTCTCCCCATTACATGACATTGGAAAAGATCACTGACGAGCTCAATCTTTCAGCGTAAAATTATCAATTCCATCCTTTATGTGAGAGCAAGAGAAGCAGCCGCACCTATAGCCAAGGTTAAAAGACCACTTGCGTTAAGGTTTGTGTTTCGCTGACTCATCAGAGGATAGAGAAATAAGTGGAGAACCATTATTTCTATATGTTCCGGTTAACTCGGGTTCATCATATCCTACATCTTTGCCTTATAATAACACATTCAGTTAATTCAATTAGATTCAATGAAAATCTTTAAAAAAGAATCATGGATGCAATTTCATAGAATACCTTTCGATTGTGTTAATGACATAATGCTATGTACAAAGAAGGGAAATTTAACAAAAGAAAGAGGAAAGTGTAATTATCTCTATCCTTTGATAATAATTTAATTTTAAAGAAAATTTTGTTAGGAGTAGAATTAGCACCTAGAGGGGGGTGAATAGGTGTTTAAAGCAATTTTGACAATTTAATCCGAATAAGAGATTAATGAATTATAACCAACAATCGCAGCAAATGAAAGTAATAAAAGATAAAAGGATTAAGGATAGAGAATCAAGACTCCAGATTTATAGTGGTTCGGCTTAAACCAAGCCTACGTCCACTCTCCCGCACGGACAGCCCTCTGGCTGGATTTCACTAAGAATCAAAAAGAGTGATTACAGTCTCACGCTCTTGAGTCCACAATGTAGAAACTCTACTACACTTCCTCAAGGTCTCACAACAATATGATCTCTCTGTTGATTACATATAACGCTCGAAGAATGATATCGCAAAATAGAAAAGGAGATTCAGACTTTGGAATTCTTCTATCCGGCACTCTTCAACAACTAGAGCATCTCTCTTATATACTTCTTCATGCCTTCAATACCGTTGGCACCTTCCAAAGAAGTTCTTCCAATCAACCCGTTGGACAGAATCAATTAGAGAGATCTCGAGCTCTTTAAGGTAAGTGTTGATAGTCCATCAATCCTGCTCGTCCATACAATCAGGATCTTGGTTTCCATAACTAGATCCTTCCAAATATAAGTTACGAAATCTTTAGATAATCTATACATATTCGAATACGAAAGTAAGATCTTCTAGTGCTGAATCCAGTAGAAAGATATTCTCTAGCCGTTAGAATAAAGATCATATAAGATCAGAATAAAAGTCGGTCTGGAGACTGTCCATAAGAGTAGACTTTGAAACATGAGTCTTACTAGCTTCAGACTTTGATCTTCAGACTTTGTCAATAGAGTCTGTAAGTCTTCAAACTAGACTGATAAAAATGTTTTGTCAACTTCAAAATACTTTAAGAGAATTTATCCAACAATCTCCCCCTTTTTGATGGTGACAAAACTTTCCTGCAGATTTGAATATTATTGCCCTACAATACAACTTTTAAGCAAGCATTGATATCTCATAAAAGATTAGAATAAAAATAGTAGAAGTTATCCGTAGAAGTTATCATGTACACAGACTTACCCTGTACACAGATCTGCATTCACAGAAACCTCATTAGTCATGAACAGACAGTATTATCTTTATCTAATTTAAAAGTTTAAAGTAATGCAATAATGAGCACATATTCAAAAACTGCACACATTTAAAAAACTCAAGATAAAGTCAAAATAACAACTTAAAAATATTCAAGAATGAAGATAAGATTTGATGTTTTGAGAATAGAGTCTGAAATAGGAATGAGCTTGAAAATCTGCAAAATCTTCTCCCCCTTTTTGTCAGCATAAAAAAAATCAAGAAGCACGAGGAATGCGAACAAGTTGAAAGTCCTTCATAGACTTGACAGTTCCTTCTAGCTTTCTCAAATCTTCCTGTAGTTGAGTAAGAGTAGTGCCTTTTGTAGTAGCCTGAATCTGACGCTGAACCTCTTTAAGCTGATCATGCATAGTGATGAACATTGCATGATTTTCATTCTGCAAAGTCTGAAATTCATATCCCATAGCATAGATTTGGCCTTTGAGCTCCAAGATGATGTCAAGCAGCCTTCCAAAATCTCCGGAATTGTCAGTCTGAGTGCTTGCATCAGCTCGGTCTGATGGTGGAGTCAAGCCAGTATGAATATCAGCAGGGAGTTCAGTAGGTGGAGATGATGCCTCTCCTTCAGAAACTGAGCAAAGCATGAACATCTTCAGCATCAGGAGGTGATCGACTAACACCTGTTTGTGTATCTTCTTCTCTAAACGTCAGTAGAAGAGGGGTTTGTTCTCTGTGTGTATCCCCCCTATTTCCATGTCTTCTGGAGGAGAAAAGAACTCTTCTTTCTGAGGAGTTTCCTTAGTGACAGGTTGTTGTTGATCCTCTTTTTCTGCTGGAGAATATGTTTTTGCTGGCTCGTCTGCTTGTTCTACTTTTTCTTCTTTCTCTTCCTCTCTTTCTTCCTCTTTCTTTCTTTATTTCTCTTCCTCTTTCTCTTCCTCTTTCTCTCTTTCTTTCTCTTCCTCTTTCTCTTCCTCTGTTTCTGCAAAGTGTTGTTCTGGAACAGCTGGAACAGATGCAGAAAATTGAGAAACAAGAGCAGAGATGGGTAGAGCATCCTCATCATCTTCATCTTCTAAGATGATTGCCCTTCTCTTCTTGGTAGAACTAGCCACTGGTTCCTTCCCTTTTTCTTTTGGCCACAGAAGAGTCTAGTCTGAACTTGATAGGAGTCTTCTCCTTGAACTGCTCCAGCTTCTTGCTAAGTTCTTTCAGACGCATCTTTGTTATCATCCTCAGTCCGATGACCATTTTGTCAATAGTCTTCACAGAGAAAATGTGAGGAGGCTGAATGTTCAGATGTCCGAAAAGACGAGTGATGAGAGCAGCATAAGGAAGTTTTCCCTTGTCCTTTGCCATGGACCTGTACATGTGAAACATGATGGTGTGCGGCAAAGAGAAGTTAAGACCAATCTTGATTGCATACATCAACTTAGCCTCTGAGATGGATACATCTGTCTTGGATGTTGATTTTGGTCTAAGACAGTTGATCACAATCTTGTGAAGCAAAGTGTTTGTTGCATTCATCCTGGAGTAGGAGAGACGACCTTCAGCAATTCTGTCTCTCGCAAGTTCTAGAGTAGCATGACTTACAGACACACTAATTGATTGAAAAGCACCTCTTTCCACACCAATTATATCGGCCAGAATGTCCTTATCAACAACATACTCTTTATCTCTCACGCTGAAAGAAGAGCTGTTTGCATCAATGAAACTGAGATTGGAATAGAAGTACGCTGTTAATTCGAATGTGCCATATCACGCCGTCATGACAGAACTGATAAAGTTGAAGTTTTTCAAACTTCTCTCTCAGATTTATGCTCAATAGATCCAGAAAATCAAAATCCACCGTCCGTGGATTCATCACCCCACGTTTCAGCAATTTTTCATACTTCTTCCTATGTCCGTCTGAGTGAAACAGTTCATCCTTCTTCCCTCGAAGGTTTGCAGCCACACCCATTCAAGGTTTAAAATGTATGAACATTTTTTCATCATCATCCTTTCCCTCTGGCTGATTCATACTACCAAACCTAGGGTCACTGGGAAAGTTTGCAAAGGCTTTTGCAGCCGTTCCTTCAGGAACAATCCCTAACCTCACCATGATGGTGAGAAAATGAGTCTCATTTCTGTAACCTTTCTCTTTCAGAAATTCATCAATGAAGGTCATGGCAGAACCTCCTTCCTTCAATGCAGAGTAAAGCCTATAAACAAAAGCAGGCTTAAGAGTTCTAACAGGTTCAATATCTTCAATAACTTTTTATGCATCTTGAGGGCGATGACCTTGAGGTCTAGATTGGGAAGACCGCTGTTGAGATCGTTGAGGAGTTTGCTCAGATGGAAAGTCGCTTTCTTCGGTGAGATTGAAGTGCGTAGGCCCCTCACCAGATCCTTGTGGTCCCCTGTTTGCTATTCTTGATGACTTCCTTTGATACGACATTGTTGCTTTCTTTGGAGAAGCTTTCTCACTTGTGTCGCAAGAAAGTTAAAAACTTTGAGACGAAGAAGTTTTTGAGAGAAAAATACAGAGCAGTGAAAAGCTTTTGATCTAAGGTTTCTGGGTAAAGTGAAAACGAATGAGAAGAAGTGTATAAAAGATAACAGATACGAGGGAAATCCAAGCATTGCATATTTTGGAAATCTTAAGAATTTCCTTTTGAAAAAATAACTGCCTTAATAAATCGATAACCACCTCTCTTTTTTTTTTTTTTTTTTTTTTAAATATAGCCACCTTAATAAGCTCAATTAGAGATAAACAGATAGTCTTACCTTATCGATAAGACAGTTTAAGTAAATGAACTTACACAAAAAATCGATTGGTATTTCCAGTCTTCATCCTTTGAGTCTGATACTTTGTCAGACTTTAGATTTTGAGTCTGAGCTTCAACATTCTTCAAGAGATAAAATATTGAGTCTTGAGCGAATAGACTCAAACAAGCTTTTCTCAAGTGGCTTTGTGAAGATGTCGCCGCGTTGATTCTTTGAGTCTATGAATTGTATCAAGACTTCTTTGTTCTGAACATGATCTCTTCTAAAGTGATGTCGAATCTCAATGTGTTTTGCTCTTGAATGTAGGATAGGATTCTTTGTAAGATTGATTGCGCTAGTGTTGTCACATCTTATTTCTGTGCAAGAGTCTTCAATGCCAAAGTCTTGCGCTTATTGTTTTATCGATAGTATTTGAGAACAGCAACTTCCAAGGGCTACGTATTCTCGCCCGCCTGTTGAAAGAGCCACAAGACTTTGTTTTCTTGAAAACCAAGATACTGCCATGTTTCCAAGCAATTGACAAGTACCTGAAGTGTTTTTTCTTTCAACTCTACAACCTGCAAGATCTGCGTCTGAATAGCCAAGAAGTGTAAAGTCTCATTCTTTGGGATACCATAGACCGATCTTAGCAATAGTAGCAACATATTTAATAATACGTTTAGCAGCACTTAGATGAGATTCTCTAGGATCAGATTGAAACCTATCGCATATGCAAACACTAAATAATATGTCAGGTCTGGATGTAGTAAGATAAAGAAGAGAACCAATGATACTCCTGTATAACTTTTGGTCGATTTTCTTCCTTGCTTCATCTTTGTCTATCTTCAAGGAACTTGACATTGGTATGTCAGTCTTTTTGCAATTTTCCAGACCGAACTTTTTAACCAGTTCTTTTGCATATTTCTCTTGATGAATGAATATTCCTTCCTTTAGTTGTTTCACTTGTAGACCAAGGAAAAAGGATAGTTCACCCATCATGCTCATCTCGAATTCATCCTACATAGACTTAGAAAATTTCTTGCACAAAGTTTCATTAGATGATCCGAATATAATGTCATCAACATAAATCTGAACAAGTAGAAAACTTTTACCTTCCTTTTTAATAAACAACGTAGTGTCTACCTTTCCTTTAGAAAAGCCATTATGAATTAAGAAATTACTTAGCCTTTCATACCAAGCTCGAGGAGCTTGTTTCAATCCATATAAAGCTTTCTTCAGCCTGAACACTGAGTCCGGTTTCTTTGAATCTTCAAATCCAGGAGGTTGTTCCATGTAGACTTCTTCTTGAATAAATCCATTCAGGAATGCGCTTTTGACATCCATTTGAAACAACCTGAAATTCTTATAGCAAGCAAAAGCAAGTAGTAATCTGATTGCCTCTAACCTTCCTACTAGAGCGTAAGTCTCATCATAGTCTATCCCTTCTTCTTGCGTGTATCCTTTAGCCACGAGTCTTGCTTTGTTTCTCGTTACTTTGCCTTTTTCGTTAACTTTGTTCCTGAAAACCCATTTAGCTCCAACAACTGATTTACCTTTTGGTTTGGGAGTCAATTCCTATACGTCGTTAATACTGAATTGTCTGAGCTCTTCTTGCATTGCTTCAATCCAGCTTTCATCAGCTAAGGCTTCTTCAATATTTTTGGGTTCTATTTCAGAAATAAGAGCAACAGCACTAGACTCTTCTCGCATTTTGGATCTTGTTTGAATTCCCTCATTAATGTTCCCAATAATGAGTTCTTCAGGATGACTAGACTTGTGCTTCCAATTACTAGTCAGTCCGATAGATTGTTGATCTTCTTCTTGAGTAGATTCTTCATCAGTAGCTTGTTGTACCGATTCTCCGAATTAGTAACCGCTTCAACGAGAAGTTAGATCTAGCAAGTGTCTGGAAGATTCCGAATCTTCGGTCTGAATTTGCTGAATTTGTGGAGAGTCTTGAAATTTGACATTCATTGATTCTTCCACAGTACCGAGTCTTTTTGTTGAATACTCTAAAAGCTTTGCTTGTAGTTGAGTAACCAAGAAAGAATCCTTCATCTGATTTTTCTTCAAACTTACCAACACGATCATTTGCATTCTTTAGAATAAAACATTTGCAACCAAATACTTGAAAATAAGAAACTATTGGTTTCTTTCCTTTAAAAATTTCATAAGGGGTTTTCTCAAGAATTGGCCTTAAAAACACTCGATTTATAATATAGCAAGCAATGAGACAAACTTTCAGCCCAAAACCTTGAAGAAATTTGATTTCCAATTAAAAGTGTTATTGCCATTTCTTGTAAAGACCTATTCTTCCTTTCCACAACCCCATTTTGTTCTGGTGTATATGGAGAGGAGAATTTGTGCTGAAAACCAAATTCATCACAAAATTTAGTAAAGTCTTGATTTTCAAACTCACCTACATGGTTTGTACGAATGCTTGAGATAGTGTGACCTTTCTCATTCTGCACTTTCTTAGCAAACTTTGAAAAGAGAAAGAAAGTCTCTGACTTACTTGAAAGAAAGTAGACCCAAGTAAATCGTGAGTAATCATCCACGATTACTAGACAGAACCTTTTTCCACCAATGCTTTGCGTTCGGGTAGGTCCAAACAAATCCATATGCGTAAGCTGCAATACATGATTAGTGGAAACTTTATTTATTGATTTGTAAGAGTTTCTAACCCGTTTACCCAAGACGCATGGTGTACAAAGATCGACTTTGAGTAATTGAGAATAGGCAATCCTCGAACAAGTTTCTTGGTAGAGATCATGTTGATTTGCTTCATATTGATATGGCCTAGCTTTTTGTGCCATAGATTTGCTTCATCTTGTACTGATATTAAGTACTGTGATCTTTCTTGATTCACATCCAGAATATAGATATTTCCATGTCTTCGTCCAGTAAAAGATTGAGTAAAGTCTTTACTGATTCCAGAGCACGTTTCTTCCTGGAAGTTGATCTTGAAACCAAAAGATCACACAACCGACTTATGCTAAACAGGTTGTAATTTAATCCTTCAACTAAGGAAACATTATTGATTGACAGACTTCCAATCTTTACTGTTCCTCGACCAGTAATTCTTCATTTGTTGTTACCACCAAAGGAAACTTTTCCTCCGTCTATCTGGACAAGTTTTATGAAACAGCTTGAGTCTCCTGTCATATGACTTGAGCAGCCACTATCAAGATACCATTTAATCTTCTTTTTGATAGTAACCTGCAATTAACACGAATTCAAGCTCTTTTTGGTACCCATACCATCTTGGGTCCGTGTTAGAACAATAGACAATCTTAGCCCAGCTCTTTTTAACAGGTCTCCAAACCAAAGGACATTCTTTCTCAAAATGTTATGAGCTTTTACACTTGGAACATCTCAAAGCATTTCTGCTAACAAGTTTTACAAAACTTTCTGAAATGATTCTTATAAGCAATTCTAGCTGGTCTCTATTTAATTCTTTCTTTTACCTTCGGAAAATCAATTAGTGGAATAGTTTCGAAGTCATACCAAGACCTAACTTATCAAAGTATGGTCTTTGTATCGAAAAATCTTATCCAACTTTTCAGAACCATTTGAAAATCTTTTTGATATGTTAGTAATATCATTTTTCAAAAGATTATTTTCATTTGAAATAAAGTCTGAGTTTTCTTTCACAGCAACAAAATCTTTTTCCAGTTTTTCAAACTTTTCTTTCATAAGTTTATCATGTTGCTTCAATGTAGAATTTTCCCTTTTCAATTCGGAGATCCTCTTAAGAGAGGTTTTCAAACTAAGACAAAGTTCATCAACATATTTAGAAACCTTAACAGGAATTTTCAGGTTACCAATCTCGAGTTCACTGTCTGAGTCTGTGTCTGAATCAAGGTCTGAGTTTGAGTCTGATTTTGCCATTAAACAGATATTGGCATAATCATCGTCACTTTCTTCACATTCAGTATCACTCCAAGTCTCTCGCTTTGAGTGCCTTCCCCGTTTTTCTCGCCTTTTCCTTTTCTTCTTTAACAGAGGACGGTTTGGGTCCGATGTGTCCCTTTTTATTGCATTCAAAGCAAGTCACTTCTTTGTTAGAATCATCTTCCTCTCGTTGACTTGTTTTGAAACCTTTGAGAACTTTGTTTCTTCCAATTGAATTTCCTTCCTTTTATGTTCAACTTTCTGAATCTCTTTATCATGAGTGCCGCTTCTTCATCATCTAGATCTTCTTCGAGTCTCAGCATCGAATAGTCATTAGACTTTAAGGCAATAGATTTCTTACCTCTTGAGTCTTCCTCTTCGTTGGTCTGTTCCACTTCATAGGATTGAAGAGTCCCAACCAATTCGTCTACAGAGAGTGGAGCAATCCTCTGCGTCTCTCTTATTGAGGTTTTTATGTAATTCCAGTCTTTTGAGAGTCCTCGAAGGAGTTTGTTGACCTTCATATGTCTTGAGATTGGATGTCCCTGATATTCAAGACCATTCACAATTTCAGTAAAACGACTAAACATGTCAGTTATTGATTCTCCTGATCTCATCTTAAAGACTTCATATTGTCCCAAAAGAATGTTGATCCTCGTTTCTTTCACACGATCAGTTCCTTCATAGGTAATGTGAAACCTATCCCAGACTTCTTTTGCTGTATCACAAGAAGATATTCTGTTATACTCAGTAGGGGATAAAGCACAATATAAAGAGTAAATAGCTTTGGCGTCAAGAGTCTGTTTCTTGGTGATTTCTTCTTGAGTCAGAAGAGTAGGATCGGCGGCTTTTTTTCCTCTCTCTCGATTCGATGCGGCGGAATGATTCCTTTATCAACCACTTCCCATTCCAAAGGATCTTTCGATCTTAGGAATGCCTTCATCTTATTTTTCCATATGCTGTTGTCTTTTCCATCAAAGTATGGAGGTCTGGTATTGCTTTGACCTTCAACCAACCCTGTAGGCAACATACTAGCCATAGATCTTTTACTTAGAAGTAAATACACTTCTTATAAGTAAGTACACAAGCTCTGATACCAATTGTTAGGACTAGAATTAGCATCTAGAGGGGGGTGAATAGGTGTTTAAAGCAATTTTGACAATTTAATCCGAATAAGAGATTAATGAATTATAACCAACAATCGCAGCAAATGAAAGTAATAAAAGATAAAAGGATTAAGGATAGAGAATCAAGACTCCAGATTTATAGTGGTTTGGCTTAGACCAAGCCTACATCCACTCTCCCGCACGGACAACCCTTCTGGCTGGATTTCACTAAGAATCAAAAAGAGTGATTACAGTCTCACGCTCTTGAGTCCACAGTGTAGAAACTCTACTACACTTCCTTAAGGTCTCACAATAATATGATCTCTATTTTGATTACATATAACGCTCGAAGAATGATATCGCAAAATAGAAAAGGAGATTCAGACTTTGGAATTCTTCTATCCGGCACTCTTCAACAACTAGAGCATCTCTCTTATATACTTCTTCATGCCTTCAATACCGTTGGCACCTTCCAAAGAAGTTCTTCCAATCAACCCGTTGGACAGAATCAATTAGAGAGATCTCGAGCTCTTTAAGGTAAGTGTTGATAGCCCATCAATCATGCTTCGCCATACAATCGGGATCTTGGTTTCCATAAGTAGATCCTTCCAAATATAAGTTACGAAATCTTTAGAGAATCTATACATATTCGAATACGAAAGTAAGATCTTCTAGTGCTGAATCCAGTAGAAAGATATTCTCTAGCCGTTAGAATAAAGATTATATAAGATCGAATAAAAGTCGGTCTCGGAGACGTCCCATGAGAGTAGACTTTGAAACATGAGTCTTGCTAGCTTCGACTTTGATCTTCGACTTTGTCAATAGAGTCTGTAAGTCTTCAGACTAGACTGATGAAAATGTTTTGTCAACTTCAAAATACTTTAAGAGAATTTATCCAACAAATTTGACTTAGTTAAATACTTGAAAAAATTTAAGTTTAGAAATAATTATACATACTGTCGTGGCACAGACTTTGTGACCAAACTATAGCTGCATTGCTCTAACATAATAGAAATCTCCAAGATCTGACAACAAGAGACCCACCAAATTACAGCACTAATAAGTCACTTGATCCAAAAACACTCTTGCCGACGTGTATTCTATAGTAGACCTCAAGTAGGTTCATGTTTTTCCCTGAATTCAAATTTAAATTGGTTCTTACTAAACATACATAGTCAAGGTGAAAACGACATAAAATAGATGGACCCAACATTCATTCAAAACTAGTGCACCGCACATAGAAAGTGGATAATCAAGCCCAAGAGGTTCCCAATCAAAACCGTTTACATGACAAGCTCTGTGTAATTCAGTAAATCTAACTAAACCTAACAAAAATCACTCATTGTTAGAGTCTTAACCACTGCGATAACAGAGCGATACATAATTCATTCACCTGATTGAAAATGGGGAGATCAAAGTCGTACTCTCATCCAGGAGTACACATTCTGCTACCATGATTCAACTTGAAAAGATCCCTTTAAGAATATTTGGCAGGAGCACCGGCTTGACGGATTCTCTTTTGGTGAACATCCCAATTATACACACAATCGATCGTAACCTGCCAAATAAAGATTCACCTCTCAAGGGTTGTTTCACCCCCAAAAAGAAAAGAAAATTTCCAGGGGCCACCAACATAATTGCCATGATATAGACTAAAGAGTACGGTCCTACAACAAGTTTCGAATTTTTTCAGTTTCACTCAAGCGCAATATCACCACATTCCAGGTTGTCACAAATCAGCATGTCTTTGCAATTTATAGCCTCACACCAGTTACAAAAATCACGGCAGCAGTAATTCAACAACAACAAACCTACCCAAAACTGACATAATAAACAGCTTGAAACTAAAATGGACCTCTAGGTTCCAAAAAATTCTGACTTACCTGCGTGATTGTTACTTGGTCCAGTAAGAATTGTAGATCAGCAACAAGAACTTCTAAACTTGCTTTAGCGTTTTCTAGGTTCTTTTGTAGAAAAGTTGTTGCCTGCAACATGAATGGATGCAATAAATAAGATACTCGACATCATTATTAGAGATAAAGGGACATTGCTTCAACTCGAGTACCTCTTCGCATGAATACTCCAACATAACATTTGCTCCCTGCCATAAACATACTGAATCAGCATGTTCGATGTGAGCTCGAGAATATATGCCTTTAGAGACTTCAAAATCAGCAAGCTGTGCTTGCATCCACGATAAAGAGCCGTAAATTCCAGTCAGTTTGGCACCTATTATTATATTTTGCGTCTTAGAAGTTTTGATGGTCTTAGGTTTTAAAGCCCAATACAGTAATCCCACCCCATTTTGCTTTTTAATAGGACCTTCAGACATGAAAGCATAATATTACTGTCGTTATTCAGGTGTCCAAATCTAGAACCACCGCACAATTATTGAGATTAACATGGGTTCTTCAAAGCACTAATCGAGATTCTTAGGAACATTGCTTCCAGAAGTGCATCTGTGAAGGTAAAAAGACAATCGAATATTCCATATTTAGTCAAGTGCACCAAAAGTAGTTCCTAGTATGGCAAGAATAAGACTATCGTATCCTCTTCCTGCTTTGTTAAGATAAAAAGGGATGATCAGCTAAGAGATCACCGAGGAGCAAGAAGATATTTGAACATGCAAATTTTCTAGCATAAGATATGAGAATATTTTAGTTCAAATTACATATGTCAAGGATTCCAAATTAAAAAGTGAAACTGTCAAGTGAAAAATTGGTGGTTTAATGATAGCATGAAGAACTTCAGGCGATAAAATGAGAAAGAACTCTATATTGCATAAATATGATTTGTTTATGAGTAACAAGTTTACTTCGTAAAAAGCCTCAACAGTCAACAGCATGAATTCGATAGATATCCATTAAGTATACTCAGTTACAATACATGCACTGAGAAGCATTCAGCTTGAATTTCAATCTTAAATTCCAGTTCTGAGGCTACGGTTCAATCTTTCAGTAATATGGACACATGCTCGTTGCACACATATAATGGCATGCTCGATCAAAGGTCACTTTGCTATAGCACATCTAAACATTCCTCTTGGGTCAAAAACAATTTGGGATCCAACAATTGAGCTATCCAAGTACAAACTTGCAAGTTGGAAAGGTGAATGTCAAAAAATGAGAGCTTTCCAATCAGCCAGTTTGCTTCAGTCATTATGCAGGTTCCTAGTTTAGTATCAAATAAACTAGAGCCTAAAAAAAAGGATATCTTTGTGGTCGAATGGAGTGGTGAGGTTAAGTAATTGTTGCATCAAGGTGTCCCAATTTGAAATGATCGATCAATTCAAATCTTGGATTTTCGCATTGAGAGAGATAGCACACCTTATTTATGCAACATCGCCAAGGGGGAGGGGTTTAAAGGTTGTAGCCTATTTGAGGGAGAAAGCCTCAGTGCAGAGACAGATGGAGGCTAGAGAGATGAAGGGAGGACATAGTACTACTTGCACGCTCTATGTTTTGGCAGAGAGGCCGAGATGCATGGCTACCTCGTAGTTGGTTTTTTTGAAGGACTAGTGCGGGATAAATCTAGCAGATTCTTGTTCACTATAGAGATATGCAAATGAGAGCACACAAGTAGGAAACTTTGTTGATGGCAGAAAGTATTGGGATGTACAATTCACCACTTGCACAGAGACTAGTGAACATACGAGAACAAGATTGTCAAACTACAGTTCTCGCATGCTAGTTAGTTGGTATGAAAGAGACGGGGAAGGACTCTATCTAAAGAAGGCAAGGGATATTAGTTGCTTACAAGATGAAAACCACATGGAACCATATGGCACCACTAGCGATTGCCTTGGGAGTGATTTAAAATAGCTGATATACAAAAGGAAAAAAGAAGGATGCAGACAAATCAATACTAGCTATAGCAAAGTCAACGAGAATCCTCAGGTCACTCACTTATTATGTTGCCGTTGGACTAAATCTCCTTAGGACATGGATCTGTCAAAGAGCCGCAAATAAGATGGTGACCATGGAATTGAACAATACCCAATCCAAATCTTGACTAGTTTACACAATCATAAGAAAGAGTTGTGCGAGACAACAAACCTTATCAGAACTCTTCTTGGCCTGCAGAGTAGAGACTATGTCTAACCACTTCTCAAAATCATTTATGTTTGCCTGGCATTTGATATAGACATGGAGTTAATAACAAATTTAGATGTGAGATTGCACAATGGAATTCAATCAATATCGTTGTAGTTGAAAAGAAGCCTCTTACGGCTTGCTAAGAAGTTCCGATGTACTTATCCAACAGCTCAGCCCTTTCACTGATATGGATTGAAGAGAACAAGCTACTATTACTGCACTAACAATGCATGTCTTGCCAAAGGCCGTATGTCCATGTAAAAGAACATTTGACCATGGCCTTTGAGGAGCTTGCACAAAAACACTTCATCTGCAAAGGTTAGAATGATAGATATGAAGATCAAATAATTTTTATTTAACAAGTTAACAGAGAGAGAGAGAGAGAGAGAGAGAGAGAGAGAGACACACACACACACACACACACACACACACACACACACACACACACAATCAATGCAGTTATACAAGCTTCCTTGAATAAAATCCATGCATAATTTAGCTCACTCACAAGAATGCATCAAGGAAACAATGTTGGGTAGTTAAACCCCACAATCTCAAGTAATACCATCATCTCATTGAAATTCTGCAGAGTCTAACCATAAGCTCCCTTCGCTACATTGTCGATCAGCAAAAAGAGGATTAGACAACTCACCACCATAAGATGACTTTGATGTTACATGAAAAGTAAGGCACCCAATGGGAAACAGACACTTAAGAACCTATGACAGAGATTAGTATTGCTCATCTAGATACTCAATCGGGGAAGACACTCATAAAACAATAATAGGATCCTCGCACGTGTTGAGTACAAGGAGCTACTCCTTTTTCCAACAAAATAATGAATTCCTCATCCACCAAGAAAAAGTGAATTAAGCAATCAAACAACGTGAAGTATGTGGGAAGCACACTCGAGAATATGAAAGGAAGTCACAGATCTTTCAAGTTTCAGTCCCCCAACATGTCCACTACTTGATTGATTTACCAAGGTCTATGAAAAAAATTATGCACTTTGATTAAGCTAAATATGAGTATTGAAAAATAAGTACTTCAGCAAACAAAAGCTGAGGTCAATGCTCAGTACATTAAGCCATTGAATGCCTAAGCAGAATAAGACTATTAACCACACAAACTTTGGCCGGCAAACAACTTTAAGTTGCTCATGTAGATCCCCACCGTTACATCTGAAGACATTTCAATAGGAATAGTTGACTACATTCCAAGACTCCACATAAATAGGATGAAAAAAAAAAAAACTAATAATTATGGCCAGAGAAGCAGAACTTCTACTATAAGAATGGGAGTACTTGAAAATTGCAACTATAATCATCGGCATCAGATGTAGAGTAAAGCTGACAGTGATCTTTGATTGTGCAGAATCAGATAATCCCAATTCAATCTCTAGAACTGCAGGAAACAAAATTCATGTAAAAGGGAGCAACTGAGGTTATTGCATTTGCCTTATTTAATTCATGAATGAGTTAGAGTCATCAAATTCCCAAACCCAGCTCAAAACAGCAAAGGATTCAGAAGAAAAAAAAAAAAAGACATGTCATTTGCACAACAAATGATAGTTCAAGACGTAAATGCCTCATTAGGAGAATTGCAACATCTACCCCAACTATGTTTGGTAATTTAAGATGGGAGGGAATGAACAAATAGCAAACAAATAGACAAACAAAATGAAGTTCAGAAGTAACTAGAAAAGCACCTTCAATTCTTCATGAAGGAAGTAACTAAGTCACTCATACAGCATAAAAGGTATTGACAATTCACTCTTTCGCTAACCAGGCGTTAATTCCTTTATTTCATTCCTCACAAATCATGATTGTTCTGTAGTGAAATTGAAAAAACACTACATAAGGTATGACCAGTACTCTCAACCACCTCTACCTTTGAACAAAACATAGCATTTGTTAGCATCTTCAGTGTGATTGCTATTTAGCCAAGTTATGTGCTGTGAAGCATGTCAACCCCAACATTATGCTGATGCGCAACATAAACCAGCTAAGCATCACCATTGTGGAGGCATGTGAAAGTACCACATGTTCATGACATGCGAACAAGGAATTTTGCTCAGAGATAATAGGATGAACGAATACAAGCGGTGGTTCCAGAACTAAGATGAAAGATTAGCTAAAAGAAAACTCACAAAATAGGACGTAGCAAAAAATGAACTCTAGTTCTATGGACTTACCATCATCGATTATCTTTGCCAATCAAATGATACATACCTTATCCATCTCTATTGAGCGTTGGGCAGTCAATGATGATGAGTTGACAAGATTTTGGCACACTCAAAACTGAAATGATCGACATCCATTGATGTTGTTCAAGAGGCTCAAGACCAGTTTAATACATTTCTTGTAAGCTACTTTAGCAACTGAAAAGTAATTCAAGTAATCTTGCCGTTAATTACCTTCTTTGATACATATGTAGTTTATCCAATACTATGTATCCGAAGTTAAACAACTCTAAATCAAGGAAAAGTCATGTCTGGCATTTAATAGTCCACATTTAAGGTTATTACATAGTCTCCATATTAAATGCTTCATAGAAATTTTTTTGGCAAAGCAGTCATAATAGCCATGCAATTTCCAACATCAATTTATAGTTAGTGTGCTATGGAAAGAGAGTAATTTTTGTACCTTGTCCCCGCCGACACAAACACACCACTTAAAACTTCAACACCATTTAATTCAGTAAAAAATTGCACCAATGAATAACATTTCATTTTTGAGTCATACCATCAACTATATTTCACATGATCACTTTATAAGTGCCATTGAATGCAAGAAACTAACTGATTGATGACATGGTTGGTGACCCCCGTACTATCATGCCCCCTCTTCAGCACAATGGAATCAAATTCATGAAAAAAGAGAAGGCAAGGTGCTACAGCCACTGCCTTCGAAAATATATCCAAACCTGTAATTTTAAAATTGCCATTACTCTCAAATATTCAAAATTTCTCTAGTTTGCTCACAAAATCAATGCCGTCAATGTGCAGAACAGATAATCTAGTAGACATTTGATCACAAATTTCAAATTTCTAGTAGAGAAAAACTTCAAAAATCTTACATCTTAATCTTTCTCTTAATCTTCATAGAGGATTCTCTCATTCACGCATGAGAAAACTCAAGAACCATTTTAACTTGGCATCTTCATTGGTTACTGGAGAATCTTCATTGGTTAACTTAGCCTCTTCATTAGCTGCAGTGGTAGGATCCTCATTGCTGCTGCTAGTTATCATATATCGACTGCTGGCATAGATGAAGGGACCTCTATTAGATGCATACAAAAGCAAAAGAAGAAAGCACAAAATTGTGAAATGTATGCAAATAACAAAGTTCAATAGAAGATTGCATAATGGAACTCAATAAACATCCATGTAGTTCAAAAGAAGCCTCTTACAGCTAGCTAAAATGTACCAATGTACTTAGCCACAGCTCTCCCTTTTACTGATACGGATTGAAGAGAACAAGTCGTTGTTGTAGCACCAATAGTATGTCTTGCCAAAGCCTAGACGTCCATGTAAAAGAACATTTCACCATGGTCTTGGAGGAGCTTGTGCAAAAACGTTTATCAGTAAATGTAAAAATGACAGACACAAAAATCAAACAGGTTTATTTAACAAGTTAACCGTAACCTTAGCACAGAAAGAGGGAGAGAGAGATGAGGAAAGGTGCAATAAGTCAGCTGAAAGAATAAACAAAACCTAGTCTTCAACAACACAAAGGTGCTCTTTCCTAACACCAGAAATTGCAGAATGTACAACTCAATGCAGCTAAACCTAGTCTTCAACGAAATGGTGGTTTGACCATATCGACAAGTTTACTCCAATATCAACTGTCTCCCAGCACAAATTTCACACATAAATGGCTAATTACTAGAATGAAGAAATATAGTTCACAAATCACACCATGACTCAAGACTTGAAGCTTCTCCA
Organism: Eucalyptus cloeziana; assembly: GCA_014182715.1. Classification (NCBI taxonomy): domain Eukaryota; kingdom Viridiplantae; phylum Streptophyta; class Magnoliopsida; order Myrtales; family Myrtaceae; genus Eucalyptus; species Eucalyptus cloeziana. Next base: position 21,286,190 of record CM024638.1, read on the forward strand.
CTTTAGTTCAGAAGTAACTAGAAAAACACCTCCAATTCTTCGTAAAGGAAATAATTAAATCACTCATATTGCATAATAGGTATCAATGATTCAATCTTCTGCTAACCAAGCGTTAATTCCTTTATTTCAGTACTCATAAATCATGATTGTTCTCTACTAGTATTAGAAACACTCCATAAGGTGAGATTAGTACTCTCAAGTCTCAACCACCTCAGCCTTACACCAAAACCTAGCATTTATCAGCATCTTTAGTGTGCTTACTATCTAAAAGTTCCCTTCCACTTTATCCATTTTTTGTAAGCAAAATAGGTGCCACAAAGCATGTCAATCCCGACATTATGCTGGTGCGCAACATAAACCAGCTAAGTATCAACATCGTCAAGTCAAGGCAAGTCAAAGTATCACACGTTCATGATACATGAAAGAGGATTTTCCCTTAGAGACAACAAGGTGAACGAATGCAAGTGGTGGTTCTAGAACCAAGATGAAAGGTCAGCTGAAGGAAAACTCACAAAACGGGACACAACAAAAAATGAACTCTAGTTCTATGGACTTACCATCATCGACAATCTTTGCCAATCAAATGATACATATCTTATCCATCTCTATTGAACCTCGGGCAAGCACCGACCATGAGTTGACAAGATTTTGGCACACCCAACACACTCTCCAATGATTCACATCCATAGAACATCAAACTTTTCAGATTCTGTAGATTATAACGATCAGATTCGTTTAAGCTTTTGACAGAATTGCAGCCTGAGATAAACAAAGCCCGCAATGATTTCAATTCTCCCAAACCCTGAATCTCAGTTAGCAGAGGCAATTGGCGCAGGGACAAACTCTGGATCTTCTTCAGGCTAGTTAGAACGGGTAACGTCTTGAGCAATGGACAGTCTTCCATCAACAATTCATTGAATTTTCGTAGCTCTCCAAGCACCTCGAATCGAATCTCTCCTAGGGAATATCCATAAACAAACAGCTTCGACAAATTCTCCAAGTTGGAAAAGACTGACCAATCTATCGATGACTGCACATCGTATAAATTTAACACTCGAAGGCTAGATGGGAGCCCGATAAGAGATTGGGGCTCAGGACAACTTATGGAGAGACTTCGTAGATGAGAGAGGGAACTAAAATCGGGCAAGGCCATTTTTCCGATGCACAGGGTCAAATGCCACAAAGCAGGTAGTCCCACAATACCCTCTATGTTGGGTTCTTGGATTGATGTTCCGATTATCTCAAGGTCAACTAAATTGGTTAGGTTTGAGCAGTCGAGGATCGTGGTCAATGAATTTGCTGAAAAGGCTAAACATGTGAGACTCTTGGGAAGATCCGGCAGCTGTTGGATTGAATTACAGCCCTCTAAATTAAGTTCTTGCAGATTTGTAAGCTGATTTATGGTTGTCGGCAATCCACTAAAGCGGCCATAGGATAATTCTAGAATTTTCAATGAGGATAGTGCCCCGATTTCACTTGGAATTTCCCCCATTAGATGTACAAATTGAGCATGTAACTCTTCCAGATTTTCCAACATTCCTATGGTTTTCGGAAATTCGCTTATGCGGCTAGAATTCAAATCTAGTATCTTCAACTTTTTGAGATTTCCAATGCAATCAGGTAAGCTCCTAATTCTTGAAAAGCTCAAATCCAACTTGACCAATGACTGAAGCCTCCTAATTGAGTCCGGTAGCTTTTCTAGCTCACAAACTGAGATGCGTAAAACTCTTAAACTTTCTAAATTTCCAATAGAATAAGGTAATTCCCGGATTTCTGAACATTTGACACTTAGCTTAAGTAGTGACTCCAAATTTCCAATAGAGTCGGGAAGCTTTTGAAGTTCCTGACAATTCAAGATTAGATGCTTCAGCTTCACTAAATTGCCAATTGAGTGAGGCAAAACTGAGATTCTCTGAGCTTCTATTCTTAGCTCTGTCAAAGATTTTAGACAGCCAATGGACTTTGGTAGTGACTTAATAACTTCAGACATTATTTTTAGGTAATCAAGATGCTGCAGATTGCCAATGGACTTGTCAATCTTTCTTAGTTGAGAGCATATAAGAATCAATCTCTCCAATTGCAAGATTGCGTAGAACTTGCATGTCTTTCTAAGGGATGGACAATCCTCAAGTTGTAGGACTTTCAACTTTTTTGCTACCTATAAAGCAATTGAGTTGAATCTTAGAAAAGAAGAAGAGTAAATGTAATACAAAAGTATGTCTGAGATCATACCATGATTTGACACCATCCTTCCCAGTCTTCGTTAATGTTATTCCCCGAAAGCATGACAACCACTAGGTTCTTCAACCCAAAGTTGGTTGCTTGGAATTCGGAAGGGCAGTTGCTCCAAGAGAACCATCTTAACTCTGAGAAAAGATCTTTAAAGTCTCCTTTGAAGTTTCCATGGTCCAATTGAAGGAACCTAAGGTTAACCAACCTCTTAAATTCTTTACGTTTAAATTTGTACGTTGCATCAGGTTTAGGTGTGCCAAGATTGAGGCCTACTATATTCTCAGTTCCCTAGAAGATAAAAGTAGCAACTAATGAATACATGTGTCAATATGACTAGTGATACTAATGGATGGATAAGGAAAACATTTAAAGGTAAAAATTACCATTTTTCTATGCACTACATGGAAGGCATCCCTAGGTGACCACAATCTGCTACTCCTTAGATGTATGTTGCAGCTTTCCGAGTGGACAATATCCCTTCCGAGGTCTCTAAGTTGATTGTGCATCCATAAAATATCATTCTCCATGATCTGTATTAGAGACATACGTGTGAGGGTCTTGACTTCGATTTCAGTGGGATACCCAAAGACCGCGTCCCAATATTTCATTGCAATTGTTTTATTTTTGTCAATGAAGAAACATGCAATATCAAGATAAATTTGTTGTTGCTTAGCATCCAATGCTTCGTAGCTTATCATCAACTTCTTCTTTACATCCTCATTCATCACAGTATTTAACTTATGTAGGACGTCTTCCCATGTCTTTTGGGATTTTCCGCGAAGTGTGGAACCTACAACATCGAGAGCCAATGGAAGTCCTCCAAGTGTATTGATTAGCTTATTTGCAATATCCACGTAATTAGATGGAGGCTTGGCACATCCCAAGGCACGCTTACAAAAAAGTTGAAGAGCATCATGTGAATTCATCTCCGACATATTGTAGAATGAAAATTGTCCGCTATTAGAGGCTGGTACATTGTCATCCTCACCTTCGTTTACAAGGAATTCAATATTCCTAGTTGTTATGATGATTCTACTGCCCCCACCAAACCAGTTGGGCTCGCCAGCAAGTCTCATGATTTGGTCTCGACTGTCAATGTCATCAAGAATAATAAGAACTTTCTTGTCATGAAATCTCGTCTTGATCATGTCAACCCCTTCATCAATGAAGCATAGGTCTGTGCAACTCAAATGGAGAATGTCGACAACAATTTCTTTTGTAAGTTTATTATATCATGAGTCCGAACATCCTTAAGAAAGCAGCAATATCTCTGAAATTGAGAGGAGATTTGTCTGAAGACAGTCTCGTCGTGTCGTCTTTCCAATGCCACCCATACCATGAATCACGATAAACCTTACATCAAAAGCTTCTAGATCTAATTGCTTCATAATCTCATCCGTTCGATCCTTAATTCCCACCAAATGATCAGGCAAATCTGTCCTTCTTGTCCATAACAAATTTGAAACCTCTTGGACTGTGAGATTCTTCAGTTCCTCTAGGCTACCACATGCATGACATGCAATCATCTCAGATTGAAAAATTATGAAATCATTCCGGTTTGAGAGAGAGCGAGAGCGAGAGCGAGAGAGAGAGAGAGAATATCAATTCAATTATAAACTTTTCAATTTTAATAATATTGTCCAAAACTTTTACACAAAATTTCAATGTAGCCCTTGCAGTCAATATCCACCGAAAATTGCTTAAGTGGCAATCTATGCAGGATGTCATTTCAAGTAAAATTGTCCACGTCAACTTGCCACATAGGACAACGGCGATGAATGGACGTCATGTTAGTAATTTCTCGTGGCAATTGGGCAGAAAGGTTACATTAAAATTTCACGCAAATACTTATGACCACATTAACAAAATTAAAATGTCTTGTGCTCAAATGTCATGCACAATAAATTTAGAACTAATTTGATAATTATGCCTCCATTTCATTTTATACTTTTTCACACCGGTTGGTTTCTTCTTGTCGCACACAGCTAAGAGCGAGATCTCTAGAACTTTGGTTAAATATCAAGTCTTTGGTAAACTCGGTCTTGATAATCTCTTAAAGCGATAGGGATGAGTTTGAAGGGTAACGGAAAATAAAAAATCTCACTCGCAATTGCCTTGAATATAGGAAACAAGAATAATCTCTCAAAAGCATTTTTCTTAACGTACCCATGGAATAGAATACTAACCGAAAATGAGGAAGATTTTCGGGAATCTATATCAACCTTGATTCAAGTTACCAACAAACATTTCTCCAAATAAGTTAGAAATAATTTTAGGTTACCCATTCTTTTTATAATATTGGTAACTGCAAACTAGTTGGAACTTTAATCGGAATAAATTGGTTAGTAACTCAACTTAGGATTGGTAATTTAACAATAGATTTCGTTGCCTAATAATGTTCGTAACCTGTGCAAATAAAAGTTGGTGCGTTATTAACGAAAGTTTGTGAAGGTTGGTTGTTTTGAAACAAATAATAAATATTGATAAGTAGCTCAGATAAGAATGTGTAGCTTAAACTAGTTATTCACTTAATTAGAAATTAGTTAATATGACAATCATATTAGAGTTAGTAATTCGGTACAGGATTTGGTAATTTTGAGATGTGGAGTAAACAATATGGTAAGTTGTACAGAAGTTGTAAATCAGCAAACAATCTAATAAATTTAGTGAATGATTTACATAAAAGCCGGTAAGCTAAAACTAGTTTGTAAAACAATGGAAAGTGAAGTTGGTAAGACACAAATTAAAGTGGATAAATTCATATAAAAACCGATAACTTTAAAATTAGGGATGGGCATGGAGCATGGGAAATCTGCGCCCCGCGGTGGCCTACCTTGGATGAGGCAATTTTTTTGAGGAAATTTTTTCTCAAAACAATTGCCTCCCTGGGAATGTTTCACGACACAAGTTGGGCATGGGTAGTAATAGGCTAGCCCTTCCCGTTCTCGAGGGTTGAAACTATTAATGCGTTTAACGAAAGATAGAAACAGTAAGGTTTAATGAAGAAGGATGTAAGTAAGCAGAGAGTAACGGCTAGGGTTTATAGAAAAATTATCACAAATTAGGATAGAAGGTAGCTCCATATCTCAAGTTAATTTACAACTGTTAAAGTACTTATCCATTTTCTGGAGGCTTTTAGATTTCTCCAACCATAACTACAACTACTTGGAAGTCCTTAGGTGAATTTTTGGTTAATCAAGATATGAGGCCATGAATAGGTCCATGTTTAAAGCAACAGCAAGAACCAATTTTTATGTTTTAACATTCTACTGTAAATCACTATAGAAGAATATTCAGTTTAAGGTTGCAGATCTTGTCTATGCACAACTGGCCACTAGAGGAGCCTATGACCCTGCCCCACCACAATGAAAACAAAAACCCAAGATTGATAACACACCTGAACTTAAGTCAGTCCTTTGCAAACTAATCAAGAATTACTCTAATCAGAAATATACTGGAAGATCGAACATCTAACACTTACGGAGATCCTTTTTTTTTTTTTGGTTCTTTTGGATAATTGCATACAAAGATCCTTGCAATGTTCGGTCTTGTATACTCAAACCAAATAGAAAAACATGACCTATAGTATTTTCTTATGGGGTTATAAAACTATCATCATAAAATCTCCATTATTTTTGTGTAACTCGGTGGTGCGACCGTAATTAGCCGGTTATTTCAAGGAAAACAGCAGCAAAGCATATGAATTCCCTAGGGCTGAAACCAAAACCACAAGGATCGGTTTTTTCCTCTTGGCCGTAAGTTTTGGGATATCGTATAGACTGCGATAGACTAAGTCTATGCTATAATTTCTCTAAGTTTCCTTAATGTAACAAAAACAGAATGATCTAACATCAAACTCAATCTAATTTTTCAGGAAAACATTATAGGCATAGGTCAAGGAATTTACACCAAAAGTCCTTAAATTCATATACGCAATGCAATTCAAGTTAAGAAACTTAGATTTTTTTATTTTTCACAAATATATGGTCTTACTATTTTATCACATCTTAGATCTTCACGGATATCTTGGGTTTTTTTGCATTATAGATTAATTAATTAAGTTTATATGCCTTAACTTTAATTGTTATAAAAATTTGATATTAAAAGTGAAAAGCCAATTTGTGCAAGAAGCCTCGTCCTCTGAGCAAAATTTCTAGCTCCCTCATTGCGTCAAATCCAACCATATGTTGCATAAGGTTGGACAGCAGCAAATCGAAGAACTATTCTTTAAAGGAACGAGAAATCGAAAATTTTCAACAAAGAAAATAAAGTCAATGGATAAGCAAATAATACCCGTGATCTTTTAGATTCCTTCCTCTAATTCTGACAACCTCTCTTAAAGCCTTCTTCCACTTCTTTGCTAATTCTTTCCCATATTTGCTCTTGTGCTTCCGAAGGGCTTTCCGATATAACTTAGTCATAAGCTTGACATCATCAGCATCCACGTCGTAAAATATAGGGAGGATAACTTTCTCATCGTTACCTCTCGATAGCTCCATTATGTGTGCCAGCTCACGGAGGCACCACTTACTTGAAGCATAGCCTTTGGAGAATATCGGGATGTAAATTCTGGAGTCATTGATAGCTTGCAAGAGACCGCCTTCAATCTCTTCACCAAATCGGAGCTCTTCGTTGTCTTTGAAAGCACGGATCCCTGCACCAATCAGGCCATTGTAGAGACAATCAGCCATGGTTAAACGGGTGTCGGGACCTCTGAAATTCAGGAACACCTCGTAACCCCTCCCCGATCCGCCATCACGGCTACTGCCTGTCCCAGCTGCCGTAGCCGTCTCTTCTCCTTCCTTCTTTCTCTTCATTCTGGTAGCAGGACGGAGAGAGGGATCCTCGAATTGGGTCTGCCCAATGACTTGGGAAGTCTTGAGTTTGATCCTTGTAACAACTTGATGACGCAACGGAGAGAGGTCTCTCACTTTCGCTGCGTTCGCCTGGAAGTTACCTGTGGCCTTCCTTCGCAGGTGAAAAAACCATTCAGATCGACAAAATAATTGCTTCGAAGAGGAAACACGGAAGGAGAGAGAGAGAGAGAGAGAGAGCTGTGCATCAGTTTTCACCTTCAAGCAATGAGTGGGGAGTGGAGGACCATCGCTTCCAATCTCGCCAAGGCCAAGGCCGCGAATAGGCGGCCCCGTGAGCGAGGCTGCCTCTAGGAGAGAGAGTCGGGGACAGAGATGGTGGCTTAGCCGAGACAGGACGCGAAACGATCGGCACAGGCGATGGCCGGGGGTCTCGACGACAAGGGGTGACAGCACGGGAAGGGGATACGACGTCGACGGCGATGCAGCGGCGAGGTGGCGGGGGCTTGCGGTGACCGATTGGCGGAGGGGAGAGATAAGGGATGAACAGGGGATTTTTCAGAGTCCGCGTATTTTTTTTTTTTATAGAAATTCGTCAAGAAGTGAGGGCAGTTTGGTCATTTAGAAGAGGGGTAACCGCACCATGGGGGAAAAGAGACTGCCGGAGACGGAGTCGCGCGTTTGAAGTGCTTTGCGATAAGAAAGGATTAAAAGAAAACGGAAACGGAGAGACGGTCAGCTAAGGTTGCGCATCTAAGATGGAAATCGGTTGACGTTTTTGACCCGTTTCCATCTTTTACCTAATTTCTTCTTTTTCTAATTTTTATGTTTTCTTAATCACCCTGTCAAAGATGGTGTCACGGTCAGCTAAGCCGCGCTCAAACTAAAATTAGGTAACTTTGCCCAAGCTTTACGTGGACATATATTGATAAATGTACTTTAATTATGTTTGTTTTCATTTTTATTTTTATTAATGTCATTAATTTGGGATTGTTCATGACACTCCGTTTGTTATCCATTAGGTATAAAATTACCAAGTAAAACCAATTTGTCAAATCAAACATGAAAAATATGTTCTATAGTTAAGGGGTAATTTTACATCTTAAATTTTCTTCCTAGAGTAGTTGATACCATATTTAGCATGTTAATAATGTCATCATGTCCTGAACATATTATTATGTCATATTCAAAGTGGGTACCGAGTTTGAGAATCTAACATTATGAGATTGTATAGATGTAAAGCTGACATATGTGAAATATTTTATCAATATTGATGATTAACTTCACATAAAAAATTGGCTTCTCATACATGGGCCTCAAGTCGGGAAACAAGAAGGGAGAAGGAAGAGGCAAAGGAATCCATTGTGATTGTATTTAATTTTTTTGGCATGGATTTGCATTGAATTAAATTATGAAAATCAATCATTGTGTGAATCACGGGATCTCCAATCTCAACTTTTTTCCTAGTGCCTCCCAAAAAAAAAAAAAATGGCGCGTTAAATAATATGAACAGCCACGTCATCTAATGGCGAAGGCAGAGTAAGCCCACATGCACCAGATGCATATTAGACCTTGCTCCTTCTACACGCGCAAACCCCCCAGGATGATACCTGGAAGAGAAAACGAAAGACCCACATCAATTATATTTGTTCGTAAGCCTATTTTATTTCTAAATGAAGAAATAGTGACTCATTATAGCCAATAGAAATAATAGGCTGGTTGTTAAGGCCACTAGGGAGCATACATCGAGTACCCCACGAAAGCAACGACTGAAAAATTCACAAAAGACTGTATTCCAATTTGGCGCCTTAGCTCCACACAAAGCCCAATCGGACTTGATTCCAATTTGGGCTCCCGCCATTCTTGGAAATGACTGTAGGCTTTTATCATAAATAAAACATACATTCGAAAGGTTGCAATTATTTACATAGGAGATGAAAAAGATCCACAGCCCTCACATTAATCTTGCGATGCGATTATTTTCATACATCACATAAGCGATAAAGTGAGTCTACACAATCATGCCAAAATACACAGGTAGGTTTTTCAACAATATGCATGAGCTCACAGTTTGTTATAGGTTTGTTATGTTTAAAAAGAAAATGAAAGGCTATTAACTCGATTTAGTTACAACTAGCTGCATTTTAGGCGGCTAAACATTCAAAAAGGCAAAATGCCAAATAAAGCACCTTTGACTTCAGCTTTTTGGCTCTTCATTATCATATCATCTCGCAAATTTCTTTGCGCTCTCTGCCTCCATTATTGAACTCCGTCCGGTGAAAGCTGAGAAAATTTACGAGAGCATACACCAAAGGATGTTTTCTTCAAGAAAAGCAAACGTCATGTCATTATCAACAAAGCTTCACTTGAAATACTACTACTGCCAATCCAACAGTCCTTTTCATCATCATATGATGTCTAAAAAAAAATTACAGATATATGGGGCATCAATTCATGTATTAGAATCCGTTTGTTTTGCGAAAAATAAATTATTTGAAAATATTTTCCTAAACATGATTATTTTCAAGAATGAATGAACGAAATACATGATGAAAATATTTGAATGTTAATTATTATCAATAGTAAAGATATTTTACACTGACTAATTATTTTAAGCAAGTCAAGCTATTATTTGCTTCAAGCATTTTGTAATATTTTGTTTATCCTCCATAAATTCAACATCATACAAATATATTGTTTCTCTTTTGTTGCCTCTCCTCCTTTTGCTCCCCAATCTAAGGTAACACTACGCCAATAGTACAGTTTTTTTTTGGTCGAAAAGGCGAGAGTACAGTTTTGACATCAAATAGTTGACGCGTTATATAACAATTTACATATCTTAATTTATTTGGGCCAAAATTACTTTATTTAGTCGGCCCATAAGCTTTGTGGGATATTGGACCTCACTAAATTTGTTAATTGGTTTAAGGTTTCGGCTTTAACTGACATACTTTCTGCGGTTGATAGAAATAGTGATTAAGTGGCCAAGTGATCCCTTCGGTTCAATTTCTTCTAGTGCATTGACCACCATGGAAATCTACACTAATTGACTAGTTGAAAGAAATGGACCACTTTTCCCAATTATAAAAGATTAATTCGATGAAATCAGTAAAAAAGTGGTCTCTCCATTTCACGATGCCTCATTTTTAAGCTGGTCACCTATGCTCTTGTGCCTTGATATATTCATGACTTATTTGAATTACTTCAATTAGACAACAGTTTCATAAAGACTCTTTCAAGCCAAGAACAAGAAAAAAAAAAGCATATTCACATAAAGACTCACTATGACAATACTTATGAATTGCGCCTTGAAATATTGGGTAGAGGCAGAGAAGCTTATTACAATCAGAGATGAAACGATACAAAGATGGGGGTTCCACAGCTTTCGTCGATTATTGCTAAGTGGTAAACATTGTCTCCTCACTTTGAATGCGATGCTCAAAGCCAAAGAAGCCGTGGAAATAGCAGCTGCTGTGAAAAGGCAATCTTTTCATCCTCATTTCTTCGATTTTCTAATGCAAAGGGATCGCCCCAGCAACTGCTCACTGTTTGAATTTTCAGACTGTAAACTGAAAAACCAACCTGAGCATGCCATCTTACTGATTTACTGGCCAAGAAGAATATTATAGACATGGGGATGAAAATGTTGTTGGCAAGGATTAAGCTGTTTGACATTATTGGACTCACAAAAATTAATGGTCGAATAAACTACGAGGCTGGTTAAGACTATTCAGAGGAGGTATGCTGATCAATGATCTACTGACGTACAAAGAGTTATAAGCAACTGTCAAATTCCCCAGTTTAATTTTTTGATTGGAGATGCACAATTTGTAGTTTTGCGTAGAAATGATAGAATTCACAGAATGAAGAGAACTTTTGTGGAGTCTTCTCTTCTCGGCATCTGAGATTGACGAGCTCGCCTTTGAAGGAGCGAACTTCAGAAGAGAGTCCGTTATAACTGTCTTTCCCGCGCTTGAGAACTCTCTCCGCTTGCAGTTGTGCATCTGGAAGCAGAGCTTGAAGAACCATTGATTATGATTAGATCGATTAGTGTAGCATCCAAGTCCACGTCACTGGCCAAAGGAAGCTGCATGAGGGCATTGAAGCAGACAATTAGCAAAACTTCAGCGACGCCCATTGTTGCCATTTTAACTGCCTGATTATGCTGAACTGTTGTAATAGGATTAAATGAATTCGCACAACATGTTCCTAATTAGTCTCAAGAAAAGAAAAAGAGAGGGATGACAATGTCTTTGAAAGGTTTATACAAAATGATACCCAAAGGTAAGTCCTAGTCCTGTTTCATAAAAAAAGCTGTAAAGGCCTTTTCATTTTTTTCTGAGCAACGTCAGTAGGTGTCAGATCTCAGTTTCAAGGTCCGAGGTTGAAAGTGATTTACCATGGCACATCTAAACTTACCTAAGCCTCACTCAAGCTGTGACATCTTGGATTTTTCACTACTGCTTTCAATTAAATTAATCGGGCCTTTCATTGATGCGCCTATAAATCTGTTCTCAGAACTGATCACTCTCGAGATAACTAGACTAACTAAGGGAACCATTAAGGAATTTTAATGCAATAGACTTGAGAATTCGACCAAGAATCGACTATTCGACCGTGCTCATCTTTAGAGATCATTACGGCACAGTTAAAAATCGATTAGAGATCGGAGATAGATCGGTTTGACTGAGATGTGTGGCTAAACGTGGGTGACTCCACTGAATTGGAAAATTCTCGTCGATTGGCACTAGACTGATTTCTCTATCGTTTTGGTACCTTGTGTCCGTATTCGAATCCTCGAGATTTTCACGACAATCAAAAGTCGTCAATGTGTCGAGTAGGTTCATTATGGCTCAAAGAAAATCGACCACGGGTCATTTGCACTAAAAAATTTTGAAAGCTACCCGGTAGCCTAGGTCACGCTAAAGTCGCGCCTGATCAAAATTAAACGTGAAATTGAATCCGATTTCAGAAATTGAAAGTTATGTCATGTCACGAGTCATTTTAGGAACGTTGACTCAATCTCCAAAGATTTTTCTACAAACCGAGACTTTTTGGGAAAAAGTCGAGGTAGGGCCGTTTTTGTCCAGAAAATACTATGGATCATTTTTTATCGCGCAATTGGAGTGCAAGTGGGATAAATTGGTGAGGAAAAATATCAATTTGATCGAGGGTTTTTTTTTTGGTCAGTAATTTGATCGAGGGTTCAATAATTTAATTTTGAGAAGCCAAATTGGATGGATTTAAAGAGGAATTAAGGTCCAATTGAGGGGAAATCATTGCAAATTTGTAGCCCCCCCATCACCCACAACATTTGGACCCTTTCAAGTCTTCTAGAAGTGGTGGCTGATTTTCAGCCATGGAACCCAGCTGGTGGAGGGCAAGGGTCAACGGGACAAGAAGATGGACTTGAAGGCTTGGTGGCCCCCCTTGTTCCCTCCTCTCCTCCATCCTCTTCCCCCTCCAAGGCCAGTCGACCAGTCCCATTCCCCCTCCATTTGTGCCGTTCGAACTCCTTAGCCAGCAGAGAAGACCAGCTGAAGCCCCTAGCCGCCGAAGCTGCCCATCGGACCGCCGTTCGCCGTCCTCGTGCGCCGCCGCTGCCACGCGTGCCCCTCCGCCCCTGCAACATCCAACCACACCGTCTCAGCTTGTCCGTGTGTCCAAGAGGCCCTTCATCCAACATAGGCCGCCGTTCAACCGCCTTCGACCATCGTGAGGCCCTGCCGTTTGTCACGCCCCGATCCTCAAGGGCACACCCATCCTTCTTCTTGGTCGATTTTAGAATGCGATATCCCATGACTATGTATCGCCGACCCTTTCATTTATATTTGCACATGCGGAAGCAGTTATAAATCCCCAGACGATAAAGCAATGGGATAGAAAAGTAGGCCATATTTTTCAAATTGAAATTCACAACCACACTTTTATACACACGCACCTCATAGTATCTTACAACACTATTAACATAAGTTTGATCTAACACCTATCCACAAATACACAAGGTTCACAAAACGGGATGGGATCTCAATCCTCATCCGGGTCGTACTCGGGATCATCATCCCAATCCTCCTTAAACTCTTCTTCACTAAGTTTGATTTCTTCAAGCTCTTCATCCTCTGCTGGCTCGTCATTAGGGTCATCCAATAGGTAATCCTCCTCCGGTCCCTCTACGGACCTGAAATGGTTATTCAATAACCAATGAGACCACGACTCAACGAGTTTTACCCCCTAAGACTCGATCAGTAAACCAATACGCTACTCGGTTGCCTAAGTATAGTACGAGTCAGAGGACTTACCTTGGCCTCAGTTCTAACCTGCAATTCAAGGTTAAATACAGATATTCAAACAATTCACGACATCCGATCAAGCATTGACCAATCGACTTAGTCGATTACATGTCAATCGGACCATCTCTAGGTCATTCTCACTCATACCATGATTCACAAATGGTGTACTCATTCACAAAATCACATGTGTTTCTCGGGCGTCGTTTTTGCCAATGACATACCGATCACTGATACCGTGTGTTCTTTAAGGCGCTGTTTTCACTAGTGATATCCTCAATCACCGAACCACGTGTCCTTTCTAGGGCGCCGTTTTCGCCAATGTGACATTGGTAATAGACAACATCGTGAGTTCTTTAAGGCATCATTTTCACCAGTGATATTTCCTTAATCACTGAACCACGTTTGTACCACATTTGTCTATAAGTCATTCACGTGTGTTCTTTAAGGCGTCGTTTTCACCAGTGATACTTCCAATCACCAAACCACGTATGTCCAATAACATCGTACCTGATTGGTCTCAACCAATAATGTTCTCGGTTAGCTCTCATCATTCTCTCTACTATATAGCCCATCAATGTATAACTGGCGCTATATACTCATACTCGGCCATCTACCAATCAATTACTCAATAACAAACAATTTAGGACAAATCCTCAAATTTCACAATTTAAATCAATTCCATAAAAATTGAAACTCAATTAAATAAATGGACTACACCATGACAATCAACACGAAATTCCGGTCACCGGCCATCCCGGTTGAATTTTCGGAAAAATAATTAATTTCGAAAATTAAATAAATAAATATTAAAAATCCAAATTATGCCCATAATGCCTGATTGGAACCCGAGACGGGTTGGGAAAAATCCCGAGATGCATTCAATAAATATTAAAGGCTCTCTACTTGCTAATGACTAAGTCTAACCACCTAACATGCATCATTAAGTCACTAATTTAATTGTTCTAAACTAATCTAACCACCTAATTGCAATTAATTAAATCTAACCAACCCTTAAACATAATTAGCAAATTAAGAAAGCATTAGTGAGCAAAACTCACTTGGTTAAAAGCGGGAACCGAAACACCGCGACGGCGACCGAAGTTAGGCTTTCGACAACACTGGCGAGCTTGGACCGGGCCTTAAACTTGGGCCCAACAAATCTCAGCCCAACTGAGATTTGTTCTTGCACTGGACTGGGCTCGCTCTTGAGCTTGGGCTTGGCTGCGATTGGGCTTTCTCCACGGGTTGAACTTGGGCTGAACTTGTTTAAGCCAAAGACTCAATTAATGGGCTGCACCTGTGGCTTGGGCTTCAACTAAATTAAACCAGCTTGCGCTGCGCTTGCTAGGCCACTTGGTCTTGTGGGCTGAAGTTCACTTCGGCTAAAGTTGGGCCGAATCCCAATGGGTTGAACCGCGGGTTTGGCTTGCAGGCTGCAGAGAGGAGACCAGCGGCTTCTACGGTGAAAACGGGCTGATCAAAGCTTTAGCAAGCAGGTGGTTGGCAACCGGTGGCTCCCGGGGGTCTTGGGGATCTTGTGGGTGGATGGAATGGGCAAATGAAGGGCTGAAATGGGGCGAAACAGCAAGAAAACGCAAAACAATGCCGGCGGGCAGCTTCCAGACGGTCCGGCGAGCGGCGGACTCCGGAGGCCGTACGAGACGAACGGCGGCTCCGTTCGGGGTGATGCTGGGCTTGTTGGAACGGTATGGATGTCCTCTTCACGGAAATAGGTGGCTCATTTTCTGATTCATTCGGGAAGACCACTTTTAACTCGAATCTTTGACGAAAGGTTGGCTGGAGCAGAAACCGGCGGCGGCGCGGGTGGAGGTGTGCGACGGCTTGAGGGGCTGCTCCGACTTCTTCTCTGCGTTTTCTGGAGTACGAACAGCAGCAAGGAGAAGAGAATGGGCTGGCAAACTGTCTTAGTGAGGAAGAGAGGCAAGAAGGAGAGAGAGATAGGAGTGTGGGGCAAGTTTTGCCTTGGTGGGGCCTCTTGGTCAAATTTTTCCACAAGAAATATCTCCCAACTCATCCTAGCCATGCACTCTTCCTCCTTGGCTGCCATTGATCCACCAATGCATGCTCAACAAGTCATGGAATGGTCCAAAATGGTGGTGGATGGGGGGAGTTACGAATTTTTAGGGAAAATGCTTCAATTGGATTCAATTCCTTTACAATCCAATCTCAAGTGGCCACATTCAGAAAATTCTTAATAATTGTTGACAAAACATAGTTTCTCATAGAGGACAGTGATGGACATTTTGGAACTGATTTTTATCATGACTGATTCTACATCAACAAGGGTTTTCTGCTCGAAGATCCTCCTTTCGCCGTGCTTGTATGGCTTTCCTGAGCCTTCTGGGTATCTCCATCATCGTCGGACCCTCAATTACTATTGGGTTCTCATCGTGATTCCTTCTCCTTCCGTCCCTATTCAGCCCCCGCGCATTCTGCGAAGCTAGAATCCTCCTCTCGTAATCCTGCCTCGTGCGTCGGTCGCCATTCCATTGATGCATAAACTTTTCTACCTAATTAATACCGAGAAAAGGACTAACAAACGTTGGTATGGCAATTGTAACAGCAATACGTGATGGAGAGAGAGAGAGAGAGTGAGATGAAGGAACCTGTTGAGTAGACAAATCTTGAAGTGCTTCAATGTCTTTCTTCTCAGCAAGTTGTCTTGCAGCTTTCATGAGCGAAACGTGTTTGTTGTAGCAGGCATTCTGAAAATGAATCAAAAGAAGAAAGCCATAAGTAACTAGGAAAAACGCAGCTAGCGAGAGCGAGAGGATATGTGTATCTTCCTACCGCTTCTTGATGTTCTTTCCTCCATTCGAGGATGAATTTGTAGGCGTCGCCCTTTATTCGTTCAATGTACAACAGTTCCTTCTCCACTGATTTCAATTCGTTTTTGACCGATGCCAATTTTTTCTTGACAAAAGCGAATTCAGCATTGAGAGCCAAGTGCTGCTGTCTAGTTTTATCTAGTCCCTCTTCTATGAGCTAAAATACATAAGCAAATCATTAGCTAGCAAGAAGAGAAACAAAATTAGTTAGGCCAAGAGTTTGAACATGTAATTTGTCTGATTTTCTTTACTTGAACTTGCTTTCTTATGGTTAGCTTTGAGCCCAAAGAATCCCACATCTTCCCCTTGCAAGCAGCACTTGTCATGGCCTCCTCTCTTGCCAATTCAAGCCTTTTGATCTCATCCCTGGTCTTCCTCTCCTCATTCGAATCAAGTCTCTGCCATGGCTTTGTACAATGCAACCTCCGGATCTGTATTTTCCCGAGCGCAAAGGTTTGGAAACCAAAAGAAGTCAGGTCAAAACAAAGTCCGTAACGCACCCGGTCGCGTGTCGAATCATACCTTTTGATCGAATTCTTGCATGGACATGCATGGATCTGCCTTCCTTTGGGCTTCGCTTATCTTTTTTAAGATCTGCCTTTCGTCGGCCAGGTTGTTGCCTCCATGAAGCATTCCAAAATGCAAGCTCTACACCATTGTATCAGCCAAAGTACAGTATCATATCGGCTGTAATCGAAGCCTTGCTCATACAATCATTTTAAATTACTGCAGGAAAAACCTTTAACCATATCTTGTTCTTACTAACCAGGTTATCTATCTCGTCCACTGAAGAGCTCGGTTTGATGGCCTTGCAGAGGCTCACTTTGTTTGCGAAGCATAGCTTGTCCGTAGATAATTTCAGCAACTTCAAGTCCTCTCTTCCCTTTTGCTGGGCGTGGTATATCCGATAGCGCAACAAGAAGTATAATCCGTCTCGATCCATCTGAGAACCAAACATATGTATCAGAGCATAATCAAACGTTAGGATTGACACCAGATATACATTTGCGGTTTGGGGAGAGGATATACGGGTAACCAACACCATCTATTGCTCCTGAACTAATCCAGGGAATACTCGTTTTTTCAGTATAGGACTATCATTAGCAGTTATATCGATTTCACTAAGTTATTCAGTAATTGTATTCCAGTTGCAAGCATTGGTTCGTGATTGCACATCATACTTGTCTTCCTAAGATACGAATTTCTTTCTACACCTACGCAAATGAGAAATATACTTGTCGACGAGAAGTTCTCGCCAGCTTTTCTTTCCTCTTTTGCTCGATGACGAACCGATGCTGAACAATCTTTTCAGTCGCGACCAAGCTTGGGTTCTCGAATGGATGATATTTCACGAAGTAAAATTGATGGACCTTTCCGCCGGCATTATCGCTTTTGTCGACCGCGCTTCCTGCTCGCTCATCAACTGCTTCGCCTCGTCTCTCCTTTCCGACAAGATAATCATGTGCGAGTGAGTAATTTACAGCACCGATGCTGTCGTGGTCGCCCTCGAAGTCGCGTTCTTGGGACTCCATGTTCTTTTGTTTCAGCCGCTTAGAGGGAACTGCAGTCGGGACCAAGTATTCCCCTCTTTTAAAGGAGAGATTGTTTACTGTTACAAGCCATTCCACTTAGCCCCCAAGCAAAACTCTTGCAGCCCAAGAAAGTCAACTCATCCTAAGTCAACGCCATGCGTGATGATAGACGGGGGAGACAGATTGAGCAGGTCATTGTCCAACCGAGCGTTCATACGCGCATTGCTTTTATTCCCACTTTCCTGAAGAGTTGGCAATGGCAAAGTTGGGAGGTTTGATTCCGCAATCTATCATCTATATCAGGAAACCTTGGTTAGCCTATGGATGATGTATATGGGCTTATGCATATCGCTAGTTCTAGCTTCCTACCGTATTATGACAAGACTGTTGGGAAAATATGACTTCGAATTGGATAAAACAATGAAGTCGGATATTTAGAATAATCAAGTCGGATTTTGAGGCGTAATGTCACTTTCTTTAAGGATTTTATTTTCCCTACAAAGTTACTAATATTCACTGGCAAATATCCTTTAGAATACAACAAAATCTCAAATGAAAATACTATATAGTAATTCTAGTACTTCTCCAGGGCCTCTCATGAAAAACAATTAAAAACAATGGTTGTATATTATTTCAAAAGAAAACAAAAAAATAGAAGAAAGTTGTAATTGAATAGACATGTTCAATAATTTATAAGAAAAACAAAAGGTCATATCTGAACAGACACAACCTTTAAGGATTAAGAATTATGTCTAAATAGGTACGAACTCTGAGATAACCATTGGAAGAAATAATAAAATTCAGAATTAAATAATAAATAATAAATAAACGTAATCCGAACAAATAAGACTGTTTCAAAAGGACACAATGGTTAATATTTATAAAATAAATCCGAATTTTCAATAAATAAAAATAGTGATCGTCGGTTAGAGCCAAATCTCGTTTACATGCGCACTCACATCTTTTCGATATGGGACAAGGCACATCTTCATTTGTTTTATAAACAAATTACCAACAAAGACTGCAATGACGGGTTTGCCTAATAGGCAGTTGGTGTTTCGTTGGTGCCTTAAATCAAACTTTTCAAAGGCAGGTGAGGCAGGTCCTTATACTATCCAAACCTTTTTCATTTCAAGCAAAAAAGGATTCACTGTTAGATGGGTTGATTTTGAGAAAATTTGTTGGTAATGTGTCTTGAAACTCTATTTATTTGATTCTTCCACTAATCCGATCCTCAAACACCATCTCAAAGTAATGTGGATTTGTTCGCCTGAAAACTGCTCTCTTCAAATCACTAACACGACGATAAGAAGTATCGCACGCTTCGACGATCGACAATCCTAGTCGAACGTTGCAGTCCTTGTACTATAAATTGATAGATGATTGTTAACCAGAAAGGAACAAGAACTTCATGATTGGATTCTAAAATTGATTATACGAAACCGCTAATAACCACACAAGTCCATCCGAAAGAGCAAGAGCAAGTGTCTGATTGATGATATGAAATTAAAGAACTCGAATGACTAAAGATAAATTGCTTAGAACCAGACCTGACATATATTGCAAGGAAGAAAAGTGCATGGCGAAATCAAGTACTGCACTTTTGGATGTATGTGCGTGTCTTTTCCTCTTCAGATGCGCTCCTCAAGAGCTCGATTGCAATAGTTGCTTGGCTGCACCAGTCAATCAACACCTTCAAACTATTCTCACCTAAGAGTTTTGAGTGCCATAACTTTTCCCTTCCTTTTTTATTCAAGCCAATTTGATTTCAATCGAACTCCGTGAGTCGATGTTAATAGCTTTCGCCCGACTGATATTGACTTGACTAATCTCTACTTGATTATTAATCGAGAAGGGAAAACTATTCCCGCTTGGTCGACTTGATTATACTCGTGCTAGTGTTTGATTGTCGATGATGTTTACAATCAATACCAGATCACATGTGTTAGTCAACATAGCATTTACTTCATCCCATGTTGATGCGCAGAATGTTCTATTACTCGGTCTCAAGTACTCGGTCGGCCTTGATTTCGTTCAGTCGATGGCTCTATTTTAGGGAGCAACATATTCAACAAGTATATAACAAGCATTTAGACTAGTTGAGTTGTTAAATGAATATTTATTATTTGGCATATTCAAATGCTTTCGCTACTTAAAAGAATACGTCTAATCGGAAAATAAATTAGTTAAATGATTTTATTGAGTAAAAATGAAAAACATTAATAAATGATTCCCAACCTACCTAGATTTGAGCAGAAAGTCCTTTTGCACCAATTGCTCCTCACAACCCTACCGTTGAGAAGTAGTTGTTGCTCCATATGCCCAGCCTAACATCCATTCGACCTAATTTCACAAGAAGAGAATCTTCTCTTTGTAAAGATGAACTCTGAATTCATGAAATACGAGTTAATTATTTAAGAGTTAATATCACGAAAAACTTTAAATTAACATAGTTATGATAAATTTACCTCACATTAATTATTTTATCATAAATACCTCAAATTTGTATGTCTGTAATAAATTTACCAAAAACTAATTTTTTTTATTATTAAAAAACCCAAACTAATACATTTGTGATAAAATTACCCTCCCTTAACTTCCATTAAATTGGATTAATAGCACGAAAAACCACAAAACCGGTACACTTATGAAAAATGGAGGGTTTCCCCGCAATAATCATGTTTCAAGTCAATAATTTGACAATAAAATTTAAAAAGAACTAATAGAGGGTGAATTTTTCACAAATAAACCAATTTAGGACTTTGGGGATAAATTTATTACGGGTCTATTAATTTGAGATTTTTTTATTATAATAACTCATTATTGAATTAACAATTTGGCTTGAGGAAGAATTGTTGCAAGTCATCTTTCGCCACATTATCTAATAGATTATCGAATTTCAGGATTCAGATCTGGTGGCACTTGCCAGTCCGAGTTTGCAAGTTGCAGAAAATGTACCTGAGGACAGGCACCGAGCCCACCACATGCTTCAATTATTCAATTGGCTTGTCCGGGAGGCACCTGCATACAAACAGCTCACTCCCAGCAACATAACATTACACATCAGTTCTCAAGATCCGACACTTACTTTATGAGCATCAAAAGGCTGACCCTCCTTTTGTCTATGCCTTACCTCCATCCATGTTTATGATTGGAATGATTAAATTTAGGGATATTTTTCTTTTGCGATGCCAATGTATGAGAACAGTTGCATTATTGAAAAAGAGGGATGATTCTATGGTCCTCATAAGAGACCGCGCCTCTATAATCTTTTATCGTGGATTGAAATGCAATAGATCTCAACCGCTCAGCTGATCTCGACTTGGACGGTTTGCATTTCAATCGAACAGTGCAAATGCCTCCTCGAAACATCGACTCAGCCTCCGAAAAAGGCACAGTTTCGTCATCAAGGACCACATGAAGGCGAAGTGGATGCGGAGGAGCTTTTCAGTGGCGTGACCCATCAACAGGCAGCGCGGTGTGCCATAGGTTTCACGTGATGTGACAGAGTGCACCAACGTATCCTATCCCTTTAGGCTGACGATGCAAATGAACAAATCCAATGACAGCTCACAGAACAACGTTCATGTGAGATCTTGTCCATGTTCTCTGTAAAGTGGCATCCGCCTTTACAGCGACCATTTTCATCAGCCGGTTGAAATGTTAGCCAATGTTTTCATCGCTTAAGAGGGTTTAGAAAGACGGCTCTTGTGAAGAACTATTGTTACAAATGCCTCCATGGGGTTGATTGCAGATCAGATCTATGACAAGGTTTGACTCCATCACAAGACCGACTCAGAGGTAAGACAATGTTACTAGATCTTGTACGACAAGCAAGAGCTGTGTGACTACATCTTGTCCTGTCTGAGCAGAAACATAAGAGCACAAAAAGTGCAGTCTATAATAAAGCCCAGCATCAATCATATATAAAGTATAAAAGTGCTTCTAGCTTCCAACAATACCTCCATTTACTTAATAGGAACAACCATGATGATCCACAACGGCAGAAGATCAAGTCACCGAATTGCAAAACAATAATGAACCACGAATTACAGATGGGAAAGCAATCTAAATGATAATTTCACAACATCACATAAACTCTGTTCAGAGCAGGCGACAAATACTAGGACAGAAAAAACCACACCTCAAGCATGAACCTCCTCCTCCTCCTCTTCCTCCTCGTACTCCTCCTCATCATCAGCAGTAGCATCCTGGTATTGCTGGTACTCGGCCACCAAATCGTTCATGTTGCTTTCAGCCTCGGTGAATTCCATCTCATCCATTCCCTCGCCTGTGTACCAGTGCAAGAAAGCCTTGCGCCTAAACATAGCGGTGAACTGCTCGCTCACTCGCCTGAACATCTCCTGGATTGAGGTCGAATTCCCAATGAAGGTTGATGCCATCTTCAAACCCTTGGGTGGGATGTCACATACGCTAGACTTCACATTGTTAGGAATCCACTCAACAAAGTATGACGAGTTCTTGTTCTGAACATTTATCATCTGCTCATCAACTTCCTTGGTGCTCATCTTTCCACGGAACATGGCGGAGGCAGTTAAGTAGCGGCCATGACGTGGGTCAGCTGCGCACATCATGTTCTTGGCATCCCACATCTGTTGGGTCAATTCCGGAACGGTCAACGCACGATATTGCTGAGATCCCCTGGATGTGAGTGGTGCAAATCCAACCATAAAAAAGTGGAGCCTTGGGAAAGGGATAAGGTTGACAGCGAGTTTCCGAAGGTCAGAGTTAAGTTGACCAGGGAACCGAAGACAACATGTCACACCACTCATGGTAGCAGAGATGAGATGATTGAGATCACCAACTGGAAGCAACAAAGTATAACAGGGTCAAATGCATGTCACTGGAATACAGTGAAAGATACTAGCAGATCAATCATTTTATTAATTTTACTATTTATAGATTCTATAGTGACAAAGAAATAAGAACTTAAGATGCTTTGGTGAGAAATCACAAATATTACATTAACAAATAGTTTGTTAATTTAGCCAACACAAACCATATCTAGTGGTCTATAATAGGCCATTAGATGTTGAACTTACAGGTAGGGGTGGCAAGCTTGAGAGTACGGAAGCAGATGTCGTAGAGAGCTTCATTGTCGAGCACCATACATTCATCAGCATTCTCAACAAGCTGATGCACAGAAAGAGTTGCATTGTATGGCTCAACCACCGTATCGGACACCTTGGGAGAAGGAAAGACTGAGAATGTAAGCATCATTCGATCTGGATACTCCTCCCTGATCTTGGAAATAAGGAGTGTTCCCATGCCAGAGCCAGTTCCTCCACCGAGAGAATGGCAAACTTGAAATCCTGATAGATGACAGGACATTTAACCATGCAATGAGATAATTTGACGATATAAATATTACAAAAAGTTAAATTGACAGCTTATTTCATGAATTGTTGCTCACAAATAACAAGGTTGCCAAAAATATCACAATTTTTACACCAAAATGAGCAATCATTAGTTCTATATAAGTTCTTGATCAAGGAAAGAATTCATTGCAGGAATGACAAACAGATCAAGGACACAGGGAGAGATCAGCTACCAGGAAGGGCTTTCACAGCAGTTTATGAGATTTCATCAATGAAGTTCTCCTTAAAGAAAGAATAAGTCCAAGTTATAATCATACACATTGCTCCTCCACGAAAAAACATAGCAATGTTAAGAATCAGATGTAAACAATCAAACAATCCATGGCGCACACAGAAATAGAGAAACGGCACTAATTTTCACCTGCACAATTCACGATTTTGCATTTCTGATCCAACATAAAACGAGAAAAATGTTCCCCCTTTTCATTTTTCCAGGTATGTAACTTAGGGGTCAACCAGCCATCAATGAAATTACATAATTCAACATGAAATGGCGACGACAACGACATATGAACAACATCCGACCCTCGATTTTTCAGATACAAAAAGTGTCTGTATGCTTTCATTTCTATAGCCCTGCAAACCATCCCGATGCTCCAATCTCGATCGTGTAGAGGACGGTTCACTCGCCGCGCATCACACGACGATCATTTTCATCTAGTACCGATGAGATCTACCCACATTTTCGCCGCAGGCGACTTCAATCAACAAACAAGAGCCAAAATCCATCTTCTAAACTCAGAACAGGCAACATCAAACGCAAACCCAATTGACAAACAATGACCACCAGCTGGAAAAAAGCGCAAACAGCTCCACAAGCAATCAAAGAAAACGAAGATCTGGGAATTCGATTAGAAAGAGGGAAGGGGATCGTCACCCTGCAGGCAATCGCAGTTCTCGGCCTCCTTCCTTACGACGTCGAGGACGGCGTCGATCAGCTCGGCGCCCTCGGTGTAGTGTCCCTTGGCCCAGTTGTTGCCGGCGCCGGACTGGCCGAAGACGAAGTTGTCGGGCCTGAAGATCTGGCCGAAGGGCCCGGATCTGACGGAGTCCATGGTGCCGGGCTCGAGATCCATGAGGACGGCGCGCGGGACGTAGCGCCCGCCGCTGGCCTCGTTGTAGTAGACATTGATGCGCTCGAGCTGGAGCTCCGAGTCGCCGTTGTACTTCCCGGTGGGGTCGATGCCGTGCTCGTCGCAGATCACCTCCCAGAACTTGGCCCCGATCTGGTTGCCGCACTGCCCGCCCTGGATGTGCAGGATCTCCCTCATCTTCGCTAACCTCTCTCTCTCTCTGTGTCTCGCTCTCCGGCGGTGGCTGCGGTGGCGGTGGTGGCGGTGATGGGTGGCGCGTTTTCTGTCTGGAGTTTTCCCGGGAAAATTCGGGAAAATGGAGGGGAAAATGTAAGGGGCGGAGAGGGCGAGAGGCTGTTGCAAATGGAGGGGCGAGAGTTAAGAGTGGAGAGGCGGGGGTGTGATTATTGGTTGGTGATGGAGCCGGGTGCGAAGTTACTAGAACACCCCTCCTATTGGCTGAATTTGCACATTTGGTCACGTGCTTGCTGGGGAGCTTTTTCAATTTAGTCCTCGGAGTGGTGATGTGTGAGGATGACTGGTTGCAGAGCCTTTTCCTTGATCTAGAGGATTTATTTTAATAAGGGAACATTGCATCGGTGAGGCGTGATCATCGCCCAACGGCCCATCTGCATTGACCGCTAGTGTATCCTCCCAAATGATGATCTCCAAATCCATGTTACTAACGTCGAAATTAAGTATTTATGTAACGGTCTATAACTTTATGTGAAATAATGACATGGCAAAGATCTGAACTTTTTTCTATTTTCTTCAATAAGATATTAAAATCTATTTTTAGTTCGATTAACTATATGAACTGTTCTCATTTTGGTCAATCATGCATCATGTCATAGTCACATGATGCCACCGGTGACTAGGATAAAACAACGATGTGTACCGCCGTATCATTATTTATTATCCTGATTTTTTTGATTTTTCTCTATTCTTCATCTCCAATCATCCATTGCTGCCCTTTGTTGCCCCCCCCCTTGCTATTGTCGCCACCGGTTTTGCCACCATTGCTCGACTTCCTTGCTCCTCCTTGCTCATTTAAGGTCACACAGACTTTGTATCCGCAATGCCAAATGTGAGATTGGGAAGAGATGTATAGAAGGATGGTGGCTCTTTGTGCACTTGCATTGTGATCAATAAGGCGAGGGTGGTTGTAGTGGTGGTCTTGCTTGAAACTAGGAGTAGTTGTGGCTAATTCTGATCGTCGCCAGCCATGGTGGCGGTGGCGTTTATCCAACAACCATATGTCCTCTTTTTTACTTTGATTCTGAAGCTATTCATCTTAGCAAATACATATGTTCAATTGTCTCTTTCTCATTAGAATAGAGGCACTTCCCTTTGTCTCATATTTCCCTTTTAGACAGGTTCTTCTTCATGGTGAATGTCTTTCAAAAAAAGTATCCAAAAAATCTTAAACTTATTGAATGGTAGTCAATTTAGTTATAAATTTTTCAATTGTACTAATTTAGTCCTAAACCTATTTTTAGGATTTGCCAATTAAGTCTAAAGCCTTTTAATGAATTACTAATGTAATCATTCATACTAATTTTGATCAAAAATCACTTACATGACAATGCAGTTAGCCGTCCTACGTGGCATAGCCACATTGACATGGACAATTTTTTATTTTTTAAAATTATTCCAATTCTTTATTTAATTTTTAATTTTTAATTTCTTTCTTTTTCTTTTTTTCCTTTTATGGTTCAAAGGGTCGGTGGAGACTGCCGACCACTAGCCAAGGTGAGGGTAGGTAACCCTCGTTGGCCTTGTGTGAGGGTATTCAACACAGATTGAATTGTCACATCAATCAGAAAAATTTTATTCGTAATTCACTAAAAAGTTAAAATTAAATTTGCACAATTGAAAGGTGTATAGTTGAACTGACAAATTGTCAAAGGGTTTAGGAGTAAATTGTCCAAATTAAAAAAAGTTAGAGTTTAATTCATCATCATATAATAGATTTAACATTTTTTTGGGAAATTTCCCTATGCCTTTCCTCCGAGCTCTTTCAATAAACGATAAAGCCGATTTCACTATAAGCTTAGGTCACAATTTTTCACCTGAGGCCACACAAAATTGTCTCTTCTTCTTTTTACTTTAACCGAGGATGTCATCCTAAATTGCATCGAAGTCCCCAATACCAAGATCCCCATCCACGAATTCTGACACTCAACTCATCAATAATTACACTAACAATGCCTTAATTGAACCAAATGAATCCCAACAACTTGTAATCATTGTCTCCAATTCATGAGCAGTCTTGTCTGTAGCTGAGAATGATGAAAAAAGTCGTGCAGAGAAAAAGGTGAAATGCCATTTGATTCCGCCATCTCTGATGGCTTCATTTATCACCATAGAAAGCATAATAGTGAACAAAAAGAGTGAAAAGAGGATCCTCTTGCCTTGGTCCCTCGCTAGGTGTACAAAACCAGATTCTTTCCCTGTAATAACTAAAGCCCATATGGCTCAGAAAATGTGCAAGACATAATAACCCAATCGGCCCATTTTCGTTTTAAGCCTCACGTCGTACAAAACTTGTTCAAGAAAATCCCATATGACCTAATGGTAAGCCAACAATAATAATCCTTGATGGAATTTCAGCTCGGTGCTTAATAAGGAGAAATAGCAAAAAGTCTTCAACTTACTATAATTGTGTCAATTCAGTTCTAATTTTTTTTTTTTTTGGCTAAGCGAGTCCTAAACCTTTTTAAATTTGTACTAATTCAATCTATCTAGCCATCTTACGTGATGCAATCAATGCTGACGTGAATAATTTTCATAATTTTTTAATGTTTTTTCAATTTATTTATTTATTCTTTTCTTTTTCACTTTATATTTTTTTTCTCTTTCTTCCCTTCTCCCTCTAGCTATTTATCGGACCTTAGCAACCGCCCAGAGACGAGGGTCGACGAGATCAACCTCACTAGCCATAGGCAATGGCAAAGACGAGACCTCACCTATACATGACAAGGCCAACCTTGTTGTTGCTAGGTGAGGGGAAGCCTCATCCGCCCCTGGCGGATCTCCACCTTGCCAGCGCTTGATTTTAGCCGATTTAGGATGGTCAATATTTATGTCAATGATTTTTTATTAAAATTGATTAGATGGCTTGAATTGATACAAATATAAAAAATTTAGAACTCAATAAGAAAACAAAAAAGATTTGTGATAAAATAAGCACAATATAATAGTTTAAATTTTTTTTTTTTTTTGGTAATTTTCCAAATTCTTAATACAACATCATGTCTTGTGTATCACGAGTAAAGATACATCCCTGGGCCATTACTGTCAGTACTTTATGTAGAAAAAGAAACTTCATCCGGAGGTTTGGATTGGTGGGACTCATGACGTGCGAAGAGAAAGAGAAAAGTCTTTCCATACATGATACACCCATCTCACCCTTATTACTCTCACCCAATTACACCTCTCTCTCTCTCTCTCTCTCTCTCTCTCGGCAGGAACTGACGTGGATTTTCGCTCAATATTTTCACTTTACTTTCGCACTAGCTTTCTAATGAGTAATGATGGAGGACTCGCTTTACGTCGAACTGAGTTCGAGCATAAAAACTTTTACTTCGTGAGCTCAAGTCAAGTTTCTAGTGTCAGGTATGCAACACGATTGAGGTCGAGCTCAAGATCGGCATGGTATGAATTCAACTCGATTCAATTTTGACGTGACGAATATAATAAACATGACTTGAGGTGAATGGAGAAGCGTCACATCATGATTGCTGTGTATGTGTGTCTTGTTACATTACTCAACCACTAGACTATATGACCAACTTCCACATTGTGTGCTATAGTAGATTTTCTACACAATTCATCGGATTACATTTCTCACACACATTAAGGGAATGCATGACAAAAGTTCTGTTTCTCTATTTCTTTGTTCTGTTCCTCGGAACAAGTTTGGAACAAAAATCTGTTTGGTAACGCGATTTCATTTTTCTATTTATGGAACAGATTTTTATTTCAGAAATAGATTTGGAGCAGAAATCAGAATTTAAAATTTTTAACTTTTCTATTTTTTGAACAAAAATGAGAAATTAAAATTTTTCTCATCGTTCACTTTTGTCACCGCCCATCTCTTATTTGCCACCTGTGGGATGCCGAATGCTCGTCATCAGTTGCCGGCCACCCGCCACCGGCCCCAACCACCAGTCGCCGACCGCCGGCCACCACACTCCGGCCGCCCGTCGCCAACTGCTGGTTGCCGAATGTCGGATGCCCACTGGTCATTGGCTGCTCATCACCAATCATTGGATGCTAGAGGCTTATCACCAACCACCGGATGTTTGTCGGTGACCGTTCGCTACTCGCCACCAGCCGTCGGATGTCGGTCGCCCGCCACCCGCTGCCGGACTCTAGCCACTGGCCACCCGCTGTCGGCCTCCTGTTGCCGGACTTCGAATGTTGGACGTCATACGTCAGACTTTGAACTCCAGATGTTGGACGCCAGTTGCTGGTCGCCAGACTCCGTTGTTGGACTCCGGACTTTAGTCGCCCAACGCCAGTCATTGGACTTGGTGCTGGACGCCGAACGTTGGATTTCGGACTTCGGCCGCCCGCCACCTGTCACCAGACGCCAAATGCCGGTCGCCGAACGTTGGACTACGGCCACCAAACGCCGGTTGTTGTCGCTCCTAGAAATAGAAATTTTATTTTGTTATCAAATGAATTTTTATTTCAGAAATATAAATGTTGAATTGTTATCAAACGCGTTTCTTTACTCAGAAACTCGTCCATGGAATATAAATTTTATCATGTGTGCCCTAAATTGCGTGCTAGCAACCTCAGTTGTCTGTGAAGGTCTAAACCAAGTAACATAAAATGTGAATATATTAAGAAATGGTAATGAGAAAAATGAACACAGGGATAAAGTAGAATAATCAACTATAAGTTTGAAATTTATATTTTTGTCCTCAAATTATATATAACTATAGTAAAATATCAAGGATATTTAAGTAGAAAATAAATTGCCTAAAAAGTGGAGGCCTCTCTTCTCTTTGTGTAATAGTATAGATAGGGCCTGTTTGGTTCAACTTTAGGGAAATGCAACTTTGTATTTCCCCAAGTATCTTTGAATGAATGGGCATTTTGTGATGGTAAGTGTGTTTGGAAAATCATTTTTGGTGTATATTTTGCAAAGCTACTTTAAGGTGAAAAGAAAAAGGAAAAAAAAAGAAAAGAAAATAAAAGAAAAGGGAGGAGGAGATGCAATTGTGTGGGAGGGCAAAATTGTGGGGAATGGCTCGGAAGTGGTGGTGGTGGTGGTGGGGAGGCGGCTTGCCTGAGGTCGCGTGACTCCAGGTGACGCTGCCTGGGTTGCTCGACCTCAGGCGCGACCCAAGGCGTCACCTAAGGTCGCGTGGCCTCAAGCGACCCGGGCGATGCTCGAGGTCACCTGACCTGAGGCGATGCCCGAGGTCACCTGACCTCAGGCGAGGCTTCCCGTGGCCAGATCTGGCCACTCGCGGCTGAGCGTCGCTCGGTTGAGCTTCGCGGTGGAGCAAAGGTCCAAGGAAGAAGATGATGAACATTATTTTTTGAGGGCAAAAGGAGAAAACATGATTATCAGTAAGGGCAATATTGGAAAGAAAAAAATTCATTAAACCTCAGACTAGTATTCCGAAAATGCTGAAAGCCCAAAGTAAGTCCGGACTTGCTTTGAGCTTTCAGCATTTTAATGCTAGTATTTGGCAAATTGAGCCTAAAAAATGTGAACCAAACACAAAATAGTTTCCCCAAGGGCTTTGGGGGCCCAAAGCCCATTGAAAAAGTCAAACCAAACGGGGCTGTGGTACAAAACCAGCTAATGCAAACAACAGTTGATATGTATATCTTGAACTATGGAAAAAATAGTTTTTCAAAAGGTTAAAATGAGGAGCAAATTGGTTGTTTGATAACAATCAAGAACTTGAAGATTAAGAAGCAAGCACTAGAAGCCATTAATCAATTCAATGATAAAAATAGTGAGAGGGAAAAGATAGAATACATTGAATTCTGCGATTTATTTGACATGAACTCACCAAAATAATTAAGAGTTGGGCGGATTGATTGTCGATTGAAATGTTTGAAAGTTTTTTGCGTGGACATCATACCTATGTTTAGTAGTTGTGTGAATGAACAAGTTGATTCTTCTACTATAGAGTAAGACAGAGAAGGAGATAGAAGAATAGTCAAGAAAATGACACATCAGTGGTTCAACCTATCCACTTGCCTATTTCACTCTTCTCACTTGACACAATTTCGAGAAGTTTGATCGCTTGAGCATGCTTTCTTCTTGTTGTAGCTGTTAACTTCTATTAATAGAAACAACAATAGAATCAGATGACACCTTGAATGAGAATTATAAGCAAAGCATGACAAATACAAGAGAAAAGTGCTCTCAATTCTCGAGGGTGGGGTGGGGACGATTAAGTTTCAGAAGTGGATTTCGACTCCCACGCTCTACAATGAGGCAGGACAAAAGTCTGAAAGTGAGCGTTAGAGTAAGAATAGAGTATGACCGACAAAAAAAACTAAAAATCGTCCAACCTCTCAACCACCTCTTTGATTTGTATTTAAGAGCTTTTAAGTCCCGTTTGAGTCTTTAACCTTCAGAGGGAGTAGTCGTTGGTTCTTGCCTGTTTGGTCCAAGAAAAAGAGCCTAAATGATGGCAAAAACTGCACTGGTCTTCTCCAGAGCTCTCCGATGTATTGCAACCACTTTTTAGGTCGATTTAAATTCCAACTTGGTAATGAGGTAGGCTCTTCAAACCAAGCATATAGAACATTGTGGGGGCAATTTCTACTTCATTAGAGCGGGAAACTTCTATTGGTTTGCGGTTGGTTCTTCTAGACTGGTGACAACGTTGCTTCCTTCTGCTCACTCTCTATCACTTGGTATCCTCGAATTCCATTTTGATCATCGATCTTTTCTGAGTGTGTTGATCTTCTTCTGGTACCTCTAAGCTTGTACGGCCTTGGTAGAACCATAGAACGTGTACTCACAGAAAATCCCGTTCTTAGTAACTTCTCAACGCGCATTGCTTATAAGAGAAAAAAGCTATTGCTGTATTAGAAAAACTAATGCATTTGTAGTAGAAGAAGTGTTTTTAATCATCTCCAAAATATGTTGAGGTGTTTTATTATTAACAGTAAAATCTATGAATGTCTTCAATTACAAATATTTGCAATGACAGACGGTGAACCTTCTCCTTGTCTTTTTCATCACTGAATTTATGTAGTAGAGGAAACAACGTATTTCATGGATAGATCATGGTTTTCCTTCATAGGTTCAACTAAAAGGAAAAAAACACATGCAATAGATATATAAAAAGGGATATTTACACGAATGTGCCTACTTCTTTCTTCAGCTCCGCAAGTGATTTGGTCACTTGAGCCAACAAAATTTCAACTTTGTCGATACTCGATATGGCTGTCTGATGGCCCGGCCTCCCCCTTAGTCTTCATCTTCTTGGGAGAGAGATGGTGAAAACTTCTTGTCAAATGAATCCCAACATCCTTGATGGAATTTCTGCTCGGTGCTTAACAAGAAAAATTATCAAAAAGTCCTAAAACTATTATAATTGGATCAATTCAGTTCTTTTTTTTTTTCCTAATTGAATCATGAACCTTTAGCATTTATACCAATTCAGTCCATCTTGTCAATTTTAACTGGAAATCTTTAACATGAGTGCCGCTCGTCCTATGTGGTTTGGCCGATGCTAGCATGGATAAATTTTAATAATATTTTAATACTTTTTCAATTTATTTTTCTTTTCTTTTTTACTTTATCTTCTCTCTCTGTTTTTTTTTTTTTTTTTCAATTCTTCCTCTTGCCGGTCATTGAACCTTGACAACTGACTAGAAGTGAGGGCTGGCGACGTCTCGCCGGCCACAGGCAATGGCAAGGGCAAGTCTTGTCTAACCATGGCATGGTTGACCTTGCTATCGCAAGGCGAGAAGAATAGGCGAGGGGAAGTCTTGTTCACCCATGGCGAGGCTCAACCTTGCTAGCCCTCGCTTCTAGCCAGTTGCTAAACCTAGGCGTTACATAGGACGATTGGCATTTATGTCAATGATTTTCTATCATGTTGATACCTAAATTTTAGTGATCTGATCATTTATTTATTGCATAGAAAATTAAGAGTTAATTTTATCCCTAAAAAATATTAATTGCATAGCATATAGATTTATGTGCATTTACTTTTAATTTGCATTTTTTGCATTTATTTATTAGACTGGTGACGGATGGGTTCAAATTAGTTGACTAGCGTGACGGCGAAAGAACTCCCTACTTCAAGCCCATGTTTTTTTAATGATAGAAAATTATTTCGTGAGAAAATAGAAATTTTGAAATTTTCTCGGGATATGAATTTTTTTGAATAGGGCAGATGTGTGGAATAAATATTGCGGTTTATCTTTACAAGATTTGGAATTAAAGAATAATCTTATTGAAATCTTGAATCCTTATCAATATGTGACAAAATTGGTGAAAAATATTGCGGATGTTGATTTCAAAGAAGAGATTAAAATCCTAAACCTTCGACAATAAAAAGGCAGACACGCATGAGTGAAAGGGCTTCTCTCGGTTTTAAAAAGAAAAATTCACAAAAGGGAAATAGGGTTTTCGGGCTTCGTTTTTGCGAAAAAGCAACACAAAAAGGGAAAAAGAAGAGAATTGGTGGAAAAAAGGAGGCAAGGTCAGAAAACACTGTAGGAGACTGCACGGCAGAGACAGAGGGGAAGAGAAGTGATCGGCCAGCAAGGAGGAAAAAAGAAAAAAAAAAAGGAAAAGAAAAGGAGAGGACTGTTCATCGTCTTGTTCGTGCAGCCGCTCCGCTTGCCCTTCCGCCTGCAACCCAGCCACGACGCCACTGCTCCTGCGTCCCTGCGCCGCCCGCGTCTGGTCGCCAGCCACCGCTGCGTCCCGCCGAAACGCCTGCAACCCGCCGGTCCGCGACCCCCTGTCGCCGAGCTTTCCTCCCCCAGCCCCGGCGTCGCCTCTGACCACCCGAATCTTCCGCCCAGACGCAGCAACGCCGCCTCGCCTTCACCGGCGATTCACTCCAGCCCATCCGTCCGACGCCCCTGCAGCGCCTCCACCCGCGATGCCTCTGCTCTGCCCGACGAAGCCGCTGCTGTGCCGATTCGAGTCTCACCCAAGAGACCACCCGAGCTGCTTCCACCGCTCCATATCCGGAGCCCAAGCCACCATATGCCCGTCCGACGCCCCGGCGTCCCCTGTAGCCCGCACCACCGCGCCGGTCCGTGACCAATCGCTACTGCAAATCCGGTGGTCCGCTCTACACCAGCAGGCCTCGAACCAGTCGCTGCTGCCTCCGCCTTTGCTCGACACTGCTCCTCCTTCGCCCCGACGACGCCCGGAGCCAAACCCCCTGCATAGCATCTCCTGTTCGTGACCGGCAGCGACTCGCGAGTCCCCGCGCCGGAGCTCCGACGACTCCTACTTCTGGTGACTGGCGGCGACAAAGCATCACACGAGCACAAGCCCTCTTTTGAAAAAAAAAGAAAAGAAAATAAAAGAAAAAAGAAAAGAAAAAAAGGAAAAATCAATTAGGTAGTTTATCTTTTTTATTTACTTTATTTTATTTTTTTATGTTATTTTCATTTATTTACCTTGTTTTTTTTAGTAGAATTATTCCTGAATATATGATTGAGATTCCGACACGAAAGATCCCAAAATTAAGGATTGACAAATTCATTTTCGCGCTCGAAATTCGACTTACAATCTCTGGCAAAAAAATCAACAATCCAATTTCATGTCCGAGATTCGATTCGTGATTTAATTTTAAAATTGGTCAACCCGATCTCACGCGCGAGATATAATTCTCCAATTTTTAGATATCAAATTTATCTTGTTTGATTTGTTGTCGCGGTGTTTTAATCAATTTTATTTCGTAAAAGGAAAAGAAATCCAAAAAAAAAAATTGAATTAGGGTTAGGTTCATTTTAGAATATTTCTAGTCTTAAGGTTATCTTGCATATTTAGAATTGCAATCTTATTTCGATATTGTAAAGAAAAATCCAAAAAAAATGCATTCATTTAGGATGTTAGTTTTTTCTTTTTTTTTTTTTTTAAATTTAAATTGCATGTTTAATTATTTGACCATTTTAAATTTCGAATTTTATAAAAAAAAAACACAAAAAAAGTCATTATGCATATGTCATATAGAATTAGGGCATCCTTCTTATGTCATTGTATATTAGGGTAAAATTGCACTTAGTTTAATTCTAGATAATATTTTTTTTCCTTAATTCATTAGAGGTTTAGGTATTTCCTTAGATAGATTGCATTTTACGATTACTTGCGTTAAGATAATTTTAGGTTTTGGTTTAACCTAATTCCTAATACAAATTGAATAGAATCTTAATCTAGTTAGATAATTTTCACATTTTTTATAATTTCGAATTTCATGAAAAATACAAAAATGTCTTAGAATAAATTAGTTTTATTTTCTAGGATAAATTGCATTTTTTTAAGAAAAAAAAAGAAAAAAATGTCATGTGCATGTCATATAGGATTAGATTCATGAAATGCATGTCGTTTAGCGATTGCTGCTAGTCCATTTAATTAGAAATTGCATGTCATTAAAATTAGGTCATTTAGTTATATTGCATTGCATATTGCATGATTCTCATTAATTAAATGAAAAAAAAAAAGAAATTGCGTGTTAATTAGAAATTATATTTGAGATTGTCGATGTAAATTTTGATCTAATATTGCAGATGCTTTCGTTACTTTGAAGTAAGTTTTGCAATTTATTCACTATTTATCTAGGTATTAAATTGGTAGTTTGCGCACCCGCATGATCGCCTCACATGTTAGGAATATAGATTTAAAATCAATTTAAGCTGCCTGCAAAGACATTTTTGAAAATAAAAGAGTGGTACTGAAAGGGCATTAGAGAAATCTAGTGTAATCAAGTCCTCGTACCCAAAATTTCTGGTTCATAGGATAAAATAATCCTCTAATTATTTTACTTATGTGTCTAATCGACCTACCAAACTCCTAATTGAAAATCAATTGCATGTTAAGAATTTGAACCTAAATTGCGAATTGGTATGGACTTGGGAAAGCCCGAGCTAAGTTTAAGCTTAGTAATCCATTAGCCAAACCCTAGGTGATTCACCGAAAATATGGTCGCCCTTGCCACAGGCAATGGCAAGGGCGAGTCTTGTCTAACCATGGCATGGTTGACCTTGCTATCGCAAGGCGAGAAGAATAGGCGAGGGGAAGTCTTGTTCACCCAGGGCTAGGCTCGACCTTGCTAGCCCTCGTTTCTAGCCAGTTGCCAAACCTAGGCGTTACATAGGACGATCATCATTTATGTCAATGATTTTCTATCAAAATTGGTTGGATGGACTGAATTAGTAGAAATGCAAAATGTTTAAACTCAATAAGGAAATGAAAAGATTTATGATCAAATTAGCACAATTATAATAGTTTTAAGATTTTTTTGGTAATTTTTCAATACTTAATACAAAATCATGTCTTGTGTGCCACGAGTGAAAGTACATCCCTAGACCATTACTATCAGCACTTCACGTAGAAAAAGAAACTTCATCTGAAGATTTGGAGTGGTGGGACTCATGACGTCCGAAGAGAAGGGGAAACTTCTTTCTATACACCCCACCATTATCACTCTCACGCAATTACGCCTCCCTCCCTCTCCCTCTCAGCAGGAACTGGGGTAGATTTTGCTCAATATTTTCACTTTACTTTCATATTGTTTCCTAATAAATGAAATGTGGCCGAGAGTAATAATGGAGGACTCATTGTATGCCAAGCTGAGTTCGAGCATTAGAACTTTTACTTGGTTAGCTCGAGCCAAGAATCTAATGCTGAGCGTGCAACACTGCTTAGCTCAAGCTCGAGGTCGGCATCGTATGGATTCAACTTGATTTGATTATGTCACATTTTGATGTGATTAATATGATAAGGCCAACTTAAGTGATTGGAGAAGTGTCACGTCATGATTGATGTGTATGTTTGTCTTGTAGCGTATAGAATTTGTAACCAACTTTTCATATTGTGTATAGGAGTAGATTATCAACACAATTCATCGTACTAGAATTCTGCACACGCTAAAGGGTGTGTTTACATCCTAAATTGTTCCTGAAGGTCTAAACGAAGTAATATAAAATGTGAATATATTAGGGAAACATGATAACGAGAGAAATGAACTAAATAATAAAGTAGTAAAACCCACTAAAAGTTTGAATTATACATTTTTGTCCTCAAATTATATATAACTAGAGTATTTAAGGAAGACTAAAGGGAATCAAATGCCGAAAAAGTGGGGCCGTCTCCTCTTTATATAGTGGTATAGATAGTACAAAACCAGACGCTTATGCAAACAACAATTGATATGTATATCTTGAACCATGGAACAAATAGTTTTTCAAAGGCTACAAATGAGGAGCAAATTGTTTTGTTTGATAAAATACAAGAACTTGAAGGCTAAGAAGCAAGCAATAGAAGCCATTAATCATATTCAATGATAATATTAGCAAGAGGAAAAGATACAAAATAATGAGATCCATGATTTATTTGATATGGACTCGCCAGAATAACTAAGAGGGAGCGAATCGATTGTCGATTGAAACCTTTGAAAGCTTTTTGCGTGGACACTATACCTATGTTTCGTAGTTGCGTGACTAAACAAGTTGATTCTTCTGCTATAAAATAAGAGAGAGAGAGACAGAAGAATAGTCAAGATTGTGACATATAATAGTGGTTCAAACCTATCCATTCGCCTACTCCACTCTTGTAAATTTGACACAATTTCGATAAGTTTGATCACTTCAGTGTGCTTTCTTCTACCCATAGCTATTTACATCTACAGATAGAAACAACAACAGAATCGGATGAACACCTCAAATGAGAATTACAAGCAAAGCACGACAGATACTAGAGAAAAGTGTTCTCAATTCGTCCACACTGCCAACCTCCCAACCGCGCCTTTGATTTGTATTTAAGTGCTTTTAAGTCCCATTCATCGTAGGTTCTTGCCTATTCGGTCCTAGAAAAAAAGCCTAAATAATGGCAAAAACTGGTTTGATCTTCTCTAGAGCTGACTCCGATGGATTGCAACGTCTTTTTAGGGGCCGTGAAACACCATTTTGATTTAGAATCCAACTTGGTAATGAGGCAGGATCTTCACACCAAGCATGTAGAACATTGCAGGGCATTTTCTACTCCGTTAGAACAAGAAACTTCTGTAAGAATTATTGTGGCCCACATGATATGATTTATTATATGGTTTAATAATTATTGTTATGCTATAAGAATAATACATATTGGTTTCAAGGAGTTACGATTCTAATAAAACGAAGAGGTACGACTGTAATTGAAAGGGTATATCGCTTTGATGGAAGGCACATTTTCAACAAACGTACAAATAGAGTCCGGTCCTCTCTCCACCTACGATGAACAACAATAACCTAAAGGAATTTGGTATTCTCTTCTCCATCGATAGAATACATCAAGAATAGTGGGTTAAGGGAGAGAAATCGGATTTCTTCTTTTGGTTCAAGTGATTGGGTTTTCTACAACGATCATCAAGTGCAACGCTATGGATAAAGGTATGTCTTCATCTATTTGTGAAAATCATGAAGATCAAAAGATCACTGTGTTTATTATGAGTTTCCGCATTACAGATTTACTATGTATTGACTTACAACTTCTATTGGTTCATGGTCGGTTCTTCTAAGACCTGTGACGATAACTCTTGCTTCCACCTGCTCACTCTCTGCCACTTCGTATCCCTCAAATTCCATCGTGATCGTTGACTGTTTTGAGCACGTTGATCTTCTTCCGATAGCTCTAAGCGTCTGCACAAATGTGCCTACTTCTTGCTTTAGCTCCGCAAGTGATTTGGTCACTTAAGCCAATAGAATCTCAACCTTGTCAATATGGCTGCCTGATGGCCCGTCCTCCCCCTTAGTCTTCATCTTCTTGGGAGAAAGAGATGGTGAAAACTTCTTCTTGACCTTTTGTTTTCCCTTTGATGTCCGCAGTCGTCTTTCAACATTACCCATCATGTTAGAATTTTGAAATGACACTTGACCACAAGGATTTTGATTGCCTTTTCACTTAAAAGTTTAGAACTACATATTTGTTCAATTCAAAGGTTTAAGATTGAATTCCAATCTATACAATAGATTTGGGATTGGATTTGGAATTCTTCCACTTCATGCTTGCAAGACGGATCAGGCCTATGTGTTGCCATTGTATATATGTCTATTGACGCACATTGTAAGTATCAAGCCAATCAGTTGCCTTTGTCATATAAATGAGTATTTATTCGAGATTTATGATAGTGAACATCTCTCGCTTGCTCTTTGTTTTGTCAACTGTTTGATGGTGATATTGCACAAAAAGGATTAAGTCACAATGTTTGCCCAGACACTTAAAGCATGTTTGTTTGGGTTTTGTTTCTGTTCCCCGAAACACAATTTTTGTTCTTTTGTTCCGGCGAATAAAAAAAGAACAGAAACGCGTTTGTTTACACTTTTGTTCCTGAACAAATTTGGAATAGAAACAAGAAACAAGAAAAACTTGTTTCTTATTCCCGGGAACACTTCCGAGAAACATTTTTTTTTCTTCTTTTTCTTTTTTCTTTGGCCGTTGAGGGCTGGCAACCTTGTTGGAGCGTCGCCGGGCCCCGGCGAGGCTGAGCTTGCCTAGCCACCAACAAGGCCCTGAGCCTCACTGTGGCTAGGCGAGGCCACCAGCCCTCGTCAGCGGGTCGCTGGCCCTCGTCGGCCGGTTGCCAGCCATGGCCGAGGCCAGCAACCAGCCAAAAGGAAGAAAGAAAGAAAAAAGAAAAAAAAAGAAAAAGGAAAAATAAAATAAAAACATTAAAAAATTTAAAAAAACAAAAAAATTATATAAGTTTACCAAACGTGTTTCTGTTTTTTTTCTATTCTAGGAACATGAATTATACAAGTTTACCAAATACATTCTTCTATTCAAAAATTGTTCTCCGGAATGAACAATTTTTAAACAGAAATTTTACCAAACGCAGCCTTATACTTGCTTTTTGCAAGAATGCTAGTGAAAGGCATCGACCTATTATCGGGACGCTATAGCGAATCTGAGTGGGTTTGGGGGCGCAAATTTCCTTTTCTTTCTTGTAGTACAAGTAAGGAGAGAGATAGAACCGTGTGTGAGAAGTCCAGTAAAAGCCAGGCTAGCACAAAGATCGATTGCTTATTCTTCAGACTCCAATTTCCATCTTCCCCATGCCAGCCATCCTCCACGTGATTTAGCGGACTCCAACACACTTAAAACCAAACAAAAACAAAGAAACTCTAATGCACATAAACAAAGGGCTGTCCGAACAGAAGTAGTTGGCAGTCTCCCTTGCTTGGAGAAAGGCAGTTTAGGCATAACCGTTGGCGTTGACTCGTTGGTGCCGGACTAGGAGTTGCAAATGCAATATGAGTATCTGATTATAATAAAACCGATGCCAATTTAACACGCTACAACTGTGTGATAAACTATCACTAAATTATAATTGTTACTTGCTTACAAAGATACTAAGCATTTGCTTGTAGCGTGTGAAGTCACTTGTTTCTAACCCATTTGGTCCGCTCATTTAGCATATATTTTTCTGATTGATCATAGAAATCAAACATCGCTATCTTATGTAACACATACGTTTGCACCTCGTCGACAAGTGCACATATAGTACTTTTGAAATGTACCGCAACAAATATTATTTCATTTCAACTGCAAAAGAAGTAATGTCTCAATTTCCAGAGCATTTTTAACACGAGAAAATCAATGCATTGAAAATAATGAATCTTCTTCATTTAATTGCTTGATACGTGTTAAGAGCTATTGTGCACACTCAATAACATTACTTTTTAATGGTTATCAACCACAAACATAAGTATACAAACAGGCAAACCAAAATAAAATTGCCCAAGACAATTAAATGTATAAAATATCTATCCCGAACAAGTTTTTCCTGAGACCCAAGTGGACCGGATCCATCATACCCTTCTATCCTGTAACTCTAGTATGTGAACTTCGCTTGAGTAAAGGTCATTTATTGTTTTGGATCAATAAATTTGGGTTTAGGCTTCACTCATTGTTTGAAAAACAATTTTTCGAAAAATGTTTTTTGGGATTTTCCTAGATTATCTGGCGTTCCTCTCTTGGAAAATGAATTGATTATGGAAAACATTTTCCATAAAGAAAAAAGCCTTCTGAAATAGGACAAATTGTTTTTCATTTTTTGAATAAGAGAAAACATTTTCCTCTCTTAATCTTTCTTATCTCACACCCCCATTTGCCCCATAAAAATTCGAATTTTTTATCATTTTATCTCTTTACTTCTATCTTTCTTTTTGCTTTCTTTCTTTCTTGGCCAGTCGCCGGCTATTGCCATGGCGACCGACCAAAAGAGGAGGAAAAGAGAAAATAAAAACAATTATTTAAGTGAGTGCACGAAGGAAAATCAAATCTAATGTGTCATATCCAATGTCCAGTTCATAAAATTTGAATCCACCATCGAAAAATATTATTATTTTCTTAAAAAATTGACTTCGTGCAAAAGATAAAATTTAGTGCGAAACGAACGGAGGGAGCAAACGCGGGCCCTGCTCGCCTGTGCGACCAATCGGCAATCGCCATCTAGACACCTTTACACCCCCAAGACATCTTCCCAATTTTGCTCCCGTCCAATCAAAATCCCGAGCGCACACCGCATCGGCATTTTTCCGCCGTTCTTTTTTCGAGCGCCTGAGCTGTGCGCGCGTTGTAACCTTGTAGGGGGCAACCCTCGCCAGCCTGGCCGTCCGTTTTTTCCAATTTCGAAACGAAATACGAGGGGCCGAGTTTAAAAAAAGGAAAAAGGAGGGGGGCAAAGGAAAAGAATCCAACGGTATCTCCCCCCGATCCGATCCCATCCCCTGGCGCCCCGCTGCCCCACCCGCGGAACGGACGGCCCAGATCGCCCCGCCTCGCCCCTCGCCCTTAAATATCACCCGAGGATCTCGCCCCGATCCCTCCGCGTCGTCCATCCGTTCGTAACTTCCTTCCAGCCTGCAAGGGAGAGGCACGCAGGGGAGAAAAGCCCGCGCCAGGGGGTCGTCGTCGTCATCATCATCGTCATCGCAGCAGCAGCAGCAGCAGCAGCAGCAAGCGCGGCGACGAGGAGGAGGAGGAGAAGTGGGGCAGCGAGGGCGACGGCCGTGCGTGCGGGCTGCTTTCTTGACGGCGGTCGCTGCCGCGGCGCGTAGCGGATTTTAGATCCGACCCTCGTTTCGTCGGGTGAGTGTTCGGGTCCGTCCGTTCGTCCGTTCGTTCCGTCTCTTCTTTCGCGGCATTGTGGGGTTTGTAGATCTGGGTTTTGTCTGAATTCGAGTTTCTTGGCCGAAACCGTGGGAATTCGCGAGTGCCCGGCGGTGGCGCATTGCGTGAATCGGGGTTGAATTTTTGGGGTGGCCGCGTCCGTTTTCTTGGAATTCCTTCGTTTTCGTTCAGATCCGACGTGATGACGTTCGGGCGTTTGCCGCCACGAAAGAGGAAAGGCGTAGCTCATTTGGGTTCTCTCTCTCTGTTTTTTTTTTTTTTTTTTTTTTTTTTTTTTTTTTTTTTTGTATTCGAACGAACCGAAACTGATCTTCAGTTCCGTAGCAACTAAGGCTTCTCACGTCGCGATGCTGACTTTTTCTCGGAGGTGAAGTGTGAGTGTGGGATTTGAAATCTTGGGAAAAAGGTGCATTTCTTTTTCGCATTTTAAAAAAATTGCGGTTGGGCGAATCGCCTTTTTCAGTGTGGGTCCAGCTGCAGAGGAATGTGATATTTATTCCGTTGCTTTTTGGGGTGGATTTGATGAGGCCCGTCCAAGAATCGGATTTGATGTGTCGAGCTAATGTCCATACGTGAAGATTTTTCATGAAAGCTGGCTTCCTTCACCCACAAGATGTTCTTGGTGGTTCAGCCTTGGACAAGTTTTTGATAAAAAGGTTTATGTTCCTCTGGATGTGCTAGCGAATGATCCATCAGAAACAGGCTTGCTGCTAGTATTCCTCTGTCGCTACCTCGTTCGATTCCTTTCCCGTCGGATAACAGATCTGTTGCCGAGTTCAGAGTATCCCTTCATAACTCTATGTCACCCTTTGTTTAGTAGCAAAGATTTTACGCATTCTCCAATCGCAGTGTAATATTGGCGGCGTGGCTTTCTTCACGTTGAAGCATCAGGAAATTGTCCAATTCTTATGTTTGTGATACTGCTGAGCTAAGGGGAATTGGGAATGATTAGCAAAGTTGTATGGAGAGATTGATCAGTAAAGACCTTTGCTGAGTAATCTGTAATATAATACCCTGCCAAATAGACTATTTTCTGAAGTAGTTCTGTGCAGTGTTTATAAAATAAATCCAATGGGTTGTTTTCAGATTTCTTGCTGCTGCTTCCCTGTTGTCTTTTGCCTTGGTTTATTGTGATGGCTTCACATGTGAAACATATGGTACTGAAGAAAGTGAGAATGCCATTATGTTTAGAGCAATTCTTCGGTTGCCTTTTGCTTTTGCTTGATCTGATCCTTCCATTCATCTGCAGCTTTCTAGCAAGTTATCCAAGATGGTTGCTCAGGAGTTCACCGTTGATCTGAATAAACCCCTCGTCTTCCAGGTAAATGTTATTTGTACCCATTAGCATACCCAACTTTCTTCTGATCTTTTTCTCTTGGATTTCAGAAAAGATATTGAGCTTCGCTGTCCATACATTTTAAATCAGTTAGGTCTGTCCTGTAGGCATGCAGTAGCGTGACTGAATTACTATTAACAGTAGTGTCATATTCTCGGATATAGCACTTGAAAGACCATTGAGCTCTAATTATCATAAATGTCCAGTTCCACCTTGATTCTCTCCCTTTCTTCTCTTTTTCCAGGGTTTAGAAATTTATTTCTTACCATTGTGAGACTCCCCAGCCACTGTATTCTCTTTATATTGATATATACATATGGTTTCTTCAACAGGTTGGTCATTTAGGTGAATCTTATCAGGAGTGGGTCCATCAACCCATTGTGAGCAAGACAGGGCCTAGATTCTTTGAAAGTGACTTTTGGGAGGTACTCCATGAATAGCAGATGGCCTATCTTAAAAAAACAAGCTGTTAAGTGCTATTACAGCTACTAACAAATCTTTGCCTTCTTTGAAACAGTTCTTGACCCTTACTCGATGGTATGCAGTTCCTATCATTTGGCTTCCTGTAGTATGCTGGTGCATCTCTATGTCTGTGCGTATGGGCCACACAGCTCTTGAGATAGGTTTACTGGTGATTATGGGCATCTTTGTCTGGACTTTTATGGAGTACTCTTTGCACCGTTTCGTTTTCCATATAAACACGAACAGTTATTGGTGAGCGCTATCTCTTTCTCTCTCTAATGTAGGAATTATCTTTTTCTGAATGTTTTTGGACGTCTTTTCCGACTTTTTGTCTCTTCAACCACACAAAGTTTTTGACATCTTTGAGATTGATTTAGGTGGAACACCATACACTATCTTATTCATGGATGCCATCACAAACATCCTATGGATGGCCTGCGGCTTGTCTTTCCGCCAGCGGGAACAGCTGTTCTTTGCTTTCCTGTATGAGTATTTCCTTTGTCCTTACCATCATCCAGTGTTGTTACCTTGCTTTATGTTTTCAGCTAATTGGGTTCTGCCTAGGGTTCTTAGCATATAGTGAAGTTTATCCTAATTACTCTCAGGAGACAGCATATGAACTTTTTTATTGGACTGAGTACTCACGGAGCATAGCTAAAAAATTATCGAGGATGGAGCACGATTAAAACATTCTGCACGTCTGCTCAAATATTCATCGGAGTTTTATTCTGGTCAATTATTTGACTTGCAATTAAGTAAATAACTTTTGAAGCTAGCCTTACATGTTTATCAATT
The DNA here is from genome assembly GCA_014182715.1 of Eucalyptus cloeziana. Taxonomy (NCBI): domain Eukaryota; kingdom Viridiplantae; phylum Streptophyta; class Magnoliopsida; order Myrtales; family Myrtaceae; genus Eucalyptus; species Eucalyptus cloeziana. The sequence continues at coordinate 21,330,319 of CM024638.1, forward strand.
ACTTTAGCCAGCAAATTTAAAGTCTGATCTTCCAACATTCATTAGTAGAGAACTACAGAATATGCCATAGATGTCATGAAATAGGATGAAATCTGTGCGAAAACTTAGATTAGCTGGATAGTGAGGATGATTGGAAATAAAATTCGTAAGCTAGGGTCGGTGTTTTGCTGCAAGTTACAATTAGGGGATTTCAAGTTGAGTCTGCAATCAGTGAAGGCTCTCACAGGGTATGAAGTCATAATCAAAAGCAGGACTTAATGACAGCACAGTGAAGATTTAACATCTCCCGGCCATCGGACATACTTTATCTTTGTCCTGTGCTGCTCGATGGAGTATAAATTTGCAGTACTGTAATGCATTATGACTATTCCTTGACTTGTTTCACATAATGAGTGAATATAATGTGGATGATAGAGGCTTGAATTAGCTGGGGAAGACTTAGTATCTTTAAGTTGGAAGTCGTAGTGGATTATTCAGCTTCAATGGTAGTTTCAAGAAATTTTGTTGGGTGTTTTGGAGTGACGTCGCAGCCGCTTCAGTTAAAAGGGGCACTGCTTCAGCTTTGTCCTTTTTTTTTTCTTTTTTTTTTAATGCTAAATTTGCTGAACTTGTGACTTCTGATATATGTTCTTGCCAGTTCTGGAACTTGGTCAAGCTCATTTCTACGCCTACTACCACTCCAGCATTGTTTGGGGGTGGTTTGCTGGGTTATGTGATATATGACTGCACCCATTACTACTTGCATCATGGACAGCCAGCCACTAACATGCCACGAAATCTTAAGGTAATACTTGCACATATGCAGCTCTTTTTGCTTCACTCCTTAATGCATTGATTCTCTCTATTTTCTTCCCTCTATTTTATGGCTTGACTTTCATTTCTTTTCCATTTTTTTTTCTTTTGAAATTTGGTAGAGGGAATCTGGGTTTTGGGTTATTTAGGATCTGATTCTTTCGGATGTGATTGAATTTGAAAACTCACGTAGCACGTGCTAATTCTCTTCTGGTAAATCCTTATGTTTTGGGCAATTCTTCTCTCAGTTAGCCAAAGCTATATAATTGGCATTTCTTATGCAGAAATATCACCTTAACCATCATTTCCGTGTACAAGACAAAGGCTTCGGGATCACTTCAGCGCTGTGGGACAGAGTCTTTGGGACACTTCCTCCACCGTATGTGGCAGAGAAAAAAAGATAAAGCCAGTGACGCCATTCGTTATTTGTTAATTAATGTCTAGCAAGTTTAGGGGGGAAAGATATAATTTAGCTAAAAAGCATTCTTTCTTCATCTGTCCATTCACTCGGTAAGATATTGCCCTAACTTATCTATTCGTGCTTCCAATCGTTACGGGCTTGTTGCGTTTGTCCTTTCAGCAATGTGGTGAAGAGTCCTGTGTATATGTCTCTGTTCTATCATTTTTCAGACAAGGACGTTTCCAGCATTTATCCAGATGCAGTCTTGTCTATCACTGAGCTTCTGCTCGATATTGGCTTGGTTTTGCATGTTTGGTGTAACCCATGTGATTGCAATTATTCAAGAATTGTTTTTTAATTAGGTATAACTTTGCAAACGTGCCTCTGCCTAATATGTTAGCTGTAGGGGTGATTAACTACTCCAGTCTTTGAATTTTCATCTGACGTTCCATGCATCCCCCAAACCTATTTGGGTAAAAATGGTTCGCTTTGGTCTTTGACCCTTGCGTTAGGTATGGCCCATAAACGCTTGGGAATTTTTCCCTTGTACTAGGGCAACAACGTTGGCCACAGGGCAGACATGCATCATGTATCTATGTGTGATGTAACCTAAGCAATCATGAGCAAATTGGCAGCGCATGACCCTTTAACCTTTTCCTATTATCAATTAATCCTTCCCTTAGAAACCCCAAGCATCCTCCATCTTGGTCATTCCACGGCCTTGCAAAGACCTCGCCTGACTAGGTTTTCATGAGAGGAGATGACGCCTTTGCTCGTTTCAACGGCGAAGGAGGAGAATAGAGCTGCCATGTCCCCCGCGGGAGTTCCCTCCTGCTTTGCCTCTCCCAACTCCTGTCATTTGTTTAGACGGTATTGCATCTTTCTTTCGTGCATACCCCGTTTTGATATATTTGAAGCCAATTATGATCTAATTAGCCATGTAAGGAGAAAAAGGGTGGGAAAAAAACACATAGAATCACCCGTTACCTAAATAGATAGAAGTGACGGAATTACTTACGCATTAACCGAAAGTTTTGGGATTCAGTTTGGGTGTAAGATTTATAATTTCTATTGCACGTAACTTTTTAGAGAGAGAGAGGGAGTTGGGCAGGCTTTTCCTGTCGGGCCTTTGGGCTACCTATTCTCTCACAGAAGATCAACCCTCCGCGCGACCGGGGCACGATATAGTTTTGATTGAAGAGAGGGACAGCGACAGGGTAAACTAGACACGATGGCCTTTGGTGGTTGAGAGCCATCGGCGCCGGTGGCTACGGAGTTCGACACTCCTGTCGTGGTGGTGAGGTGGTAGCTGTGGCCTCGTGGTCAGGAGGGAGGGAGGGAGGGAGGGAGAGAGAGAGAGGGTGGATGAGTTAAAGAGTTTGGAGGTGAAATTCACGTAATTCGCTGATGCACCTCAAGCTAGAGAATTTGTCATTCGCCTATTCATTGTGGTTTTACTGCAGGTGATTGTTTGGTGCATGCAAGTCCTTGTTACTAACGTTTATCATTTTCTACCCTATTACCATGCATCATAACCGATCGTAAACGCTACTCATTTAGCACATATCATAACCCTCTTCATCGGAAAGCAGTCCACAAAAAAAAAAAAAGGTTGGTTCTTTTATTTTTCTTGTCCGCCACATAAAAAACATTTCATTTAATCGCAATTTCCACACGGTCCTCCGAACGTCGTGGCATACCCCTGTAACTCCTCCCAAATCCCCTTCATTGGTCATGTTGTAACAGAGCAGGACGTCCCCACATGGATCGCCATGCCGTCCGGAGTCGGGTCTTGCGATCGCCTTTCTCTGTCCACGTACCGAATTAGTTGGACGTAGGCGGAGAGGATGAATATGTGGATCAGGAAGTGACCGCACCCCGGAGGGCTCGGGCCATTAGGGGCGTGGCCTACTTGTCCTCCGGAACTCATCCTCGACGCGCCGCGGTTGAAATTTTGGAGGAAATGTCTAGGCCAGAAGCCAACTTTCTATCTGAGATCTCCATGGTACAGCCACCAAGATTGTTGGCGACCCTATGGAAGCCGTGTAGATAAGCTAATTACGCATCATTGCAGCATAGGATTTCTGATGCTAAGGTGCAAAATAGAAGAATGGAAATCTGATCGCAGGTTATTGCTTGACTACAGGTAAGAAGGGCTTTACCTTAGCAACTTGAACGAACATATCGTTAACAAATGTACCCCTGCCTAATACGTTGGCTATAGGGGTGATCAACTACACCCAGTCTTTGAATTTTCATCTGATGTTCCATGCATCCCTGAAACTCATTTGGGTAAAAATAGTTCGCTTTGGTCTTTGACCCTTGCGTTAGATATAGCCCATAAGCGCTGGGAATTTTTTCCTTGTACTAAAGCAACAACGTCGGCCACAGGGCACCGCATTCATCATGCATCTAGATGTGATATAACCTGAGCAATCATGTGCAAATTGGCAGCGCAAGACCTTAGCCTTTTTCTAATATCAATTCATCGTTGCCTTAGGAGTCTAAGCATCGTCCAACTTGGTCATTCCACGGCTTTACAAAGTCCTCGCCCGACTAGGTTCTCGTGAGAGAAGATGCTGTGCCTTTGCCAGCGCTGACGGTGACGGAGGAGAACGGAGCCGCCATGTCCTGTGCAGTAGTTCCCTCCTGCTTTGCCTCGCCCAACTCTCTTGTCATTTGTTTAGATGATGTTGCCTCTTTCTTTCGTGCACACGCCGTTTTGACGCTTTTGAAACCTAGTATGACTGACAGCCAGTAAAGAGAAAAAAAGGTAAGAAAAACATCATAGAATCGCCCCATCACCTAAATAAATAGAAGTGACGGAATTACTTTTGCATAATTTGAAAGTTTTGAGATTCAATTGCAATTCGGATGTAAGTTCTATATTGCGCTCAACCTTTTAGAGAGAGAGAGAGAGAGAGAGAGAGAGAGAGGGGCGGGCTTTTCTTGTTGGGCTACCTAGGGTGCGTTTGTTTGTATTTACATTCTTTTTTTTTGTTGGGAAACGAAATAGAAAAACTATTTCTTCCGGAGAACGCTTTTTTGAACAAAAATGCGCGTTTGGTAAACTTGTTCTGAAATAAAAAAGAACAAAAACATGTTTGGTAAATTTATGTTCTTTTTTTGTTTCTTTTAATTTTTTAATGTTTATTTTTTATTTTTCATTTTTTTCTTTCTTTTTCTTTTTTTCTTGCTTTGGTCGGTCGGTCGGCGGCGACCGGCCGACGAGGGCCGGCGGCCTCGCCCAACCACGGCGAGGCTCGTCGGCCCCCGGCGAGGCCGAGCCTCGCCGTGGTTGAGCGAGGCTCGGCCTCGCCTTGGCCGGGCGAGCTCGGGCTCGCCCGGATCCGGCGAGGCCGAGCTCGCCCGGCCACGGCGAGGTTCGGCCTCGCCGGCCACCGCGACGCCGACTGGCGGTGGCCCGGCGAGGCCGAGCCTCGCCGGTGGGCTGGGCGAGCTCGGCCTCGCCGGATCCGGGCTAGCCCGAGCTCGCGAGCCTCGCGGCCGCCTTGGGTGAGCTCGGGCTCGCCCGGATCCGGTGAGGCCGAGCTCGCCCAGCCGACCGCGAGGCCGAGCCTCGCCGTGGCTGGGCGAGGCCGCCGGCCCTTGTCGGCCGGTCGCCGGCCATGGCCGAGGCCGGCGACCGGCCAAAGCAAGAAGAAGAAGAAAAGAAGGAAAAAAAGAAAAGAAAAGAGAAGAGAAGAGAGAGAAAAATTGTTCTTTATTTTTGTTCCAGAAATAAGAAACAACTTTTTTTTTGTTTCTTGTTTCTGTTCTTTTTTTGTTCCCGGGAACAAAAGAACAGATTTGGAACAAAAACACAAACAAATGCGTTTCTGTTCTTTTTTTGTTCCCGAACAAAAAAAAAAAGAAAATCTGTTCATAAACAAAAATAAAGAACACAAACAAACAGGGCCCTAGTCACTAACAAAAGAAGATCAACCCTCTGCGCTACAGGGGCACGATCTTTTTTTGATTGAAGAGAACGACAGAGTGAGGGAAGACTAGGCACGATGGCCTTTGGTGGCTGAGAGCCATCGGTGCTGGCGGCTCTGGAGTTTGACATTGACGACTATGGAGCTTGACACTTCCGTCTGGTGAGGTGGTAGCTGCGGCAGCTCTTAGAGACTGCCAGTGGCCGGTCAGGATGAGTTAAAGAGTTTGGAGGTTAAATGCATGAAATTTGCTGATGTGGCTCAAGCTAGAGAATGTCTTTTGCCAATTCCTTGTGGTTTTGCTGCAGGTGATTGCTATGTGCATCTGCCTGAAGTTCTTCTTACTAACATTTATCATTTTCTATCCTATTATCATGCAAACGCGACTCATGTAGCACATATTATAACCCTCTTCGTCGAAAAATTGTCCACAAATAAAAAGATAGATCTTTTATTTTTTCTTATCTGCCACGTAAAAAACATCATTCAATAGCAATTTCCACCCGGTCCACTAAACGTTGTGGTGTACCCTGTAATGCCTCCCAAATCCCCTTCATTGGTCACGTTGTAACGGAGCGGGATGTCCACATGGATCACCATGTTAACTATATTCCCTAAAGCACTATATAATTGTTATATGTTAGGGATTTAAGTTGCACTATTTAAATGGCAAAAAAAAAATTCATTCATCATCCCATTTATATGAATGAGTTCATAAGATCAATTACGATTGGACCTTTTTTTAAGGTGTTAAGAATATATATGACAAGTTTACAGTTATACAAAATCTTTAAATAATTTCCGGTCAATGAATCATTGGGAGGATATTGATGATTCTATTGAAACTGATGTGTTCTTAAGCTTCACCATTTAGTATTAGATACCTGAAAAGAGATGAGTCCCAAATCATGAGGTATTTGTGATATTCAAACTAGAACACAGGTGTTTATCTCGGACAAGTTCATTGAACATGACATGCATAGAACAATTGACAATGTGGAAGCTTTTAACAGGGTAAATGACTAATCATTTGTGTTTTGTTCTTGTGTAAGATCCTTAGACCTATGGCACGATGCTAACTTATATATTGGATGACTGTGGTTCACAAGTGCGCATATTGACATTTCGTCAAACCGTCTCTTTACTTGATGGTTATAGTTTATTCACATACGAAGGCACATACATGCGCAACATGAAATCTGTCTTCTTGTTATATATATGTATGTATGTAGATATACAAGATAAAAGATTGATGTCCTATGCAATCTAATCGTGACATTGTATTAAAATCCTCAGCCGAAGTTGTAATCGAGAATGCATAGTTCATGTCTCAAAGAATACATGTCAATTAGATTTGGGCTTATAATTGAATTTGTGGCTTGACAAACAATTCTGTGATCTTTGTGCGATCGGGACGTAGTGAGACGGAAGGATTGAATTACACGGTTGCTAAAGTTGACAAGTTCGTTATGTTCTTGAAATATTTACACTGTTTGGGTAATCATGACATATTGCTAGATGTCACTTATGATTTGTAGGAATTGAAGATTGATTGGAATGATAAATTATTTGGTTGTGCTAATGTGTTAGTACACGTCTTACTGCCAACTCAGTGATGAACTTATGAATGTCACACATTATAACTAATCAGAATAACATTTGAATAGGAGAGACAATATTGCAAATGTATTTGCAATTAGGGCAATCAATTTGAGTCAGGTTGAAAACAAAAAATTTGAAAGGGGTTTCAAACTTTACGACAGAATCAAATATATGAATTTAGGGATGTTACATACCATAGCTAATCAAACTAACGTTTGAAGGGGAGAGACAATATTGCAAATGTGTTTGCAATTGAGGCAATCGGATCAAGTGGGCTGAAAATAAAGGGGTTTAAGACTTTACGGCTAAATTAAAGATTTGAAGTAGGTTTAGATTCAACGACCAAATTAATAATTTGAAGTGAGTTAAATTATAGCCGCATTAATGATTTGAAAGTGAGTTCAAAATTAATAAAATCAGTAATGATCTGAAGCAAGATCATAATCAATAGGGAAATTAATAATTTAAAATAGTTTTAGACTTAAAGGCTAAATTAAAGATCTAAAACGGTTTTAGATTTAACAGTCACATAGTGATCGGAAACGGTTTTAGAATCAATGGGCAAATTTATTATCTGATACGGTTTTAGATTCAAACGACTAACTAATGTTCTGAAATGGTTTCAGATGTAACGGTCGAATTAAAGTTTTGTAACGGTTACAAAGATAATGCCCTACAAAGACTTGTAATGGTTATAAATTAATACTTGAATAATGCTCTGTAATGATTACTAGAATTAATGCCAAAATTAGTGACTAAAACGGTTTCAGAACTTACATCTAGATTCAACGTTTGAAGAGAGTTCTGACTTACGGCCCAATTAATTCTTTGAAGCGGTTTTGGAGTTAATAAGTCGAGTTAAATATGATCTGGGACTAGTTATAAAAAAGGCAATTGAGAGAGAAGATCAGAGGATGATCAACAATAGTCAAGTGAATATAGTGATGAATCAAATAGTCATACATGAAAGCAATTGCTAGCATAATTGTCAAGGTGAGCTTTCTAAAGTTTCTCTTTACTATTCGACGCAAGTTGGTGGTATGTTTGAATTAGACGCTTGACATTTGTGAGGCTGAAATTGAAGCACATTAGAATTGGAGTACGTTAGAACTTGTATCACGAGGAGATCAAATGCCCGTAGTCAGGATCTGAAGAATGTTTGAATGAACACTATAAAAATACCGGGTGTTTGTAATCCAAACTTATCAGAAGAACGTCCAACGTTAGGAAAAGACCAAATGTTTGTAGTTAAAATCTGAAGAATGTCAAAACCAACGTTGTGAGGACATTTAACATTTGTGGCTAGAATCTGAAGAACAATAGAACCAAACTTTTTGAGTAAGGACCATGGGTAATGTGATTAGGCCTCCTTCCCATTTCTTCGTGCTTTTATTAAAAGGTACGAACAATGCTTTGAAAATATATGTGTATGGGCATTTTTACTTCTGCTATGAATCGTTTTGATTCATTTTTACCTATGATGTGTTCTTGTTTTCGAAACAAAATCTCAATAGCAATATCAAAGTCAATCCTTACACATTTTAGTGCTTTTAATTGTTGATCAATTCATGTTATTTGTATGATTTGATGATCGACTCTAATTTGTGATGAGAATTTTTCAAAGTGGCCTTGTATCTTCATAGCGTTGGTTTTGACATTTTTCAAAGTTTGAGCACAAACATTTGATCTCCTCATGGCACAAGTTCTGATGTACTCTAGTTTTGATGTCCTTCAGTTCTAGCCCTGCAAATGTCGGGCATATAGTTCAAACTTACCATCAACACATGTCGAACGGTATAGAGAAACTTGAGAGAGCTCATCACAAAAATTTTGCTAGCAATTTCTCTCAAGTGTGACTATTTGATTGATCACTATCATCACTCAACCATTGTTGATCATCCTTCTAACCCTATCTCTCAATCACCTTTTATAACAAGTCCAAGATCACATTTAATTCGGCTCATTACTCTAAAACCATAATACCTAAGGGACATGAGTTCTGAGATCGTTTGAGATACTAATTTGGGCATTAATTTTGTAACAGTTATAGAGCATTATTTTAGGTACTAATTTATAACCATTATAAGTCTTTATTTTGAGTACTAACTTTGTAACCATTACAAAACTTTAATTTGACCATTACATCTGAAACTTTGGAACATTAGTCGGTCATTTGAATCTAAAACAGTTTTAGATAATTAATCTGCCCATTGATTTTGAAACTGTTTTAGATCATTAATGTGACCGTTAATTCTAAAACCATTTCAGATATTTAATTTAGCCGTTATGTTCGAAACCGTTTCAAATAATTAATTTAGCATTCTAAACTCATTTCATATTATTAATTTGGTCATTGAATCGAACCCACTTTAGATCCTTGATGAGGCTATAAAGTTTGAAACCCTTTCACACTCAATCTAATCAGTTCAATTGTAAACACATTTGCAATATTATTTATCCCCTTCAAATGTCACTTAATTTGTTATAGGGTGTGACATCCCTAGGTTCATCAATGAGTTGGCAGTAAGACTTGTGCTATCACATTAGCATAACCAAGATAACTTATTGTTATGATGAATCTCCAGTTCCTACAAATTATGAATGGCATTTAGCAATATGTCATGGCTAATCAAACAGTGTGAATATTTCAAGAATATAATGAACTGTTAGCTTTAGCAACTTGTAATTCAATCCTTCTATCTCACTATGTCTCGATCGAAAAAGGATTGTCAAGCTACTAATTCAATCATATGGCTAAATTTAACTGACATGAATTTCTACGAGATATGAATTATTCATTCTTGGTTATAACCTCAGTTGAGGATTTTAATATAATGTCACGAACGATTATATTGTATAAGACATCAATCTTTTATCTTGTATATATATATATATATAAGAAGACAAATTCCATATTGCATACTCACATGCCTTAATATGTAAACAAACTATGACTACCAAGTATAGAGATGGTTTGACGAAATGTCAATATGCGCACTTATGAACCACAACCATCTAATATACAAGTTAGCATTGTGCCTCAAGTCTAAAGATTTTATACAAGACCAAAGTATGAACGATTAGTCATTGACCTTGCTAAAAGTTTTCCATATTGCTAAATCGCTCTATGCATGTCACATTTAGTGAACTTGTTCGAGACAAGTACTTGTGTTCTAGCTTAGATATCACAATATCTAATGACTTATGACTTATCATCCTCTGAGGTATCCAATTCTCAATGGTGAAGCTTGAGAACAACTGGTCTCAACATGATCACTAATATTTTCTCAAAAATCTATCGATCGAGAACTATTTAAAGGTTCAATATAATTGTAAACTTGTTATACATATTCTTAATCCCTTAAGTCCTAACTGATTTTGTGGACTCATTTATATAAATGGGATGATAAATTAATATATCTTTTAAATCCTTAATATGTAATAATTACATGGTTATTTTAGGGGATATAGCTATGGACCCTGACCATAAACACTAATATTTTTCAACGCAAATCCTACAAGAATCTTGGGATTGTTCTGCACGAAACCTGGACAAGCCATGTCGTAGCATCCCACTTCCAAGCCACCACCCCCCTGTGAAATGAAAATCGTTTGTACACGTTGAGAAAAAATGAAAAAATATTGAACATCTTTATGTAAGTAATAATATACGAGGGCTTCTATTTTTGAAAATTTAATTACTGGAAAGCCTCTTGTTTGAGGTGCAAGCGAGGGCAAGCTACTCGTGAGCTCCTCAAGTCGGACCAGCGAATTCGGACTTGGCTTGATCAAGTTCGAGTGAAGCCCGAGCAGCTCGAGTGTTTAGCTGCGTCGAGGTTTAAGTGTAAGAGTGCTAGACAACAGTCGTCAGGCCGGCACAGTTAATTATCATGGCCTTCTATCCAAAAAGAGAGAGGATTTACTTGGTTCAAGCTAATGGTACCTGAATTTCAATTGGGGTAGGACATTGCCATGAGGTGAAGAAATGAGTGAGATGGTCGCCGTAGAGATTGGGATTCACCCGTAATGTCAGAACATTTTACTCTTAAAGCAATCGAAACAGAAGAAAACATGAAAAAACATATAAACAGATGAGCACATTGTCCAGAGATAACGATGCGGATGCAATGCATGCCTCGTATTATTTTTCTTTCATGTTCTCCCAAGAAAATAAAGGAACGATTGGAGGAAATCGGAGATGAAGGAAAATAAACGAATAATTACTAGAATGAGACACGCGAAGTGGGTACCCAAATTTTTTGAAAAAAGGAGTTTAGGTTAAGTATCTAATTTCTTCAAAATTGCTTTGAATCCGAGAGAGAGAGAGAGAGAGAGAGAGAGAGAGAGAGAGAGAGAGATCTTGAGAAAATTAATTCTGACTTTGCAAACTGGGCCATGATTCTTCTTTTGCCTTTTATGGGTTTGGCACGATTTTGTTTTGTGATGGTTCTGTCCAATGCACGATGACAATCAATTAATGAACTTTGATTAAAAGAAAAATATAGAAGAGTACCATCGATCCAACTTCGATGCTGCTGGCTGTTTGTTCCTCCGGACCGTTGGTAATAAGCATTTGACCCGTGCAGAATTGTCCAGGTTTGACCGTCGGATTATAGATATCGATGATTCCTTCCGTCCCATAGAGAGGACCTTGTTTGTAGTCCTCATGGACAAGAACACGAACTGGGAAACAGCAATTTCTCCAAAATGTCACAATTAACTTCCACGATAACATTTGTTAACATGCGAATCATCGAACGAATTCGTAGGATTTCCTATATATGTACTGAGCGAGATGATACTCAAATCTTAAATTAATTGCTAATGATTCGAAAGAGCAATAAACAAAAGGGATTGGACTTGAGCAGATCCTTAAAAAACCCAAGAGGAAGAAATAGGCGGGAGATCTGCCCAGGGGTAGGAGACTTGCTATGTCACCCCTTATTCCCTTTCTGTCAGGAAGATAAAGATAGATAGGGAATTAAGGAGCCTCACCGTGGTGAAGGTAGACACTATGTCAGGAATTCGGTTCTAGCTACCATCGGATAGGCAGGTATAGTAACCTCCCGCGTCTAGGATGAGTGAGAGTGGGTGAAAGGCCCACTTCTTGGTTGGCATGCCTTACGACATTGTCACTAAACTGACAGGCACTGTCACTTCGAAAGAGCAATAAACAAAAGGAATTGGACCTGAGCAGATCTTTAAAAGGCTAAAGAGGAATAAACACGCAAGAGATTTGCCCAGGGGTGGGAGACCTCGCAATGTCACCCCCGTATTTCCTTTATGTCGGGAAGATTAAGATAGAAAGGGAATTAAGGAGCTTCACGATGGTAAAGGTAGACACCATGTCAGGACTTCGGTTCTAGCTACTCTTGGGTAGGCAAGTATAGTAACCTCCCGCGCCTGAGATGAGTGAAAGGCCCACTGCTTGGTTGGCTTACGACACTATCACTAAATCGACAAGCACTGTCACTAAATTGATAGGCACTGTCACTAAATCGATAGACCAACCAAGTACCCCCAGTTTAGTGACGGTGCAATTATTGTTGTTAAGATTTTCGTTGTCGTCAAAGTTGTGATTTTTTGCCTAGATTTTAAGTACACACACACACACATATATATATATATATATATATATATATATATATATATATGAACAGATCTATATTGTCCTTTATTTGTGCTTCTAGATAGGTTACGTGACTAGCCCTCCAGTGCCATTATTGTTGTTAAGATTTTCGTTGTCGTCAAAGTTGTGATTATTTGCCTAGATTTTAAGTATATATATATACTTTATTTGTGCTTCTAGATAGGTTACGTGACTAGCCCTCCACAATCAAACGGTACCGCGTGATGTCTATGCATTCTCCAAGATTCTCCTTTGTTACTCTCATTTGAAGGCAATTTAATATTGACCCAATCAGAATGTCAACTTAAATTAACGAAGATAGTACCAAGATTAACAAGTGGCATATCTACCTCTAGGAAAAAAGACATCATAAGAGTTATAACTTTTATATGACGATCACTTTAGTGTCATACTTTTCTGGTCTATCACTTGGGTACCATATATATAGTTGAAGGTAAATGACTTTTTTGAGGTCATGTGAAAATTTCTTTGAAGTTATGACATTCAAGTGATCAATTAAAAGTCATAGCACTTAAGTAACTGTATTTTAAAAGTCATGGAACCGAGGTGATTGATTGAAAGTTATGATAGTCAAGTAAACCGTTTTTATTTTTTAGTCATGGCACATATTGGAAATAAGAGCTATGTCTTTATCTCCTATCTATGCTTTCCATGAAGTTCTTAGTACTAAAATTGTTATTCTTTCAACCATATATGAGTGTGCACTATTGCTCCATCTAGAGATAAGGAACCATTCTGACCCAAAAAAAGAAAGGAAAAAAAAAGAGAGAAAGGAATTTAAAATATTACACTAAACTTGGATCTAAGCATGTCTTTAAAAGGCTTCATCCTAATCAATCTGGATCTTAAGACCTCCAAGGTGTAAAATACTTAAGGATTACATTTGGTTGTTTGGATTTCTAACTAGGATAAGACTGTATATTATAATATATGAAATTTAGGGATTTTACTATATTTTATCCATTGTTTGATGATTGCAGTTAGATATATTCATATAATATCATGTATGTTGTTCGGTATAAATGACATATCAGTATAAATGAACCAAATTTTGTAAACAGAGATGATAAAAGTCTCTCTCGATACTTTTACCTAGTTTGTTTTTATATGCTTCTTTCATTTTATTTTCGTCTCTTTTTTTAATTAATTTCTTTGTTATTTCTTTCTTCCCCATCCATCATCGTCTAATAACATACCAAAAATACTAAAATACCTAAAATATATGATAAATATATTGAACCTATATTCTAAAATAGAATTAAGTTAGAAAATAAAAATAAAAATAAAAATTAATTAAAATAAATGATTTTTTATTTTTTATTTTGAATTTCTTATATTAGAATTCAAATATTATTTATATATTGAAGTATATTTTTAATTTTGCAATTTTTTTGAATAATTTTAATTTTGTTAATTTAAGAAGTTTATTATTCGAGAAAAATAACTTGCCTAATATGGATGCTAGAAATCCTATCTACATTTATCATACCTCTTCCATAGGATAATTTTATTCTGTCTATAACCTCTTATATTCGATTTTATCCTATCTTGATTAGACACTAAACGCATCATATCCTGAACTTTATCTTGGCTATCAAATGAAGCTAGAGGATATCCTCTCCTCTTGGGGAAGACAAATATACAAAGGGGAATCTAAAAAGATTCTAGGTTGGAATCTCAAAACCCTTTGCCTAATAACAGTTTCATAATAACCAGTGTAAACATCACTCCAAGAATGAATCTACTGAATGCATCAATTTCTAAGGGTGCACATGACAAAATTTCTGGAATAGAAATTGATTTTTGGTCAAAAATTGACTTCTCAATTTCTATTTCAGAAACTGAGAAGTTAAAAATTTTAACTTCTGATTTATTCTTCAAATCTATTTCTGGAATAGAAATCTGTTCCAAAAATAGAAAAATCAAATTGCATTACCAAACAGATTTCTGTTCCAAACCTGTTCCGGAGAACAAAGAAATAGAGAAATAGAGAAGTAGAAATTTTATCATGCGCGCCCTAAATGTCTACACCAACCATTGCGGACATTACTAAAATGGAAGGTTCTTCGTATATAAGAATCCCCATAAAAAAAAAAAAATAAGCATGCTTATGTTTATTAGCTGAAGCTTTGAGATCAGTCAACTATCATTGTCCTACATCATGAAATCTTAGAGCCCGAGTAAGTTTGATCGGGTATGAAATTACTTACATGGGTAAGTGGATATGCCACTAATGAAGAGTTCAATTTCGGTACTGGCGTCGTTCCATAGAAGTGATGTCTTATTAAATCATCTTTGGTTGTCCTGCGAATATGAACAGTTCCATTGGGACACTCGCCCAACATGCATGGTTGGTCAGCTTGAGTAGCTCGTGCTGTTCTTTGCCTCTTGACTCCAGCTGACGAAGGCCTGTGCTCTCTCTGTTGAAAAACATCGAATAATTCTTTAGTACTCATATAGTGGACAAGCATGAAATAAATTACGAACAAACACAAAAGGGAAAAAGGACAGCTAAAAATATAAAAGTAGATTTTCTACGCGTAGTATTTACTATTTAGACAAATTAATTTGTTTATGAAAATTAGATCGTATTTCGTTTTGTCTATGTTTTCTACAGAAATATTTTAAACATTACTTCGTACATCTCAAGTACTCGTGTAAATGTTTTACATATGAGAATATTTTAAAAATTGTTAAATGACAAGTTACCAAAAAAAAAAAAAAAGTGAATTAAAAATGAATAGAGCCAGAAAAGGGAAAGACGATAATGTGCTCATTATTAGTGTTAAGGGAGAGGATAAGACACGTAAAATTGTCATCCAAGCATGATATCAACTAACCCACCCTTTTTTCTTTTGACAAATAGGAAATTCCGGATCCAATTCGGATATCAGAACGAAATGACCAAAAAAAGGAAGAAAAAAAAGAAGAAGAAAGGTGTACAACTTTGCCTTACTCCCTAAAAAAGCACCAATTTTAAGGTCACAATGCCCATTCTTTATTTATATAAAAAATACCAATTTTAACTCGTGTTCTTATTCTAGAACAAACTTTTTTTTTGTCTCATAAAGAAAACACTTACTCTTTGGATCCCAATTTTGATTCAAATTTTTTGTTGTATCATAAAAAGTACAAATTTTCAATCTATACACAAATTTAGTTAGGCTTGGTATAAAACAAAATGGTATACTAAAAGTGCAAAAACAGTAATGGTATTACTACACAAATCTCTCAAATTTTTAAACTTAAATCACATATTTTTATCCTTCAATAATCTAAATCAGATCCTATTAAGTCCTAGTTGTTTTCCTTTATTGCCTTTCTGCTTTTTTTCCCATTATTTGCACACACTTGCTAGTGAAAGAATGACAAATGTATGATTTCCGTACAAAAAAACGGAGTTTTTTTTTTTTTTCGCAAGACGTGTGCTGGTGTAATTGGCCAAAACGAGTGCCTCATTGAGAAGGAACGAAGGATTGATTGCCCAAATTTCGGTTCACAAAATACGGGGTTGACTTTATTATTAAAAAATTAGTACCATTTGCTCTCGTCAACAATGCAGTCGTCTCGGGAAATACTTTGTTAGGAAGGAAAGGCGTAATGTATCATTAGCTAATTACAATTACCGAATGTGAAAATGAGAGGAACCTATCAGATCATCAAGATGCATTGATAATGACGAATTTGGTGGACTCTACGATAATAAGACACTTATTAATATGTACCTCGATCTGGTGATAATTTAGGCAAAGGATGGTCGAAAATGGGTTACTTGTATATGACGATGCAATCTATGGTGTCTCCATTGAATGCCTGCACCAAATAAGAACCAAGAATTTCATCTCTTTTGAAAAGATAAGCGGTGATGCGAATATGAACATAATATAGTATACAGGATACAGAGAAATCCACACATTCACCATTTGTGAAAATCTACTCTCGCATTCTACACATTTGCAGTTGAAATTATCATTTTGCGAGTCTCTTTTGACCTCCTATCATGATGTCCAAACTGAGAAATCTACATCACTGAAGATGCATCCTGGGCGATTTTTTCGATACAAACAGATATGCTAACGACAATCGTTCGATCGAGACGGCGAATCTTGTACCTTCAATGTCCGAACGGGAGGTTTATCGAGGGTCTTGAGCCGCGCTTCAAGCTCCAAGTCTTCTTCTTTAGCGAGAGGACCTTTCGTCAGACGGTCCGCGGCCGCTGTGGAAAAGGGTGAAACGGTGAATTGCAAGCAGCGCGATTGCTTTCGTTTCCATCATCTACCTCTCTGGATTTCCTGAGGATGTGTTCATGTGATGATAGCGTCCAAGCACACTTTTAAGAGGCTTTCATTTCAAGCGAAAAAACAGCAGACGTTCCTTTTTAAACCTTTGCTGCCGATTATGGAAGGACATTTAAGGTCAATAATAGCAAAGGACCATTGTAGATATAGGTAAGGAAATTTATAATGAAGACCACGATAAATTAAAAAAAGGGAAACAAAAGATACAGATCAGGGAAAGATTTCTAACGTTTATCCCTTCCTGTACATGCTAGATCATGAATTAGTAACTGCATCCAATCTCCAAAAAAATTCCAATTGTTTCAAACTTTAGAAAGATATCTAAAATTTCTTAAATTAATAAAACTAAAATAATATTTGAATTCTAATATGAAAATCAAAATAACAAAAAATAGCAACAATTTCGTTTTTATTTATTACTGTTTTTATTTGTATATTCAATTTCTTTCTATCTTATAATATAAATTCAATGTTTAGTAATATGTATTTAGCATTTATATTTAATACATATTATAGGTATTTTTAGTATTTTACGTATATTAGTATAGTTTACTATATTTAATAAGTTTTTATTAGAGAATGATGAAAGGGGAAAAAAGAGAGAAATAGAAAAGAAAAATATAAAAAAGATAGAAAAATAATAAAAAATAAGTAGATAAAAATGAAATGGGCCAAGAGTGTTGTGAGAGATCCTTGCCACCTTTGTTTGAATTGGCCATATAAATTCCAAATAAGGGCTTGAAGTATTCTTATTTTCTTAAATGGGAGTCTAAAGTTGACTTTATTTCAAATAAGGGCCGAAGTGCTATGTTTTCTCATATAAAGGCCTAAAGTGGAATTTCTTTTAAATAAGGTTTTGAAGTGGTCATATAAATTTCAAAGAAGAGCCTTACCTCGCAAGCTGAATGTCATTTTCGTCTTTTATTTTCTAAAATATTTTCCTTTTTTTTTTCTTTTTTCATTTTTCATTTTTCATTTCATTTTTTTTTCTTTTTCTTTTTCCCTCTTCCCTTCATCGACCATGGTGGAGGTCGCGGTACATTGGCGAGGGTTGCCCTTGCTCTACACCGGTGAGGGTGGCCCTCACTTGAGGTTGACCTTTGCCAACCATCAACAATGTTCAGTGATAGTTGAGGGAGGGACAAATAAAAAGAAAAGGAAAGAATTTTTTTGACTAAAATACCATTTTTCCAATGGCCGAAATTGTCACCGGTTGGCCAAAAGTCATAATATCAGACGATTTGGCCATTTCATACCCTTATTAGAAATAATGTCTACTTAGGACCCATATTTGAGAAAATGAGGGTATTTTAAACCCTTAATTGATTTTTTTTTACACTGATATGTCATTCAAACTTAACGATGTACATGATGGGATGTTAACATATTTTGTTTTATTACTACAATTTACTAAACAATTTATAGGATATAATAAAATCCCTGATTTTTTTTTTTTATCATATCCCATCTAGTCCTATTTTGGCTTAAAATTTAGATAACCAAAAGTAGTCTTAGATCATTGAACATAGAAAGAAATTCTTGATTTGGGGACTTTAACTTAACATAAAATTAGAAAGACTTTCTCTTCCTTTTTCGCAAGTTAAGACAAATGATATACATACACACACGGATTCTATGCATATTTATATTTGTTAGAGCATCTGTATATAAAATCATGCATGCACATAATAGTCAATAATTTTTAGAACAATCGACAAAAATTCCATAAAAGACTTTGTGGCAGGAGAGCATGAGTTTCGTACTCACATGTTTTTAGACTCCTTACTTGCCTCCTTAATTCTATATTTTCAAGTTTTTTCATTTAGGTCAAATTCAGGCCTACATGTGGGGGGAGTATTAGAATGTTTAAATATTAAGGCATGCCTTCATCTCGACTCACTTATTGTTGCTTTTTTGAGAAATTTTTATTTTGTTCAGAATTTTTATAAAAAAAAAAAATACTTTAACGTAGCAACTTTTATAACATTTATACGTTTCAAAAGGTTCAGGTCTTTTTCACCGTTCAAATTGCAAATTGATTGCTAACTGAAACAATGGTAAATGAAACCTATTTTTCTTCAGATTTGTCTGTTCAAGGTTTGAGATCTGTTGCCTATTATTGTTGTCCTGCATCATGAAATCCTGACCAAGCAAGGTCCATGTTCATATATTTGTTATAAGCTTCATCCTATACAAAATTACTTGAGAAGTGGCAGATGTCGCCAATGAAAGAATTCTACTTTTGTACATCACATGGAACTGTTGTCTTATTAAATCTACTTTTGCTGTCCTCCCATTAGGGACGGTTTCATAAAGACACTCGGCCCAAATGAATGGTTGGCCTGCTGGGACAACACCAGCTTGTGCTGTTCTTTCCTTCTTGACTCCGCCTGGTAAAAAGACCCGTGTTCTCTATTTAAAAATTTGAATTTTCATATAGTATTCATGAAGTAGACAAATGAGAAATAGATTAGAAGTTAACAAAAAAGAAAAATACTTACATCTCTCTCCCAGACAAAATTTTTGGGCGATATTTATTTAACTTTTCAAGAGAATTTTCATGGAAAACACGACATTTCTGAAAAATAAGAGGAATCAAGCTATTAGACCGTTTCTCCTGTTATTTGTCCTGTTGCGAGGAGTTTGAGAGGCCAAAACTTCTGCAATGTGAATCTTATCGCTATGACAACTTTTTTATGGCAACATTGCTTTTGATTTTGTGTAACTTTTTGAGTGTAATTTCATGGAAGATATGACATTTTTTAGAATATAGGAGGAATCGCACAAGCGTCTCCCGTTGTTTAGGTTGCGCATGACAAAATTTCTGAAACAGAAATTGATTTCTGAAACAGAAATTGATTTCTGGCCAGAAATCAATTTCTCAATTTCTATTCCCCGGACAAGTTTTTGAGCAAAGAAACCCGTTTGATAACGACTCAAAATTTCTATTTTTGAAACAAAAATCCGTTTGATAACAGAATAAAATTTCTATTTCTAGGAATAAAAATTGAGTAGATAATAACATAGGAAATCCTCAAATACAAAATAATAGTCGAAATAATACTAAAACAACATAGGAAATCCTCAAATATAAAATAATAGTTGAAATAATACTAATACATTGCAAAAGTTAAAAATACAATTTCATGGAATTTCCGGCATATTATTATTCCTTACCATTTTATTGGCAATGGTTTTTCTAAGCGTATTTATTTGATTTCCCTCCTTGGTCAATGTATCATTTGCAAGCTCATCTTACATAGGTTTAGACAAGTATTGCAGAAGCATGAATATGGGTGCCATCAATGGTGCCTATACAACCTTATCATTTTATCAAAGACTAGTATTATACAAGATTATCAACAAAATAAAATTGATGTTGTAAATGAATATATGAGAATTCTACCTTGAAGTAACGTTTATGGTTAGGAACCAATCGGGAGAATGTCGGTTTATTTTGATTCTCGAATTAAATCAGTCTAGTTGCTCATCCCTAATTTCTTTATTGTTGCTCAATGAACCTTTAATGGCCATTGCATAGCAAAGAGAGAGATTCTCTTGAATCTCTTGCCTTCAAATTAAAATTCAAGATTGCGTAACAATTTAATTATTTTGATTTTACAAGAATTTTGAATCCGTAAAGAAACGAGGTTAAATTTCTAGGCACATTTTTTATTCATCTATTACGTAAAAACTTTTTCTTCAACTGGCCATGCGTGTGCCTTTTTTAGGAGGAAAGAGCCCCATTGGTTTTAAGTAAGCATTTGAAAAATTTGGTCGTTTTTTAAAATTGGGGACCCATTCGATTGCCTTTCATCCTAAAGAGGAAGTTATCAAAAAAAAATTTGAAAAAAAAAATGAAAAAAAAAACACGAGCAAAATAAGAAAAAGAAAATTAACAATAATTTGTGAAGTTGTGGTTATAAGTGAATTAAGTTAGCAAGAAAGCGTAAGGTTCTTTTATATGGTTTGATTTCAGCTTCTGATTTCTATTTCATAAACTAAGAAGTTAAAAATTTCAGCTTCTGATTTCTTCAATTTTTCTATTTCTGAAATAGAAATCTGTTTCAGAAATAGAGAAATCAAATTGCGTTACCAAACGGATTTCTGTTCCAAACCTGTTCCTGGGAACAGAGAAACAGAGAAATCGAGAAACATAAATTTTGTCATGCGCACCCTTAGTCTATTGCAAGAACTTGGAGAGAGAAAAACTTATGGAGTGTGAATTTGATCGCTGCAACGTTCTTTTCGGGCAACATTTCTTTTGATTCTATATAACTTTTTGAGAGGATCCTCATGAAAAGACGAAATTTCTGGAAAATAGGAGTCGTCAAACTAGTACACGCTTGTCTTCTGTTATTTGTCCTCTCAAATTGCAATAGGACAGATATTGGGTAACACACTATAATAGCTCGATTCCTCCTATTTTCTAGAAATTTATTGTTTTTATGATATTTCTGTCAAAAAGTTATGCAAAATTAAAGAAATATCACCCAAAAAAGTTGTTGGAGTGATGAGATATGCACTTTGGAAGTTTTACTGTTTCAAATTTCTTGCCACACGACAAATAACGAAAGACACATTGTAATAGCTCAATTCCTCCTATTTTTATAAATTTTGTTATTTTCATGAGATTTTTCTTGAAAAGTTATATAGAATCAAAAGAAATATCACCCAAAAAAGTTTATCGGAGCAATGAGATACACATTCAGGAAGTTTTCCCCTCTCAAACTTCACGGGAGAGAAGAGATATAACAATGCCATCTAACCAAATGGCCTCAAAGTGGAGTAGTGCTCTAAAGTTACTCACTTTGCTTCCATTTTCATATTATACTAGGCGTATGCCTGCCTACTCATTGGTTTTCTACCAAATATAATAAAAGAATAGCTGAATTTTTAAATGTAGAATTTCTACACGTAGTATTTGGATAAACTAATATGTATGTATGTATGTATGTATGTATGTATGTATGTATGTATGGACAATAGATGATATTTCATATTGTTTATGTTTTCTCAAGAAATGTTGTATGTTTTGTTTGGTATACCTCCAGTACATTTGCTTCCTAAAGTATTTTAGTTCTGTATAATTTTTACATACAAAAAAATTGGAAAAAATATTTCCTAAATGGGGAGTTACAAATAAACAGATGAAATAATAGAGTGAAAGAAGGAAAAAGATAAGAATGTGCCATCTAAGCACAAGAAGTTTGAATGAGGGGCCGCATAATGAGAATGACTTGCATGAGATGGACCTGGTCCAATTCATTTTTGGGCTCGAAATTGGTTGAATTTGCCCATTAAAACTAATACAAAAATTGAATCACTTCATTTGGGTCGAGTAGAGACAATCTCAATTAAGCCCATGACAGATATAAATTATAGAAAAAATTCAGCTTAAATCCCAGAAAACAAAAAATTGAATGATGTTCATGGTTGGCATAAGACATAATGGTAAGTACTGTCATATTAACGCATAAATCTCTTGAAGGTTCCAAACTAAATTACATCTTTCCTAACCTCCGATAATCTAAATTAGAATCTATGATAAGATTAGACTCCATTTATTTCACAAAAAATGAATGATTTGAAAAAAAAATTCCTAAAAAAATTGGTTCTATTACCTATAAAAATGTATGAATGAAAAATATTTTTACTATCCATGAAAATATTTAAATACAAATTACTGTCAATAATAAAAATATTTTTGACTGATTATTTCAAGTGATATAAGTAATCATTTTTAGGAAAATAATTTTTAAATCATTCATTTTCTACAAAATAAATGGAGTCTAAATCCTACTCTTTTTTTTTTTTTTTTTTTTTTTCCATTTTTGTTCATAGTTGCTGACGAAAGAATGACAAATGTTTATGATATTCCATGTCAATAAAGAAAAAGGCTTTTCATAAGACGTGTGTGCTGGTTTATTTGGCCAAAACAAGTGTTTCATTGTGATGAAACGAAGGACCGCCTAAATTTCTAGCAGATGGCGAGCAAGATACTAGGTCAACTTATATTGGAGGCAGCAATATCTAAGTGGAAGAAGACAAGGACTTATGAGAATATGTGCACTTATCGACCATTCCGCGTGCAACTGTCCACCATATATCTCACTAGTTCTATCACCAAATGTGAAAATGAGTGGAAATGCTACCACATTGTCAAGATCTACGGATAATGGGAAATTTGGTAAACCGACAATAAAAAGATGGTTATTGACAAGTACATGAATCATCTTGTGACTTTTTGGAAAAAGATGGTCGAAAGCTGATAGTTTGTATATGTCAGTGCAATCTATAATATCTCCATTGCATGCTTGCACAAAATAAGAATAGGGAATTTCATCTTTCTTTTGAAGCGATAAGTGGTGAAATAGATATAAACATAATATTTTACAAGATAAAGAGATTGAGAAAAGGAGGATGGTCCCCTCACATCCTACAAATTTTTGTTGAGAAAATTGTCTAAAAGATCTTAAACTCATTGTATAGTAGCGAATTCAGTCCTAAATTTTCTAATATGACGAATTTACTCTTAACATTTGGTGATTTTCTAATCTAGTTTTCTTGACCAATTTGGGTTGGATATTACTGATATAGATGCTAGCTATCTAATGTGGCTTGGCCGTCACTAATGTGGATGGTTTTTGTAATTTTTTCAATGAAATTTTCTAAGTTTTTCATTTTTTTTCCTTCTCATTTTTTTTTCTTTTATGACTTATTTTATTACTCTGATCAAACCATAGGGAAGTGAAGCTGCGAAGCCTAATTGACTTAATGAATATTGCCCTTTCAAGAGATTCAACAGCTACAGTGGAGCTTGGAACATGGCTCCGTGAGTAAGCAAAGGAATAAAATCGCCGATAAATGAAAAGATGATTCTTTGATTTTTATTTTGCCACATTAAATACCTTATTCAATTGCAATTCCACCCGGTTCACCCAACGTCGTGGCACATCTTGTAACGCCTCCCAAATTTCCTTCATCGAACACATCGTAACAGAGCAGAACGTTCGGACTTGGAATCACCAATTGTTTGTTGCTGTTCATGGAGGTAATGAGTCGGATGAATACGTGGTCTGGGAAGTGACTGCTCCCCATCGGAGGGCTCGGGCCGCTAGGGGCGTGGCCTACTTGTCCTCCTAAGCTTAACCTCGATGCGCCACCGCCGAAATTTTGGAACAATTGTCTAGACCAGCGGTCCCATCAGTTCTCTGCTATCTCCAGAATAGAACACCTGAGATCCTTCGCGGCCCTGTCACGAAAATCATCGGTCAAAAAGGTATGTACCATCAAACAGCTGAGAAGTAACTAGAAAGTTTGACATGCTCCCTATGGATGTCGTGTAGATGAGGTAATGACACATCACTGCAACATAGGATTTCTGATGGTAAGGTGCAAAAAAGAAGAATGCAAATCTGATCGCAGATTATTGCTCGATTACAGGGAAGGGCTTTACCCGTTCAACATGAGCCACTAAGTCGTATAGACTCACGCCATAAGCGCTGACATTTCGCAACACAGATACAACGGGAACGTGGGGACTGATCTGAACAAAACCTGGACAAGCCATGTCGTAGCATCCCGTTGCTTCGCCACCGGCTTCCTGTGAAATTGGAACCGTTTGTACACCTTGAGAAAATAAAACATGAATGTATTTACGTAAGTGAAATACTAGGGCTTCTATTTCGAAAATGTCATGACTGGGAAGCCTCTTGTTCGAGATGCAAGCAAGGCAAGCTACTCGTGAGATCCTCGAGTTCGACCGGCCAATTCGAACTCAGCTCTACCAGGTTCAACTGAGGCCTGAGTAGCTCGAGTGTTTAGCCGCATCAAGGTGGAAGCGTAATAGTGCTAGACAAATAGTCGACACGCCGACATGCTGAATTATCATGGCCTTTTATCCAAAAGAGAAATAGTTCAAAAACTAAGGGTATCTGAAGTTCTAATTGGGTCAGGACATTGCCATGAGATAGGGACTTACTGCCCAACGAGTGAAGAGATGAGTGAAATTGTCGCCGTAAAGGTTGGGATTCACCAGTAGTGTCAGACCCTATCACTCTTAAGCGATCGAAACAGCAGAAAACATGGAAGAAACGCATTAACAGATGAGCACATTGTCCAACGGAAACAATACGGGTGCAACATGCCTCGCATTTTTTACTTTTCATGTTCACCCAATGCCAGCCCTAGAGAGGTAAAATGAACATACTTATTTAGTTTAATCTAACGTGGATGTTTTCCTTGGACCATGTTTTTTTCCATTCCTGATTGAGAAAAAAATACTTTGACATTGCAACATTTATACGTTTCAAAAGGTTTCAGGTTTTCTACAACTTTCAACTTACAAATTGATTGCTAACCGAAACAATGGTAAACGAAAACCCATTTTCCTTCAGATTTGTCTGTTCAAAGTTTGAGATCTGTCGACTATTATTGTTGTCCTGCATCATGAAATCTAAAGCAAGGTCTATGTTCATATATTTGTTATAAGCTTCATCCTATACGAAATTACTTACGTGAGCAGTGGGAGATTTTGCCAATGGAGAATTCTTCTGTACATCGCATGAGACTGTTGTCTTATAAGTTTTTACTTTTGCCGTCCTCCCAGTAGGGGTGGTTTCATAAAGACACTCGGCCCAAATGTATGGTTGGTCAGCTGGGATAGCGCCAGCTTGTGCTGTTCCTTCCTTCTTGACCCTACCTGGTAAAAAGCCGCCTGTTCTTTGTTAGAAAACAATCGAATTGTTTTTGAGTATCCATGTAGTGGACAAACAAGAAATAGATCAGAAGTTAGCCCAAGAGAAAAATACCGACACCTCTCTACCCGACGTAAATTTTGGGTGAAATTTCTTTGTATAACTTCTCAAAAGGATTCTCAAAGAAAACACAAAATTTCTAGAAAATAAGAGGAATCAAGCGCTCATAGCGTTTATCCCGTTATTTGTCTTGTTGCAAGAAGTTTGAGAGGGCAAACCTTTCAGAGCGTATCTCATCGCTTCGATAACTTTTTTATGGCGACTATTTCTATTGATTCCGCATAA
Organism: Eucalyptus cloeziana; assembly: GCA_014182715.1. Classification (NCBI taxonomy): domain Eukaryota; kingdom Viridiplantae; phylum Streptophyta; class Magnoliopsida; order Myrtales; family Myrtaceae; genus Eucalyptus; species Eucalyptus cloeziana. The sequence goes on from CM024638.1 coordinate 21,356,043, forward strand.
CTTTTTAAAAGAAATCTGATGAAAAACATGAAATTTGTAGACTATAGAAGGAATCAAGCTAATACAACATGTCTCCCAATTAATTGTTTTGTTGCAAGAAGTTTGAGAGGGCAAAATTTTTGGAGTGTGTATTTGATCGCTATGATGATCATTTTGAGTGACATTTCTTTTGATTATGCATAACTTTTCGAGATGATCCTCATGAAAACATGAAAGTTTTAGAAAATAGGAGGAATCAAACTATTACTCCCATTATTTGTCCTCTCAAACTTCTTGCCATAGGACAAATTCGGGTGACACCCTCTAATAGCTCGATTCTTCCTATTTTCTAGAAATTTTGTGTTTTCATAAGATTCCTCTAAAAAAATTATGCGAAATCAGAAGAAATATCGCCCAAGAAAGTTGTTGGGGAGCAATGAGATATGCACTTCGGAAGTTTTACCCTTGCAAATTTCTTGCTACAGGACAGATAACAGAAGACACCTTATAAATAGCTCGATTCCTTATCTATAGAAACTTCATGTTTTGCATGAGATTTTTCTCGAAAAGTTACATAAGATCAAAAGAAAAATTGCCCAAAAAAGTTGTTAGGGCGATGAAATACGTAGTCTGAAATTTTTGCCCTCTAAAACTTCTAGGGGGAGGAGCTGTAAAAATTCCATCTATCCAAATGGCCTGAAAGTGGAGTTGAGAACTAAAGTTATTCACTTTGGTTCCATTTTCATATCATTCTAGGCGTATGCCTGCCTACTCATCTATCCAAATATGGTTTTCTACCATATATAATAAAAAAACAACTACATTTTTTAATATGGATTTTCTACACGTAGTATTTTAAGAAACTAATTTGTACATGAACATTAGATGATATTTCATATTGTTTATATTTTCTACAGAATTACTGTATGTTTCATTCTATTTATCTCATATACATTTGCTTCCTGTAGCATTTTAGTTCTGTATAATATTTACTTACAAAAAATATAGGCTGGTCAGGTACACAGATCCCTTAATGAGAATGACTTGCATGAGATGGACTGGGTCCAATCCACTTTTCGACATGAAATTAATTGGTTTCGCCGAGTAATACTAATGCTAAGAAACCCACCTGCTGTTCTTGGGCTTGGAAAAAAAATCCTATCCCTCATAAGCGAGGTCCGCAATGCCTTCTATTGGAGGATTGGAGACGACATCTCTACCTTTTTATGGTTTGATATACAGTTCAGGGCTTTCTAGGCAGGCAACAATGGCTGATCTCTTCTCTAATGCTGGGCAACCTATCAAATTGGTGCTTGAGTCTTGGGATCATCCCCTCTCGAGTCTCTCTCAGAATTCGGATTGTTTTGGCTGGAGGGAGAATTCGTCATGACGCTTCACTGTTGCGACGACTTGGGAGACCTTCAGGCAAAGAGGACTCAGGTCTTTTGGCATATGTTCATCTGGAACAACAAAATTACACCACGGTATCAAGTTAATTTTTGGCTTATAGCTAAACGCAGACTACCCACCCAGACACTTTTATTGTCGCATGGTAAAATAGATAGTGGTGCTTGTGCCTTCTGCAACGATGTACCGGACTCTATTGACCATCTGTTTTTTGGGTATCGTGTCACAGTCGGTGTTGCCTTCTTTTGGGTGATCAAATGCAATCTGCCTTGGCGTAACAGGGCGTGGGAGGATAATCTTCGTTGGGCCATCACCATGCTTATGGGAAATGAGTTTTATAAGTGCATAGCCCGATTTTCCTTTGGAGCGTTGTGTCATATTATTTGGAACAACAGGAACAGTATTCTCTTCCGAGAACAAGCTATTTCTGTCCTGGTTATGAAGAATCATTTCTTTAAAGTTGTCAGAGATAATGCGATCATTGTTAGGAATGTTGAAGATAACATCAGGAATAGAAGGTTGCAGCGGAGATGAGGCATTGACCCGATCATCTTTCCTAGGGAGTGTTAATTCTCCCCCCCGACTTTTAGCTGGTGCGGCTTGATTAAGGCAGTTGGTGCAGTTGGTGTAGGTGTAGCTGGTGTAGCAATTTTCACTGAATCTAGAGGATGGTTCCTTCCCTACCTGAAGGAGTTTTGTTTTTGTTTGCCGGTTATTCATGCCGTGCTTTCCTTTCTTAGTTGGTAGTGGGTTACTATGTTTGTGGCTTTTCCAACATCCCTCCACTCATTATAATCCGTTGTTTTGAGTGTGGGTTCTAATGCCGTGTTATTTTTCTTTCTTTTCTTTTCCTTTTCTTTTGTTCACTCGATCATTTTCAATATATGAATTACCTTTCACCAAAAGAAAAAAATTAAAAACTAATGCAAAAATCCAATCATTTCATTCGCGTTATATAGAGACAATCTCAATCAAGCCCATGACATAAATAAATTATAGAAAAATTCGGACTAAATGCAAATAAAATTTGAATGATGTTTTCATGGTTAGTACAAGATATAATGGAAAGTTATAATCTCCAACACAACAATCATATTATTGCATAAATCTCTCGAAGGTTTTAAACTTAAATCAAATATTTTCTGACCTCCAATGATCTAAATAAGTTTCTCCATAACACGAGGCTTTGTTTATTTCACAAAAAATGAATCATTTAGATTTTCTCTTCTAAAATTGATGACTTATACTGCTTGAAATAATTAGTCAATGGAAAATATTTTCATAAGCAATAATATATCTATAAATATTTTTGTGGACGATGAAAATATTTTTTAACTTCATTTATTTTTGTAGGAATAAAAACGTCCAAATCATTCATTTTTTCACGAAATAAACAAATCCTATTTGCTTCTTAATTAACACCGGCATCCTTTTCATTTATTGCAATGAAGCTAGCCAATAAGAACCTGTAATTAATCTAGTTTCCAATGGCGAATATCTACTATTTATCTTCTTCTTGCATTGGTTGCTAGGACTTGGTGATGGCTAGTGAGGTTGTCATGGTGCTTGCTTGTGGCTGGCGATTGAAGGAAGAAGATGAACGGTAAAATAGGAAGAAAAAAAGAAAAGAAAGGGAAAAAAAGAAAAAAAGAACATGAAATAAAAAAATTGCAAAAATAGTTTAGATCAATGCCAGTTGTGTCATTTAAGATGACTATCACTGACCGGACCAATATGTCAACTATTTCTAACCTTAATTGGCTAGACAAACTATATTGAAAATTTTTCAAAATTTTATGATTAAATTAACCAGATTGATCAAAGAATTGAATTGACTATTGTATAATAGGTTTATTATTTTTTGAACAACTCTCCCTATTTTAGTTGAAATTATCATTTTGTGAATCTATTTCAACTCTCTATCATGATATCCAAACTGAGAAATACATCATTTAAGATGTTGCTTGAGCAATACATAGATACGAAAATATGTTAATGGAAATTGTTTGATGAGGGAAGATTGTCAAGAATTTCTAAACCTATTGTATAGTGGGTAATTTGGTGTTAAACTTTTCAATTTTGTTAATTTGTTCCTAAACCATGTAGTCCTTTTAGTCAATTTTGACTGGAAATAGCTAACCTAAACACCGACCATACTAAATGGGACCGTCAGGATATTTGATTAAACTTAGTTGAAATGACTATATGGATATATCATCAAAAGGTTTAGAACTAAATTGGCAAAAATGAAAAATTTATAATTGAATAAATTACAAAAATTTTAGGATTTTTCGAAGGATCATCCCTATTTGATGATGATGGCAAATGTCGTAACTTTAAAGTTTGAACGGGCAGCTTGTTAATGGTCCAGAGCTGCGTTTCGAGCCCCAAGTCTTCTACTTTAGCGAGAGGAACGCGCATACGGAGCCCATGACTGTCGTAGAAAAGGATAGTGCAGTGACTCGCAAGCAACAAGGTTGCTTTCAACTCCATCACATACCTCTCTGGAAAATCAATTTCGTAAGGATCTGTTCATCTGATTATAACGTAAAAGGACCATTTGAAAAGGCATTAAAACAGTAGAATACACGTTCCTTTTTAAGCTTATGCTTGATCCGTTTAGGGATGTGAAAGGACTTGCAAGCAATAATGGAAGGAAAACGTGCTTTTATTTATTTATTTTTTTTTTTTTTAAGGTTAATTGTAGGAAAGGACTCTTGTATAGCTTGTTATCAAGCCCACAATAAAGAGAGTAAAAAGTAAACAAAAAACGTAGATCAGGGATATATCAAATACTGTTCAAGGATTCCCTTCCTAATAAAATCAGATTTTTGAACAGAGAAAGTAATTCTTGGTTCGGGATTTCAATCTGTTGACACCAAAAAATGACTATTTTTTTTTTTATAAATAATTGACAAGGGACAGACTTAGTTGATAATATAATTAATAATGACTTTGCCAATTCAGTCATAAAATTTTCAATTTTATCAATTTAAACTAAACCCTTTTGACAATTTACTATGTGATCATTTTGGTTAATTTTGGTGAGAAATTATTAATGTGAATATTAGTTGTCTTATGTGGCATGATTACTACATTAGCAATTTCTGACTAAAATTAGCCAAAATGATTACGTTAACAAATCGTCAAAAGATTTATGGCAAAATTAACAAATCATTAAAATGTTTAGAATTAAAGTGGTAAAATAAAAAAAAATTGAATTAAATTGACTGTTATATAATCAATTTAAGATTTTTTGGATAATTATTCCTATTTGATGATGATGGCAAATGTGATTCCTCCAAATTCCGAACAAGCGCCTCATGAAGGTCCAGAGCCGCGTTTCGAGGTCCAGTCTTCTTCTTTAGTGAGAGGACCGTGCCATAAAAAGGATAATGCAGTAAATCGCAAGCAGTACGGTTGCTTTTAACTCCATCATATCCCCCACTGGAGTATCGATTTCCTAAGGATCTATTCATGTGATTATAACGTAAACGGACCCTTTTAAAAGGCATTTAATCAGCAGAATATATGTTCCCTTTTAAGCTTTTGCTCGTTCCGTTCAGGGATCTGAAAGGATTTGTGAGCAATCATGCAAGGAAAACATGCTTTGATTTTTTTAAAGGTTAATAGTAGAAAGGGACTATTGTCTAGCTTGTTATCATGCCCACAATAAATAGTAAAATAAGCAGGTGAGATAAATAGATCAGGGAAATATCAAATACTGATCAAGGATTCCCTTCCTAATAAAATGAGATTTTTGAATATAGAAAGAAATCCTTAGTTCGGGGTTTCAATATGTTGAAACCCAAAAATGACAATTTTAATTATGATTGATAAGTGATAGACTTAATCAATAGTAAAATTGGTAATGATTGTGTTAATTCAGTAATAAAATAATTTACCAATTTAAACTAAATATTTTGACAATTTGTTAATGTAGTCATTTCCGTTAATTTTGGCAAGAAATTTTAGATGTGGACGCTAGTTGTCTTATTAGCGATTTTTGGCTAAAATTAGTCAAAAGAATTATATTGGCAAATCATTGAAAGGTTTATGACTAAATTGACAAATCATCAAAAGGTTTAGAATTCAATTGATAAATCATCAAAAGAAAATTGACAAAATTGAAAAGTTTATGACTAAATTTATCATGCTTGGAACCTTATACTTGCCATGAGAATGCAACATCCGTCACGTCAGGATTAATTTGCGACATCCTATGAGGCGTCGCCATCCCATTGATTTTTATCTTTCCATGAAGCACATGCGGAAGCATACAATTTTGGAGGCTTGATGTGAACTCAAGCATTGACTATGGCCTATAGACATCTATATGTGAAGACTATATCCATGTTGCAATCGTAATCCTTGAAGATCAAAACTAATAGCAACACAATGGATGATTTAATAACAATAGTCATAACATATATTAAACCACATCACATAACCTCATACAATCAACCATAACAATCAAATATGAAGATTAAACCTAGGTAACAATAATAGTCCACAAGCAATAATCACGGAAATTTTCCTAACCCAAGCGATAATCTAAGCCTAAACGAACTATTTCAACCGATCATGCCAACACAAACAACCTCAATGATCACATACTCCCTCCTCGCTCATCCCTGAGCCTTACAATCCAAGTATATCGTGAGCAAATCATACATAATTAATCATATGAGCTCCTCTACCAAGGATGGCTCTAAGACGCTAGAAACAGACTTAAATCCGAGTTACACAACACAATGGCCTAGCTAACGTTTAGAAAATCTATTTCAAATAACTAATACAAGGACGAGGGGTGGTCAGTGGTGGTTGAAGGCTCATAGTGGTAGCATGAGGACGGCGATGGCAGTAGCATGACGGACGGACGGTGGTGCAACAGTGGCAATGGGTGGTGGGCATGCAGTGGTGACGAGCAAGCGGATGGCGGGTGGATGGACAAGAGAAGGAATGGAAGGAGAGAGAGAGAGAGAGAGAGAGAGAGAGAGAGAGAGAGAGAGAGAGAGAGAGAGAGAGGGTGGTCAGCTGAATGAAGGGATGAATGAGAGAGAGAGAGAGAGAGAGAGAGAGAGAGAGGGAAGAAAGAAACGTAAGGAAGAAGGAGGAGCAAGAAAATATGGATGTTGCATTAAATGCCATCTTGCATTATTGTCTCTCCTTCGTGATGACTCCAAACTTGAAGAGCAAGAAGGAATCGTAGCACTTCATCTTGCCAAGTTTGTCATCCAAGAGCCAAGATCTCTTTTTCAATTCTCAATTATTGGCTAGATACAAGAAGGCTAAAATTGCCCAATCCTCCTTGTATTCATCCAAAGTGGTGCCTATACCATTTCAATGGCCTCCCAAAATTTTGTCTTATCTCAATTAAATCTCAAGAAGCTAAATTGGTTTAACCTCTAGGTCCGCTAAAGTCCATGTTCACAAATTAATGCATTTCTTCAATTAATGCATTAACGGATTCACAAAAATCATTTCAATTGGATAGGAATGTCTTGATAATATCTACAATTAATACCCATAATTAGACTAGGGTTACTGGCTAAGTTTTGATCAGAACAGTTTTAATGCAACCTATGCGAATTTGGGCGGCATGGCGGAGCTTGTGCGGCTAGACTCAAATTGAGTTCAACACATGTTTAAGGTTTTACACATGACTTTTATTTGAGCTTGATTGATCCATGAATGACCATCGGTTATCATGTAATTGAGTAGGATTGATTACCTGCCCTAAACTCACGGTCGTTTAGAATCGGATTAGGGTCGTTCACGCATAGTACATTGACCGTGTAGCATCACCTGTAACCAGTATATACTCGAGCTAAATCGATATATACCCATCTATTGACTAACTCGTGATGGCACGTGATCATCCACAATGATCCTTATGGTTGAACAATCCTTTCACGGTTGAACGCTTCGGTTTATTGCAACCCTGATCCTAGGTCATCTTGCCCCTAATTAGCTAGTTAGCTTATGAACAATCCTTAGGATTGAGTCAAAGTCTATCCTCGTTATTGACATACCGATATTTAGTCCATTCCTCGCGATCTAAATAGGGGTCCGAATCAAGGATTTCATAGAATGGACCACCTACGATAGATTTAAGACTTTTTAAATAATTATTTTCTATTTAATGATAAGTCGTACCTTCAAATTCCGAGTAGGCAGCTTATGATGGTCCAGGGCCGCGTTTCGAGGTCCAGTTTTCTTCTTTAGTGAGAGGATTGCGCGCGGAGAGCCCATAACCATCGTAATGCAGTAAACCGCAAGGAACACAGTTGCTTTTAACTCCATCAAATATCTCTTTGGATCATTGATTTCTTAAGGAGCCGTTTCTATTATTATAATGTAAAAGGACCTTTTGAAAAGGCATTTGATCAGCAGAGTATATGTTCCTTTTTAAGGTTTTGCTCGTTCCATTATTTGCGAGCAATTATGGAAGGAAAACATGCTTTAATTTTTAGGCTCGCCCTCTTTTCACTTCCTTTGTGGCTTCTAACACCCATTTCCACGTTGAATTGACTGCATTATCTTTTACGAGTCTTACTCTTGATTTAGGATTATTTCTTACATTTTTTTTTCTTTTGCTTTAATTTTTCTAGAGATTAAATTATCTATACTCCTCGGAAATAACATTTATTAAAATGTGTGGCTCCTAACACCCTTTTTCATATTGAATTCACTACATTATCATAATGGACCCCCCCCATTGATTTAACATTATTTCTTATATTTTGTTTTTTTTTTCCTTTTGTTTCAATTTTTCTAGAGACGAAATTATCCATACTTCTCTCAAACAACATTTATTAAAATGTTCTCTTGATTTAAAATTATTGCTTGTCTTCTTTTCTTATTTTTTAGTTTTTCCAAAAAAATTATTTGGTGTATAGCTAATAATTATTTGACCAAAAAAAAGCTAATTATTTTGTTAATGAGTTGTGTATTTCTTTTTTCTTTTTTGAACAAGGAAACTACTATTCAAAAAAAAGAAGAAAAAGCCTAAGCACAATTAAGAGTGAAAAGAACCATCTACCAATTTTAGTACACATTTTGTTATAACTTTAGCATGTGTCATTATGTTATAGATAGTGTATTTTAACTGCTCAACTTTCATTTAAGTGAATCTAATTGTCAAATTTTTAATTATTTATTGTGTGATGCATTAAATGTTTTGAATGGCCCTAATACATTCTTCTATTTATGGCAACAAACTTCAAGAGAATAGTCAATCAAATGAAATACGATCTTTCTCCTCTGACTTGCAATAGAAACATTATGTCAATCACGATAAACACCTTCCCTATCGCAATAAAAAAGAAAATATCTGTCTTTGTTTGACATTTTTCATAGAGATGACATAACCTTGAGCAAGAGGATGCGTCCATACGCTACTCAAAAGATCTCGTGGCATTAAAAAAATTACTTGGTAAAGTGTCAAATGAATTTGTATATGCAATTGATTGCTATTTTCCTTTTGCAATTTCATCATCAATAAATATATTTAAGCAAAAAATAATATTGTCTTCCAAATGCACTACAAAAAATAGTGCAATGAAAGATGAGTAAATTGTGTATAATGCATACATCAACCATAATTTCAAAGTCGCTATTCAATCGCGAGGATAATTTAGGGAAATAAAGTAATAATTTGGAGAGACAATTAATATTTCATTACTTTGATATACAATTAGTGCTTGTTTAGTTTTGCAACAATGGAGATAACTTTGGAAGAAGACATACATGAAGGAAATGCTGTGATATAATGGGTGTTGAAGAAGCAGGGTGAAAAAAATATTTGAAAGGGACGTGGGTAGTTTTGTCTTTTAGTAAAATTGAAATAAAACGAAGAAAGAAAAATGATAAGAAATAATGTTAAATCAAGAGTGGGACCTGTATAAGATTATGTAGTCAATTCAACGTGAAAATGGGCGTTGTGAGACAATAGCGCGAGCCTTTTTTCAAGGTTAATAATAGAGAAGAATGTTGTATAGCTTGTTATCAAGCCCACAATAAATAGTTAAAAAAATAAACAAAAAAGGTAGATCAGGGAAATATCAAATACTGATTAAGGATCCCCATCCAGATAAAATGAGATTTTGAACATAGAAGGAATTTCTTGATTCGAGATTTCAATCTATTAGACACCAAAAAATGACCAAATTTTGGTTTTAATCAACAGTGATAGAAGTCGACAGTAAAATTGACAATGATTACATACAATTTTTCAAATATCTATTTTGTACGTGTTATGATTGCATTTATTTGGTTGGTAGTGAAATATCATTCACATCACGCCAAAGAAGCACCAATCTCGCATGGTTATGCTTGTGCTATAGTGAAGTAACAGGAAACAGTGACACAGTGAGGGAGAGGGGCCAGAGTGTGCGCAGCGCTCTGACCAGATCGGGAGGGCGGGTTGGGGGTACTGTTAACAGCGAAGCGGAAATGGTATCCGGTAGCTAGATTCTAGAAAAAATTACTTTAATAGGCTAATTAGGAAAAAAAATAATTATATCTTCCAGGCCAGTTGGTAGTGTATCATAACTATAGTGGGAGGGTCATAATCAACGTCTATTCTTTAATTCGGCGTGAAGATTTTGAATGCATCATCGACATCTTTTTTGCCGGTTCGGTTTAATGCTCATTGTCCTCTCTCCTTTGGCTCGACCCTTTTCAACAACCCTCTGGAATTTCCACACCATGCGTGCCCATGTGTGAACGCCGTATGCCATTCTCAAAGTCCAACTCGAGCCGCAAATTGCCAAAACACATAATTCACGTTAATCATGTCCGTGAAACCAGACGATTACTGGGGGGTTTGTCTTCACTTCGACAACCAACCAACCATGACCAACCAACCATGAGTTTGTCTTCCTACGTCCGACCTTTCGTGAATCTTCCTCGTGGGGTTCTCACGCCTTTCCGCTCTAATAACACTTAAGTCCATTCCCGCTTCCCAAATTATTGCTCAATCAAAGAATTTTAACTCCCACCCCTCGTGCAGATTAGCCTGGCACAGTGAAGGGGAATATTCTTCGGTGATTGTTTCCATCTACCAAATTCTGTATCAATCTTGCTTTTGCCGTTTTTTAATCGAGTCTCCATAATGAGCGTACATGGGACGCTCTTAATGATATGGTAACAAAATCATTTTACCCATGCATACTTTAGTCAATAAAATATTTTCACCCGTGCTTTAATTGTCTCTAATTGTTGACTCACAACGGCTCTTGGTTGCCATGCGTATGCTCCTAATTGACTGGTAAAGTGACTTCATGCAAGACATCATGCCTCTCTTCATGTAGTAAAATCAAACATAGTGATTCAATGCCCTCAATTCGATATTTGTAATGCGCTATCTGATACTAGGACAAGCTTGGAAGGATACGAAGGGATACAGAAACCAAGTGTTACATGCCCTTCGTTCCTCAATTAAGGGATATCTAACGCGATCATTGCCCTCCACTTGCTGATGTGACAACGTTTACATGAGAGAGGGGAGGCTGGCCCCCCCCCGCATATACCTGAAGAGGGCCTGGCCGCGGCCACTACCCCTCGCAATGGCAAGGTGAGAGCAGAGCGGACCTCGTTAGACCGTGGCAAGTCCCCTGTCATCAGCTCTAGGTAAACGCAACTAAGTCCGGTTAGTAGCCACAAACATGCAAGGGTTGAGTGACCTTGCCTGGCCTCTGGCGAGGTTCGTTAACCTTTGCAAGTGCCAGCCTCCCTCTCTTTCCTCCATTTTAAAGCTTTTTTATATAACGGAGGCGGGAGCCCTATCGGTTTCGCATCACAATTTTCCTAGCATTTGTAATATCATGGTAACATAATCATCCGAATTGCTGGTATAAGGTATTGGAGTTCGCATGTGGATGAATGAAAAGAAGATAAGAGGACTGCGACTGAAAGTGTACTTAATCCATAAATGGAAAAATAAAACAAGTGTACTTAACCTAGAAAAGAATTGAAATCGAGTGTCCTAGAAGCCATCCTTCGGAAATTCATATGAGTGCTGGAGTACTAAATTGAGTGGTCAAACATTTGGTTCAAATGTAACAAACAATCCCACCCTAGGGCTTGTGAATGAAGTCTTATTAGATATGCACAAATGGTGCCGTTTGCGTGCATTCGGAGAGACTATATTTGTCAAAGATTCGGATAATCCATCCTTATTTACTTGAAATGAAAACAAAAAATAACACGATTACTCATAAAAAAAAGTAGGCAATCTTAGGGTAGAAGAACTAACATTAGAAATGGGAATGATATATAAGCATTGAATGATTAACCAAAGAGGTCACAAGGTTTCCTCACTCCTCGCACTCACATGGTAATAGTAAACTGAAATGGATAGATCACCTCCCACATTCACGTGATTTCATAGGACATAAAAAGGGTAAGAATGCCAAATAAAAGATCATCAACGTTAAAGTAAATAGAACTCCCTCTTCATGACGTGGGCAATGGAATAGTGCCCTTCATGTGATTCAACTGAATTATTTCCCATGTCATGATACACAAATTGACTTTCCCACAAACATCCTTAGGAAAAGGTCGCCATACGTTTTGGTCAATCTATATGGAAGTTGATTGAGGACGTGATTTGACAAGCAAATGCACTATTGGCTACTCAGCGGCTATACAGCAAGTTGATTCGTGAATTTCCCCATGCGTCAAACCCTAAGTTAGGATTCTATATCGTGGGACACGTGGAGACATCAAACAAGATGCCGACGTCGCTTTATAAACAGATATTGTAATCAATCTTCGGAAACATAGTTAATGTTGGTTCCTGTTCGACAATGACGGCCACCCTTTTAGGCCATCACATCCCTAAAGCATTTGGTAGGGTAATTCATTCAATGCTTAGCTTTTTTAAGAAAATATAGATAGTCTTTTACAGCTGTTTGGATTATCCTATGTCGGGCCCGATGGAATGGAATTACGATGGTTCTATAAATATGAAGGATTTTGAGTTAATTTTTGGGGTGAAAGAAGTTTAAAATCACAAAATATTAATATCAAAGCCTAGTTACCATCAAGTCCAAATTCAATAGTTACATGAGAGATTCAGTTTATTGCCATTCCGATCTAGGGCTTGATGTGTGAGGATAAGATAGTTGGTTGGGTCCGTCCCTTTGTTGGGGCCAGCTAACAACAGCTTAGGCGGGAAGATATGAGATCAAAATTAGAAAATGGAAGTATTTTGAGAGAGAGAGAGAGAGAGAGAGAGAGGTGTGCAAACTGATATTTGTATTTGATTATATGCTCACAGTACACACTGCCATGCAGTTACTCCCAAGAGGGGGAAAAGGCCAAAATCAAAAAGAGCCAAAAGAAAGGAAAAATAAAGAAAAGAAAGAACAACCACGAGCCATCGAACTCTGAAGTGGTCCAAGCAAATCTTACACTAATCAATTAACACTCTTTAACTCCCTTTCTTCACAGGAAGAGGAGGAATGCTTTGCTCGTGCCTGAAAAAGTTATCTGGGTCCACCTTGGTCTTGACCTTAATCAACCTGTAGAAATTGCTCTTGAAATACCTCAAACCCCAAGAACTTGCCTCCATCAAGCTGTTGACACCTTTCTTGTTCATGCCCAAATCAAGGTCCCTGTAGTTCACATAGGCCACTCTTGGATTCTTGGACACATAATTTCCCATGTAGTCATAAAGCTTCCTGATCCAGCTCATATGCCTGTCCATGCTTTGGGTCCCATCCTGCCAGGTCGCCACATACTGGATCTTGAACAGTGTGCCTCGCCTGTGCGGGAACGGTGTCGCTGACTCGGGGACCCGGGCCATCGCCCCACCGTATGGGTTCCATATCATGAACGGGATCTCCTCCTCAAAGTATATCTTCCACAGACCCAAGAGACCTTCCTCGGGGATCGGGGTTCTCACGAAGTCGGACTTGGCCTTGAAGTAGTTTCGGAACAGGGGCTTCCCCTGTAGGAGGACCTCCGGGGCGGTCGTATTCGGGTACCCTGCAATGTACAGGACCGACCCAATCCAGCTTGTCTCGACACAGTCGGCCCGCGTCAGTCCCAGCTCCGGGAAGCCCTTTCCCATGATTCCAAGGAGGGTGTCCGCGTCTCCCAGAAAGAGGGCGTTGTAAGCGGTCAACACGGTCCGGTTCGCCGTCAGGTTGGCGCTGGAGGCCTGGATGATGACTCTGATGAAGAGCCTGTCGTCGAGCTTCGGCGCTACCTTTTGCCATTTGTACAGGACCTTCGTCGCGCCTTGTTCGAGGGTCTTGGGGATCGTGAACACAGTCACAGTCTCAGGCACATTGACCAATTTCAGCTGCCAAGCCAGGATTATGCCAAAACTGCCTCCGCCGCCTCCCCTGAGTGCCCAGAACAGGTCCTCTCCCATCGCCTTCCGGTTAAGAATCTTTCCCTTGGCGTCGACCATCCGGACGTCGACCACGTTGTCGGCCCCAAGCCCGAACTTCCTCATCATTGACCCGTAGGCCCCGCCGGTGATGTGGCCCCCGACGCCTAAGCTCGTGCACAAGCCCATCGGGAACCCGTGGACCTTGCTCTTCTCAGCGATCCGGTAATAGACCTCCCCATTTGTGGCCCCTGCTTGGGCCCACGCCGTGCCGTGGGGGATGTCCACCTCGATGGCCCGGAGTTGGGACATATCGAGCACGACGAAGGTGGGCTCGATCTGGGACACGTAGGAGACCGCCTCGTAGTCGTGGCCCCCGCTACGGACGCGGAGGGTGAGCCCGAGCTGCCTCGAGCAGAGGACAGCAGTTTGGACATGGAGCTCAGAGAGCGGGGTGAAGATGATCACGGGCTTTGGCACCGTCGGGAGCAAGTACCGGAGGTTGTTCGCCGTCGAATTGAGGACGGACGTGAAGGAAGAGACATTATTCGGGGTGTAATACGAGGAAAGAGGAACAGAGTTCTTGGAATTGGTCGAGAGGCAACGAAAGAAGGTCTGCTGAATCGGGTAAGTCGCAGAGGTGCATGGAGACGATGAGACCAAGAAAAGCAAAAGAATCTGTGAAAGCAGCAGAGAGCTGTGAAAAATCGCCATTTCTTGGGTCGATTCGGCTCTGCTCTCGTCACTTGGTTCGATTGAACGTTTCATGGGTCGGTATATATAGTGGAATTTCATGGCCTAGATAACGTGTGGATGATCTAATGCCGACATCACTTAGGGTCTTCAAGGTCTTTCATTATTTTAGCGTGGGGTCGTCTAATGTAATTATTGCAAAAACTTCTGGTGAATGTGCATTATTTGATTGAAGTCCTTGTGTGGAGCCAAGTAAAAGGTAACCAGCCTCCCCTAGTCCGACCGTCGAGGTGAAGACAGACGTTTTCCATAATATACTATTTAACGGTTATGCCACGTAAACCTATTAAAACGGTAAGAAACTCGTTTCCTTTGCTGTTATTCCGCAGCCAGCAAGCACGCGAATAGTCATATGAATTGATCAGTTTGGGAGAAGGTCGCTCTTGATGCGGAATTCCGGAACTGTCTGATAGGTCTCGGTACCGAAATATTGAAACCGGAGAGTGAACTTGTTATGCTGAAAAACTGGCCTGGAGTCGATCGTTTCCCAGCTCTATCATTGGAGAAAAATTGAATCACATAGACAGGATGTTTGCCTTGGAGCCACGGTAGCATCTACATAAAGTAGTGTCTTTATTGGAAAAAAAATTGAATGTAAAAAACCATTTATACATGAATATTTATTCTATTCATCAAGATGGTATTCTCTCCTGGTTAAATCTTTAGTTACTGGTACTCGCAATAATTACCATGGACAAAAAAAAGTACATGAAAAGCCTTTAGGACTTGTGCTTTTTCTTTAAATTAGTTGCTAGTTTGCGTTAACATGCTTTACGACTTGTGCTCTCCATAAACTTTACGACTTGTGCTTCTCCTTAAAAAATCTTTTTCTTTTAATTACTGTATTTCTAACTTTCCAAGGGAATCCCATTAGTTGAAAGATTGAAGGTTGTTTCCATGAAAATGTTAAGCGTTAAGATATGTTTAACTTTTCTTTGAAAAGCATCAAGTAGATGTCATGATAGAAGAAAGATAATAGAAGTGTCAATTTCTTATTTTTTTGGATTACTTAAGTACCACTTTTTTAAAAAATCCATCATTTAAGTGTCAATTTCAATTTGGAACATGGCTATGTTAAAAAATAATCACTTCATTACCATTCATTATTAAAAAGTGATTACTTTAGTGCTAATATCAATAAAAAAGTAATTATCTTAGTGCCCAAAAAATGCCACCTCAGATAAAATTTTCAATTATAAAAGCCTTGTACTTTCGTTGGTCGGATTTCTTCTCAGAGACACTTAAGTAATTACTTTTCCTCCGATTTGGTACTTAAGTGAGTGGTTTCACATATTATCCGTTACCATCTCATTCTTTTGCCATAAAAATGCCCATTGTTGGCGACACAAAGTGAGTCTTGGCTTAAGGTGGATCGACTAATTAAGTTGTATATAGTTTTTGTGTGGTTTTGGGCATTTCTCACCTCAAAAACTAATTTAAAGGATGTGATTTTCTCTCATACTTATAAACCAACTATCAGCCCCTTCCACAATTAATGTGGGACAGCCTCGACAATCTTCTTTTCATACATTGGGGGCTTGGGTCAGAGCCACAACAACTCATAACTCTCCTGTGTGATTGTTGGGTCTAGACTTATTGACAACTTGAGCTTTGATACTAGTATTGGATAGTCTTAAGCTTCTTTCACCTCAGAAGCTAACTTGAAGGATGATGTTTCCCTTATACTTATAAACCGACCATTAGGCCTTTCTACAATCAATGTCAGATATACTCCAACGGTAGTATAAGGGTTATGTATCAATACAGTCAGCATTGACAAATGTAGTTTTCAGCAGATGACATATTGCTAGATGTCAATCATGGCTTGTAGGACCCAAAGATTAATCGGGACAATTAATTCTTTTTGGAGTACTAATGTGTTAGTACAAGTCTTACTACCAGCTTAGTGATGAACCTAAGGATGCCACACACCATAAACAATTAGGATAACATGGAACAAGAGAGAAATAATGTTGCAAATATGTTTGCAATTACTGCAATCAAATTGTGTTGACTTGAAATTAAATTAAATGAGAATTAATTTAATTTGTATTATAGTCATGAGCCTACGTGCATATGATGCACACACATGCCCAAAGTGAATATATGTTACTGTATTCCAAATGCACACATAAAGATTATGTCATATATATATATATATATAAATGGATTGATTAATTATTTTTATTCAATTAATTAATCAATGTGCACATGGTCCACAAAGGGGGGGGGGACTTCATGCACATGCATTGTGCATGAATGGTTAGCAATTGTTGAGCAATCGCTCATGCACGATTGTGCATGAGCAAACGATCAGCAACGGTTGCTGATTGTCCCTCGATCAGCAACCATTGCTGATTCAAGAATATTATTTATTTATTTATTTAAAATGTTGAATAATTGAGGACATAAAAACGGTTTGCCGAAAATAGAGAAACGAGTGTGTTTTGTGTCTTTGAGACGCAAGAAAGAAGAGGGATTCTCTCTAATTCAGGCCGTGGCTAAAAACATCAAGGATACGGAGGATTGTCTCTACAAGATTGCTAGCACGATCATAGCGGTGATTATCCGAAAGTTCTCTCTTCCATTCGACGTCCATTATTTGTGTGTCTGAACTAGAGGTCCGATGTTTGTGGGGCTCGAACTATAGAACATCTAAACCAATTCGTTTAAAGTGTGCTTTGAGAGGTAATGCATTTAACTCCCTTTTTATATTCATATTTTTTTGATTAAAACGCACGAACAACGCTTTCGGATCATGTATAGAAATATATCATTTTTATTTTCGTTGTATTTTTATCAATTTTATCTATACATGATTCATGAAACCCTAACAATTAAAACTTCTCACATATTTCTCATCCCAAGATTAGATCACACCTAATAAAATTCCTACACAACTAGTGCCGGGGATAACGATGGGGCCGGGCGAGGAATGGGAATTGACATTACCAGCCTCGCATAGTAATAATCTTAATAATACGTGAAGCCAAAAATAGAAAAACAAAATAATGTGCTCGAGGCGGAGTGTGGAATCCATTTTTGCGCCCCATGCGCTCGGGGCAAACATTTTACCCTCGATACCTCGCAGTAAGTGAGATCGGGTCATCCCAATAGAGCCAAGACTAGTTGCTGGGTCTCGTGGGGTAGGATCAAATTACTGTCCATAACTTGTGTATAGTCACAAAGTTCATTGAGAAGGAAGTCGCCTTGTGGCAGAGGATTGTCGCACCCCAACGTGAAACACAACTTATTCTGTTTTTTCCTTTCCTTTAAGATGAAGATTTTGCATGATGAGAGAAACTGCCTATTCACATCTAAATTTTGGCTCATATAGACCTTTTTTTTTTGGTCAAATAAATATTCCTTTCATTGCTACGTAGGAAAAGTACCATAACATTTTCCCAAGTCCAAATATAATAGAGATGAGAGACAATGGGGGAGGATTAGACAACCAATTCGTTGCAAGGGAGTCGTTTCGACAAGCCTTCGCAACCCAATCCACGACTTGATTCGTTTCTTGCGAACAAAGGCGACAGACACTCCAGCTAAAGAGCCCAGCAATTGTTGACAGTCCACCACTACTGAATGGACAACCCACGGGACTTCAGCCTGGCCTCGGATAGCATTTCCTACTATCGAATTGTCAGTCACATGCTGAAATTAAACTACTGTACTTGTTTGACTCTATTCACTGAACTAAAGAGCTGCCGTTCGTGTCTTCTGCACAAAGTGCAGACCTTCCTTCAAAGCTAGGGTTTCCATGACAAGGGCGGACGGAGCAAGGACTTTCTTGACGAAGCCACCCACAAGACGCTCGCAATGGTCTCTGCATAATCCAACAACAGCTCCCTGTTTTGAGTTGCTACACCAAGATCCATCCACATTTAATTTCAACAAGCCTATAGGCGGTGCTGTCCACTCTTCCTTTAGCAAACCTCCCCTTTCATTCCATTGCTGTTTAGCAGTACTGGGACTCCATTTTCTATAGAGTTCTAGATCACTTCTAGCTTCATCCACAATTTTGTATGGCTTTAGTTTGCTAGTTCTAAAAACCCATGCATTTCTTTCTTTCTAGATCAGCCATAATATACCAGCAAGGAGTGCGTTTGAGTTCAACTCATCCTGGGGAGGCAAGTTCTCCGAGATCCATTTATCCATCCTTGCAATTTTTCCGACAGCCGTATTCAACTTTATGCAGGGATCTGACCATATCCTTTTTGTCCAGGCACATAAGAGGAGGAGATGCTTGAGGGTTTCTGGGGCTTTGTGACATATTGGGCAGAGTGGATCAGGTACCATTTTCCTTCTGTAAAGATTTTCTCTTGTTGGCAACGCATTAGTGCATACACTCCATAGGAAAAATCGAACCTTTTGGTAGTGCTGAGTTTGCCAAATTGTAGTCCATAGAGATCGTGGAGGTTGATATGATGATGACGCTTGGTTAGCATTAACCAGTTTATCTTGAGAACACATTTTGTTATAGCCACTTTTGACCGAGTAGGAGCCCTTACTATTTCCCATCCACACTAGTCTGTCCATTGATGGATTGGAGCTCAGTGGTATGGATAGGATCTCATGGATGACATTCTCGTCGAACATTTCCGTTAGCTTCGTTACATTCCATTCTTTTTCTTCAAGTACAATCAATTCCTTGACATACTTAGGCTCGTTTAAATTTGCGGCGCCTCCAATACGGCCTCCGGGTAACCATACATCTTCCCTGATTTTGATTTGTTTACAGTCACCCACCAACCATCTCATCTTAGGTTCAATCACTTCCCTTCCTATCATCAAGCTTTGCCATCCCCACGAGGGGCGGTTACCCTTGCCAGCATGCCAAAACTGCCATTGTGGGTAATAAATACCTTTTACAATTTTGGTCCATAGGGAGTTTGGAGCTTGAACAAGTCACCAAGCTTGTTTCCCAAGCATAGCCTTGTTGAAAGCTATTAAGTCTCGAAACCCCAACCCTTATGTATCCTTCCTTGTTCTCAAAGATTCCCAGTTCTTCCAATGAATTCCTTTCCGTTCGGCATTTTGTTTCCACCAAAAGCACGCAATTCTTTTTTCTATTGCTTTGCAAATAGATATCGGTATCTTAAAAATAGACATTGCGTACTGTGGTAGAGCTTGTACAACTGTTTTAATGAGTACCTCTTTCCCTGCTTTAGTCAACAATTTCTCTTTCTAGCCCTCTAGCTTCAAGTTAACCCTTGCTAAGATCCATGCAAATATTTGCTTTTTTGATTGCCCCTAGTCTGAGGGAAGTCCTAAATATTTGCCTGTCTTGTCTATAACAGGGACTCTTAATTGATTTGCCAAGTTCCTCTTTAAAGTTTGTGGACAATTTTGGCTGAATAAAATACCTGACTTGTTTAAGTTGATGGCCTGCCCTGATGCATAACAATACTAGTTTAGGATATTCGCCAAGTTTTGACATTCCATAACCGTTCCGTCCAGGAAGAAGATGGCATCATCAGCAAATAATATATGAGATATAGTCGGACACCACCTGTTTAGTTTGATACCTCTCAAGCTTCCATCAGAAATTGCCTTGCTCATTAGGATGGAGAGCACGTTTGCCATAATAATAAATAAGTAAGGCGAAAGTGGGTCTCCCTGTATTATGCCTCGGGATGGATGGAACTGTTGCATGGACTCCCCATTGATTTTCACACTAAAAGATACTGTGGAAATACATTGTTTGACACACTGGACCCATTCCTTGTAGAATCCCATTTTCTTCATACACTCACATAAGAAATCCCATTCAACTCGATCATAGGCCTTTTGCATGTCTACTTTACGAACTGCCTGGACTTTCTTTTTCCTCTTTCAAATGCGAAGCTGATGTAGCATCTCCTGGACTATCAAGATGTTGTCTTGTATTTGTCTACCGCTCACAAATGTACTTTGTTTTATCGCAATAATTTCAGGAAGCCATGGCTTAAGACGGTTAGCCATTACTTTGGAAATAATCTTATAACTGAAATTATATAAGCTGATGGGTCTATATTGGGTGATGTTTTCTGGATTTGCTACTTTTGGAATGAGTACAATATGTGTCATATTAAGTTTAGGATCGACTTATTACTTGTCGCATGAGGAAACTAAAGATTGAACTCGACCCCTACACCAAAATACTAATGTCGCTTAGTTTATTTACATTCTACATCACATTCCAAGGCATTTAGGTACGTGTAATGGACTTTACACTATGGGGCGAAGACCCATAGTGGCCGGCCCTATATAAGGCCTTCCAAGATATTTTAGCGGGCCTTCTCAAGTCTCTCCTCTTGACTCATTTTCCCTTTAGTCATTCTCTCTTAGCTCCCTCTAACTCTTTCTGCAGTCCCTTAAATTGCCCTCCCCACACCTTGAGTCATGCGTGCCCTTGAGGTTGAGGGTCAAGCGTGTGTCCTTCAGTTGAGTGTAATCCAAGCCTACCTCGTCTCTCTTATTTAAGGTATAGTCGGCTTACTTCTTCCTATATTTTACTTATGTTTAATCCACCGAGAGCTCTGAGTCTGGAACCATAGTTGAGGGACGGGTTACGATAGCTCGGCTTGCCTTCGCCTCGCCCTTGTGGGTGTTGCATGCTCATTACCTCGGTCTATGGTCCATTGACTCTGATATAGTTCTGTAGCTTGTTTAACTTAAGCTTTAGTGTCATACGTGCTGTTTATGTGATCGTTTACTGCAATGGTTTGGTCGTTTAAGACATGTTTATTGAACTGGGTTTCCTTTGAGGTCTCTCGGTTTGGCCTATTGATGTTGAATAGTGACTGGTTTTGAGAGGGATGTAGATGCCCTTTGTGACATCCCAAATTTTCAACCCTGTCTTCTACTGAATGAATCGGGCATTTCATTGACGTGTCTATTGGGTTATTCTCAGAGCCGATGACTCTCAAGATAACTAGACTATCTTGAGAAATTATTAAGAAATTTTAAGGCAATAGATTTGAGAATTCGACCAGGAATCGGCTTCTCGACCGTGTCCATCTTTAGAGGTTATTACGGCACAGTTAAAAATCGATTTGAAATCAGAGATAGACTGGATCGACAGTGATGTGTGGCTGATCGTGGGTGACACCACTAAATTAGAAAATTTATGTCGACCGGCACTAGATTGATTTTCTTATTGTTGTGGTACCCTATATCCGTATTTGGATCCTTGGGATTTTCATGACAATCGAGAGTCGCCAATGAGTCGAGTGGGTTCATAGTGGCTCAAAGAAAATCGACCACGAATCAATTGCACTTAAAAATATTTGAAAGTTTCCCGGTAGCCTAGGTCACTAAAAATGCGTCGAATAGAAATTAACTGCAAATTCGAGTCCAATTTCAGAAATTGAAGATTCTGTTATGTCACAATAAATTCTAGGAGCGTCGACTCAGTCTCAGAAGATTTTTTTGATACCCGACACTTTTTGGGAAAAAGTCGTCGCCGAGTCGTTTCTGTGCAGAAAAAGCCAGTGATTATTTTTGATAACAAAATTGGGAAGCAAGATGGATATATGGGTGAGGAAAAATATTGAGATGGTCGATGGATGACCGATTGATTTTATGGAGGCCAATTGAAATGGAATTGAAGTGGATCAAGCCACCAATTGAAGACAATTCTTGCAAAATTCGTAACTCTCCTTTCCCCCTAGCCAAATGGACCAAAAGTGAAGTCATGAGAGGTGTTGGTGTGGATCATTGGAGACCAAGGGATTTTACTTGGCCTAGGTTAAATCTTGGAGAGCAAGATTGGAAAATATCAAGCCAAGGCCCCACCTCAACTCTATCTCATCTCTCTTATCTCTTCCCTCATCTCTATCCTCTCCATCTCCCTCACCTCTCTACCATCCAAGACCCTCTCCTCTTCATTTTGGAAGCCCTCAAGCCAGCAAGAAGACCGGCAGAAGGAGCTGCAGCCGTCGCATGCCTCCACCCGCGCCACCGCCGGTTTCTGCTCCGGCCGACCTTTCGTCAAAGATTCGAGTCAAAAGTGGTCTTCCCGAATGAACCAGTGAACAAGCCACATATCGCCGTGAAGAGAACATCCATACCGTTCTAACAAGCTCGATCACGCCCCGAACGGAGCCACTATTCGTCCCGTACGGCTGCTGGAGTCCGCCGCTCGCCGGACAGTCTAGGAGCTGCCCGTCAGTACTATTTTGCGTTTTCTTGCTGTTTCGCCCCATTTCAGCCCTTCTTTTGCCCATTCCATCCACCCACAAGATCACCAAGACCCCCGGGAGCGACCGGTTGCCAACCACCCACTCGCCAGAGCTCCGATCGGCCCATTTTCACCGTAGAAACCATTGGTCTCCTCTTTACAGCCCACAAGCCAAACTCGCAGTTCAGCCCATTAAGTAAGTCTTTGGCCCAAACAACTTCGGCCCAAGCTCAGCCCGCGAAGAAAGCCCAATCGCAGCCAAGCCCAAGCCCAAGAGCGAGCCCAATCCAGTGCAAGAACAAGTCTCAGTTGGGCTGAGATTTGTTGGGCCCAAGTTTAAGGCCTGGTCCAAGCCCGCCGGTGTTGTCGAAAGCCAATTTCGGTCGCCGTCACGGTGTTTCGGTTCCCGCTTTTAACCAAGTGAGTTTTACTCACTAATACTTTCTTAGTTTGCTAATTATACTTAGGGTTGGTTAGATTTAATTAAATGCAATTAGGTGGTTAGATTAATTTAGATAAATTAAATTAGAGACTTAATGATGCATGTTAGGTGGTTAGAAATAGACATTAGCAAGTAGGCATGCCATGTTATTTATCGAACGAGTCTCGGTAATTTTCCAAGCTCGTCTCAGCTTCCAATCAGGCATTATGGGCCTAAATTGGATTTTTAATAATTATTTATTTAATTTTCGAAATTAATTATTTAATTATTTATTTTTCTGGAAATTCAACCGAGATGGCCTGTGATCGAAATTTCGTGCTGATTGTAGTGGTGCAGTCTGTTTATTTATTTGAGCTTCAATTTATATGGAATTGATTTAAATTGTGAATTTTAGGACATGTTTCTAATTGGTTGATTTCAATTATGTGATGGGAAAATATTTGGGTACCGATTGTCAGTATCGATGGTGGAGTGGTGAATCAGTGTGGCATCTAAAAGGGCACGTGGGCTCGGTGATTTGATGCATCACTTTGGTGAACGAGTACCTTAGAGAATGCACGTGGCCTGGGTATCGTAAAAAGGGTACGTGGGCTCGGTGAATTGATGCATCACTTTGGTGAACTAGTGCCTTAGAGAATGCACGTGGGCCCAGGGAATTAAGTGAGGCATCTTGGGAGAGACACGTGGGCTTGGTGATTTGATGCATCACTTTGGTGAACTAGTGCCTTAGAGAATACACGTGTGCTCGATGACATGTAATCGACTGGTTTGATTTTTTATGAGTAGTTGGGTGCCTAGTATGATTTGTACTGATTTGCAGATGGAATCTGAGGCTAAGGTAATTCCTCTGACCTGTGCGTGTTTAGGCAGCCCATAGTGTATTGGCTTACTAATCGAGTCTTAGGGGGTAGAACTCGCTGAGACGTGATCTCATTGATTATTGAATAACCATTTCAGGACCCTGAGGAGGAGTTGAGAAGGAGGAACCTGAGGAGGAGAAAGATTTTTGAAGAAGAAGATGATCCAGAGAGGGATCTTGAGTACAACTTGGATGTGGATTAAGATCCCATCCCTTTTGTGAACCCTGTCTTAGTGTAGATAGGTGTGATACCTATATGCTGTAAATAGTATTGTAAATATACTATCAGTTGTGCTGTTAATAAAAGTGTGGTTGTGAATTTTAATATGAAAAATATGGCCGGCTTTTCTATCCTATTGTTTTATTGTCTGGGAATTCATAACTGCTTCCGTATGCTTAATAAAAAGAAAGGGTCGGCGATACTTAGTCTTGGGATATCGCACTTTAAAATCGACCAAGGTAAGGGATGAGCGCATGCCCGAGGATCGGGGCGTGACACCCTTGGTGGGATCCTGAGGTGGTCTCAATCTATCCGAAGGGTCCGTTGTTGTGTCGGGACATTCCAATATTTGTTCAAAATTGTCTAATGGGCAAAATAACCTCTTTGAGCACACTATCCAAAAAGCTTCAAGTGATGGACAATGAGTCTACTGTCCTCATTTGACCATTATTTGAGTCCCGAGTAGTCTCGGATTGGTCCTATTACATCGTTTCATCATTCCCAGGAGATATCTGTATGTTCGTGTTATACCGTTGTTAAATGTGTAGCATCGTTGTTCATTTATAATTTATCTGCACACTTTTAGTATAGTTTAGATATTGATTATGTTATCGTGAATAATGAAAATGACCAAAAAAAGAAGAAGAATGATAATATGAAAAATGACGAAAAATCAGATTTGCATTTAGTGGTAAATTGCATTTTACGGATGAATGTTTAATGACATGTTATCTCGTTAGATACTTTGTTATCATTCTTTAGTTTTGAATGAATACGTGCTTTGTTGTAAATGCATGAAAATTTGATTCTGAGCATTGCTCTTGGGTCCTATCCCGAGTCTTTACGACAACATCATGTGTATTCTTTATCCAACTTATATTGGGTTTTACTTATTGCACTATTGTTGCATTATAATTTCCGTACTTTATTTCTTGTGTTATTGTATCGTTCATGTGATTTTTGATATATATTTTGTGTTTGTTGTAATTTGACTATGTGTGGCTGCCTAATTGTGCATGATTAAGGTTAAGAAAATTAAAAAACTATCATAGGAAATGTTTTGGAACAAGGAGAATGGGAGCCAACTCTAAGCATTAGTTAGACATGTAGCATTACCAAATTTCTAGGCCCAGTTTTTGGTTTGTAGAAAGAAACGACCTACCACCTATTACTTGGCCTCTAACTGGCTTAAAGTAGATCGGTGGTGGCTCCAAAAATAAAAACACCACCTCACGGAGGAATCTTTCGTGCCCACTTGGCAATTAATTAAATTGCCTCGCGAGGATCTTGCCCTTGGGAGGACCGGAGCATGTCCTAAAACTTTTAGAAAATACCACCAAATTCTAAAGCTTGTCCTGTACGTGCAATCAATTCTTTTCGTTAATGTCGTTAACTCCATCCAATATGGATAAGTTACAATTAGCAAACACCGATCATCATTTGATAGGATCGGTTTGCTAATTGTAACTTTTCCAGCTTGACTTGTGGCTGTTAATCTGAATATTCAACATAAGTTTGATGATAAAGTCGAACTATAATAAATTGTTGTGTGCTCTTATTCCCTTATATATTATCTATTTTCACACATCAGCACCTCGTGATACTAGATATATCTGCTAAACCTAATTTTATATTGGTTATTGATTTCCACAAGATCATCAAAATTTATCAAGGGTGTTCACTCCCTCTAAGTTGTTTGTTAGCTTCAATAAATTCTGATTATGTGATGATTTGGATAGGAGGAGGTCTTTTACTATGTGCATTTTTACTTTTGGAGGTTGTGGAATTAGTTGGAAAACTACTTTATAGCATATGATTACTTTATTTGCTACAAAGGCAAAGTATATGTTTATTACAGAGGTAGTTAAAGAGCTCATATGGTTAAGAGGCTTATTTAGAGAGTTTAATGTGGATCATGGTGTGATTGTTGTCCATTGTGATAGTTAAAGTGCTACACATCTTACTGAAGATCAGATATATCAAGAGAGGATAAAGCACATTGACTTGCAGTATCATATTATTCAAGATATTCTTGCTTATGGTTATATCAAGGTCTTGAAGAATGATACAAAAAATAACTAGTTGATATGTTGATGAAGCCTCGGCTATTTTTGTGACCTAGCCTCTCAAGTAGCCACCTAAGGCAAATAGATTTAGAAGAATTTACTCAAGAGATAGTCTTAAAGGTTCATTTGAAAAGACGACTTGAATACATTATCTTTTCAATCACCGAAGAAAGTTCGTCAATCGAGAGTGTAGACTCTCCCAAGTTAATACCTTGCATGATGCGGGATTTCTTTTAAGTTCTTTAACAACCTAAAGAGATCTTACTAGGAGTTGCCATTAGCCATTGTTTGGGATCGGCTAGAATCCAAACGAGAAGCAGTAGATTCTTCTTGATTTCTATGCAACTAGAAATTTGGGATGAGTACATTAGAAGTGCCAAAAGTTATGTACGGCGTTCTATTTAGTGTTAAAAGTTTTCGCTGGCTCACTTTAGTGCTAAATAGGAGGAAAAATGACCACTTTAGTACCAACGACGAGAAATTCCGACTAAATTGATCATGTGTCATTTATAATTAAAATTATAATATGACTTGGCAAAATTTTAAAAAAATCCAGTCCACATGGCATTTTCACATGGCATGCTTGGCACAAAAGTAATTGTTTTTTAATAATGACCGGCACTAAAGTGTTCACTTTAAATAAAATTCGACACTCAAATGATCAATTTTAATAAAATTTAGTACTTAAATGATCACTATTCATAACTTTTGACGACGTTGTTTAGGGGTTATATGTTGACTAAGCATGCCGGCGAGTCGTGTAGGATTGAGAAATTTATAAAATATAGCTATGTCGGATTTCCAGCAAGTTGAATCGAAGTTGGCACTTAAACGATCATTTTTTTTTTTTAAGCAGCACTTAAATGATCCGAAAAAAAGTTTTGGTACTAAAGTGAGCACCGTACACAACTTTTGGCACTTCTAGTGTACTTACCCCCTAGAAATTTCTAGAGATCAGGATTTGATTATGCCAATATTTCTATCAGCGCACTTTTGGGTACCTAATTAGTTGGTTGTTTTCTAGGATAATCATGCCATCTTGGTGTACATTTTGTGGCCTTAAAGGTCTTGATCCACTAAGCGTCCATGTAAATTTTTTTTTGTAGGAGGGTTCATTTAAAATTCTAAGTTAATCGTAATTCTAACTTAGAAAAAGAAATTAACAAACAATTTATTGAAAAGTGGTGTGAGAATTAAACAACCATGGAATTTAGAAGTGGCTATCTAAGAGCAAGAAATGTAAATGACCTGCTCATCAAGTAGATTATTACATGGCCTTGTTGATGAGCCTCGAGACATGAGTGCTCAAAAGCTTACTACTGATCACTAAAGCAGGCCTAATTCTATTTGATTGATTAAAACTAAGCCTAAGTTGTTTATCTAGAAATGAGGCTAAGTCTAAGTTGATTATTATTGTTATTATTAGTTATAATTGAACTTGAAATTGAAGTTAATTCTAAGAATGATTAACTGATGTTAAACTAACTATTACAAAAATGAGACTGGAGCGGTCATTGGTCTTTTGCCACCATCTTCATGATCCTCAACCGTCTCGTCCATGGATCGCCTCATATGGCCGTCATTGGTAGTGTCGGTTTCCATTCAGCCCATTCATTCATTCATTCATTCATATGACATGCACTCAAGTGATCGAATCAATTAAGAATGTTCACCAAAGCAATCATTGAATGGTCTTGGAATCAACCTTCGAATTTATACATTTCGATTATCCCCATGTTGCCTCTTAATAAGCTAAGGGTCTATTAATTAAGGCCAATCATTATTGGACGCCACTTGCGTGCACAAAGCGATGAACAACATCATGAGTTGCTAAATTTTAATCATTCCCTTTAAGCTACCCATTAAGGCATGCATCAAGCCTATCATTCATCTAACAATCACATGCATAAGGCCTTAATCAAACATGCATTCAGGTCAATTGACCTTAATTCACAACAATCAATTGATTGATGAAGTGAGCCATAAAGTATCGCCACTTATCCAGTTTTAATTCAAATTTGGATTGATTATGTATTGACCTAATCAATATATCAAACAAAGTCCAATTGAAATGATTTAAGCATTTTTAGAAATCTTAGGAAGTGTAATCTAAAGTTTGCTTAGACCACTTGACTTGGTTTTGACCTGAAAGATCCGAAATTGACCCAGACTTGACACGACTCCAATTTTGACTCGAAAAACTGAGCCGATTTTGTAAAATCTAGAAAAAGTGTCTAGGAATTTCAAAATCCCACCAAATTTAACAAATAGATAGTTCATTCTGTTATTGACAACTTTCACGTTTTGAATTTTTTTCCAAATAAGCCCTTCCACTGTAGGATAATTGCAGATTTTCTCGGGGACTTAAATAAAAATAGCTTTGTAGGCCGAGATTGACCTTGTCTGATGGTTAACCAAATTGGCACCTAATTTTTGCTATATGGTCCTAAAAATTTGTAGTCTACCCTCTTGGATAGCAATGAACAATCTTTCAATTTTAAGTTTTTGCAAAAAGTGACTCTAACTATTTGAAATTTGAAAAGCGAAATCGGTTAGAGCAGGAACTAGATAAGCAGATCAAACTCAGGATTTGATTGTCCATTTTGCTTGCATTGCACCAATCAAACAACCTTAGAATTTTACTAAATTTTATGGCTAGAAAGATTAAAATATCGCCTACAACTTTCATGGGGAGAAAATTTTCAGATTCGGAACAAAAAAAAAAGAAAAAAATCAGAGAATAGAACAAGGTTGGTCCAGAAACGAGAATTATAGATCGAAATCTGAAATTTCAGTTTCTAATGTTATATTTTGAAATTACTTTGACCTAGCAAATGACCTCCAATTTCAGATTATAACCTATCAAATCGAAGCATTGGATGTTAGGATCACCTCATTAGTTTATATATTTTACTAATTTCGAAGTTAATTAGGTCACATTGTCTAATTAAGCTCAATGACTCTGTGGACTCCAAATATACTTGACATCCTAGCATGCTTGGAACTATCATTCATTGATTCCAAATCAAGGATTGCTCAATTTACATTGATCTAAGCATTCATTTAGGACTAAAACATGTTGAAATGGCTTAGCCAGAAATCTCGAACCTAACATGCTCTGAGTAATAATTAATCAAGCTTTTGTGTACCAACCTTGATTATTGATTCCTCGACATATGATTGAGCGATCTGGCCAACGCTATAGCTTTAAGGATTCTATGGATTGGCCATGGAGAGTTCAACAAGTGACTGAAATGTGTAAACAAATGGTAATATACTCAACGTGATAAGCTCGGAATGAATAATCAAAAGAAATTGATCAGTTGAAGATGATCTAGCGGTAATCCAAGTGAACTCTAGCCACGAGGATGTCAAGGACAAGTAAAGCAGTGGCGTCACAAGGCTAGGACCACCAAGGGAGGACACTAGATAGCCGCTGGAACTCGCCAGACTAACTATTGGCATGGAACACAAGGAAGAAGACCGAGAGGGAAATCAGCCAATTACATGGCCGGCCGGTGGTCTTCAATCGAGCCTTTGATGACATTGGCATAGAGACCCCTCAAGGATGGTTGGCAAGCTGATGGTGGTTCGCCAGAGCAAGGCCGCCGATTGGCTGGTGATGGCGATGAAGTGGCTCCATTGAGAGAGAGAGAGAGAGAGAGGCCGACCGGTGGTCTTCAATTGAGCCTTTGATGACATTGGCACAGAGACCCCTCAAGGATGGTCAGCAAGTTGATGGTGGTTCACCAGAGCAAGGCCGCCGATTGGCTGGTGATGGTGATGAAGTGGCTCCACTGAGAGAGAGAGAGAGAGAGAGAGAGAGAGAGAGAGAGGTGAATAATGGCCGAAGCCCAAATTTTGGAGGGAAAAATGGATATGTACTCCCTCAACAATGTTCATCCATTGGATTGATCCAATGGCTTAAATTTGATCCTTAACCCTTAAGAAATCACCTTAATGGCTTTTTTTATGTCACAAGGACCGATGAGGTGTTAAATTGATGGCTAGGATGAGCTCATGATTAACGATCAAGATCAATTCTTAATTCATTAAGGAATGCTATCATTGATTGATTTCAAATGACAATGATGAAGGCATTTCGGTCATTTTCACCAAATGAGGGTTTTTTTTTTTCAGTAATTTTCTATACATGGAGAGGTGCTAGTCGGTGACCAAGGGTCCGTTTTGTAATGCTTCTGTTTCGGTGTTTCAGACATAGTCATTTTCTATTTTTATTTTCCGAAACAATTTCTAAATAGAAGAATACATTTGGTGATTACACAAAACTTCTATTCTTGGAATGAAAAAAGAATATAAATGCGTTTGGTACGATCAATAATTTTTTTTTATAACGTAGAATTTCTTTTAATTTTTTTAGATTTTTTTTTATCGATTATTCTTCCTTGCTGTGGTCGCTGCCGATGGCGGTCGCTGGCCTTTTTGGCAAGTGGCTGTTGGTAGCGGTCGGCGATTAGCAGCGGCAGGTGGTAGTGGCCAAACAACGGTAGGTGGCGATGGGGGCTAAGGAGGAAGAAAATAAAAGAAAAAGAAAAAGAAAAAGAACTTATTTCTAGAAATTATTCCCAAGAACAAAAAGTAACTTTTTTCTACTTATTTTTATGACAAATCTATTCTTTGACCACTTTTCTATTTTGGGAAATAAAAAAATTAGTTGACGTTATTAAATGGATTTTTGTTCTTTTTTATTTCAAAGAACAAAAGAATAGAAATTGGGAGAGATAAAAACGCTATCAAACAAGCAAGTCGAACGGTTGCCCTTTGACTGGACTTCTCACCGAAAAAATTGGCAATCAAAACGGGTTGAACTTGTTCAATTCTTGGTCCAATTTTGTTCTAGTTTTCTTGATTTTGATTAATTAAGCTAAATTCTAATGATTTTAATCCACAAATCAAATTGAATTCAATTCGATTGATCCAATTCAACTAAGATTAATTTGGTTCAATCAAATCAACAAACAATGCTTCAATTTATTCAATTTCTAGCATATTTCTAACATGAACTAATACTGATGTGTACAATTTGAAGTTCAATTGGGTAAATTGAACCTCAATTGGTCAAATTAAATGTTAGGCAAGGATGGGTCGAGTGTAATTGAGTCAATTGAACTAACTCTTCATGAATTCATCAATCATGAAATCACCAAGGTAGTCTAATTACATTCAATTGGTGTGATTTTGTCAAAATTGACTTTGGATTTGAGTTTTACACACACAGTTGCATTTGACTTTGGCTAATTCGAACAATTTATGAAGAATTAATCGAAACCCCTAATTGGGGGCTCAAATTGGGGCGTTTTTATCCTCATCTTGAAATCTTGAAATTGGTTTGACAATTGAATGCGAAACTACCTCTCGATCAAATGTTGTAAAGGAAATTTTCCTAAAAAATTGCTAGAGAGGAAGTAATTTTATTTTTGGATCAATTTTGAACCAAAATTCATGAATTTGGGAAAAGTCGGTTCTTGATTGTTTTTTACAAAATTTACAAATTCAAAGTTAAATTAAGGTAAAAAGGAGTTGATTTGATGATTTTTCAAATTTTCGATTTTTCAAATTTTCGATTTTTTTGGAAAATTATGACTAGGGGTTGACTAGAAAGTCAGCTCTAAAGACTTCATTGGTTTATTGAAAAAACCAATGTATTTTGGTTTAGATAAAATACTATAAAATTGAAATTAACTTGAAAAACACTACAATGACTCTTTTTGGCAAGAATTAGGTCTTGTCATAATCAGAGACCCTTAATCTAAGGTTTTTTACTAGTGTATGATGCGTTGGCTAAAAATCAGATCTCAATAACTCTGACCAAATTCAAGCATTACCGGAATTTGGTTAATAATTGCTGTAGCTGAGTTTTACTCTAGTAGGAGGAGAAGATTGTTTGTTACTTATATCTCATTGAGGAATTCAAGTGAAGGTGGAAATTTGTTGATTATGTCTTGAATTTTGTTTTAGGTATTCAACCCAAATTGAGTTATGATACCCCCATTGAAATTTGTAGTGAATGAACTTAAGAAATTAAATGGAGGTTTAATGTTGGTAGCCATGGGCGTGAGCAACAGCCCATGCCCATAGGCCAAAACTAATCCTTGGTAGCGGGTGTGGCCCTCGTGGTATGAGGTGGTATATATATTATTTTTCTCAAGTTAATAGATTTTAAGGAGAGATAGAGAGAGAGAGTTTTAAGTTTTTTCCAAGCCACCTATTATAGTCCTTGAATTTCCATAATGGATTTTTCATGTAAATCTTGTATTTCTTTATTCTTCTTAGTTTTAATTTTATAGTAGTTTTCGCATAGGTCATAAAACAAATTTTGTAATCAATCTTCTGAAAAATATATAATGTTGGTTCATATTTGACAGCCACCCTTTTTCGCCGTCACGTACCAAAAGCATTTGGAAGCACCATAAATGCGATGAAAAGTTTTTTTAAGGGATTAAAATTTGTCTTTTGCAGCTTAAGCAGGAAGATATGAGATCGTACTCTGAAGAGGTTCAATCAAATCTTGCATTAATCAATCAATGATGTCTAACTCCCTCTCTTCACAGTAAGATGAGGAATGCTCTGCTCATGCCTAAAAACGTTATCAGGGTCTACTTTGGTCTTGACCTGAACCGACCTGTAGAAATTGCTCCTGAAGTACTTCAAAACCCAAGAGGTTGCCTCCATCAAGCTGTTGACACCTTTCTTATTCACGCCCAAATCGAGGTCCCTGCAATTCACATAGCCCTCTCTTGGATTGTTGGACACATAAGGACCCAAGTAGTCATACAGCTTCCTGATCCAGCTCATGTGCCTGGCCATGTTCTCGGCCCCATCCTGCCAAGACACTGTGTACTGGATCTTAAACAGCATGCCGCACCGGTGCGGGAATGGTGTTGCCGACTTGGGGACCCCGTCCATCTGCCCGCCATATGGGTTCCATATCATGACTGGGATCTCTTCCTCCAAGAACATTTTCCAAAGGCCCAGGAGGTCCTTCTCTGAATCGGGGCCCTCACGAAGTCGGACTTGGACTTGAAGTAGCTCTGAAACTGGGGCTTTTTCTGAAGGAGGACCTTCAGGACAGTCGTGTTCGGGTACAGCGCCATGTACAGGACTGACCTGATCCAGCTCATCTTAGTACAGTGGGCCCGCTTTAGACCGAGCTCAGGGAAGCACCTGCGCATGATCCCAAGGAGGGTGTCGGAGTCTCCTAGGAAGAGGGCCTTATATGTGGTTGTCACAGTTCAGCGTCAGGTTGGTGCTCGAGGCCTGGATGATGACTCTGATGAAGAGCCTCCCATCGAGCTTCGGTGCTCACTTAGGCCATTTGTACAGGAGCTTTGTCGCGCGTTGTTCAAGGGTCTTGGTGACCGAGAACACAGTCAGAGTCCTGAGGCACATTGACCAATTTCAGCTTCCATCCCAGGATTATGCCGAAACTGCCTCCGCCGCCTCCCCCAAGAGCCCAGAATAGATCCTCCCCCATTGCCTTCCGGTCAAGAATCTTCCGCTTGGCGTCAACCATTCAGACATCGAGCACGTTGTCAGCCCTCAGCCCAAACTTCCTCATCATTGTCCCGTAGGCCCGTCCGGTGATTTGGCCACCGATGCCCAGGCTCCTGCACACGCCCATTAGGAACCCGTGGATCTTGCTCTTCTCAGCAATCCGGTAATAGACCTCCCCAACTCTGGCCCCCGCCTGGGCCCATGCAGTGCCCTGGGCAACGTCAACCTCAATGGCAGGGAGTAGGGCCAGGTCGAGCACAAGGAAAGGTGACTATCTGGGAGACATAGGAGACTGCCTCGTAGCCATGGACCCCACTCCGAACGCGGTTGGCAAGCCCAAGCTGCATCGAGCAGAGGACAGCAGCCTCGAGACGGACCTCTGACAGCGGGGTGAAGATGATCATGGGCTTGGGCACCGTCAGGAGCAAGTATCGGAGGTTGTTCACGGTTGAGTTGAGGACAGACGAGGAGGAAGAGACATTATTCGGGGGGTAATAAGAGGAAAGAGGAATAGAGTTCATGGAATAAGTTGAAAGGCAATGAAAGAAGGTCTGTTGAATCGTGGAAGTCGCTGATGTCCATGAAGATGATGAGACTAAGAAAAGGAAGAGAATCTGTAAAAGTAGCAGAGAGCTATGAAACGCCATTTTTTTTGGGTTGACTTTTCTCTGCTCTCATCAGTTAGCTCAATTGAACAAAGCTTTTGGTGGGTCGTGTATGTATAGTGGATTTTCATCGCCTAGACAACGTGTGGATGATCTAATGTGAACATCACTTTTGGTCTTCAAGTTGTTCCATCTATTTAGTGTGGGGTCTTTTGTTTATTAATTTCTCCACATGTTTCTTAATCTCTGCGTTTTAATAAGAGTAACAATTTTGAGCACCTGTAAGATGTGCATCAGATTTCCTTCTTACTCATAGCCAAACAAAGTAATATTCACTTCTTCACTCTTTCGTTCAACTGCAATGACAATGATCCCAACATTGATGTTGCCACAAACGTCCCTGTTGGCCGCGCTGCTAGTGCCTTCACCACCAGCCAACCACCAATCCATGACACTAGCTCCATATAAACCGATACAATCAGTGTTGACAAGTTTAGTTTTCAGCAGTTAATTAGCTTCTCAAACCGTTCTTTCCGTCAGCAAAACTGGATGGAAAAGCACCTCACGTCTCACAACTGTCCGACTGGGGCTAAGGATTAGACCAGGAGCAAAATTTTCTTCCCAAACGGAAAGTAGTCGTGGAGATTAATGTGTAAAAATAACAAGATTGTATGTCATGCTGGAGTTATTGTTAAGAGAGCCAACTTAATCAAATCTCCATTGTTAATAAAAAAGCAAAATCAATAGCAACTTCGAACTCATATTTCGAAATTATATTATAATATTATCATATTAGTTTATTATTTATGAATCCTTTTATATTTAATTAGCAGTTTGAACTTGTGCTCATGAATAACTACTAAATATATATTCTGTTTGGATATATATATATATATATATATATATATATATATATATTCTCTTTTTTCTCTTGTAATTGAGGGATGTAATAAAGAGGTGCGATGTGCTAATTATAATGGAATTTTCAATTGGATGTAACCCTAATTTAAGAATAAATCAGGATAAAACCTTACGTCTCGAATTCTCTTACTCACTTTTACTGCTTTTTTCCTTTGTGATTGTATGGCAAATCCTTATAGTGATGGGTAGGAGACGATGCTATTGTGGCCAAGACGGACATGATGGTGATTCTATCTTGGTTGGAGTGGACGAGAAGAGGAGGTAAGAAAAGGAAAGGAGAAAAAAATGGAATCAACACCAAAAATATATTCTTCCGTTCAAAGTTTATAGGATTTAATCATTAATGTGTAATGTGTCAAATTACATTGGGCTAATTTAACACCCCAAAATTTACAGGAACGTCTATCTAAAAATTATGTACAATAGAGCCTGCTAGCATTATTGATAGAATATTTATTTTAATTCTTCATATCTCTTATAATCATGTATATATCTCACTCAATTGCACATATCTTTGAATGATTATAATTGGTATTATATTCGTAGTCTAATAAAACCTATAAATATGCTGCACGCTTGGAGCACACCTCAACCTTCTCCGTCTCATTTGGTAGTGACGTTGTAGCCCGTTGTTGATTGAAAACGAGAGAATTAGCAGAAAGTGAAGATAAAATGGAATAATTTATGCTTGCATATTGGACTATCGGCTAAACGCACTCCGACGAGACATGTGGGTTTGTTAAGGGAAAGGGCAAACAAAAAAAAGAAAAAAAAAGAAAAAAGAAAGAGGGATAACGTTTGGTAAGAATCGTAAGATCAAGGTATATAGGTGCAAACATTAGTTGCGTATCCCTTTAAATTCCAAAGGCACTGATAATATATGGATATTGAAAAAATTGAAGGATCGATGGACCGTTCAATTATTTTAAAATGAGACATATATTGACATACAAAAATGATCAACTCTTGATTGATATCGTTGAGTATCAAATTCAGTTCATGAGAACAAATTTTGATAAGAATAAAAGTTATCAATGAACAAACCAATCCGTAAGCTATAAGCTCATTGATAGTGCATGATGTCAATACAACAAGATGGTGAGATTAGTTTAGAGGTTATTAATGAAACCATTCATCAATTGACAACTTGAAGGAAATTGACAAACCACTGATGAAGTCATCGATAGTAAATTGTAGATTTTGCTAAGTAGATCTTCAATCGGATTCTTGCTCACCATCCTTCTCTCCTTCCTTTTATGCCATTTGAAACAATGTCATTTACGAATAACAAAAAATTGTCAACAAATTTGTTGAAGATGAAGATGGTGGATTGACATGAATACATGATTGCTCGGCAAATATACCTATTATCTCGAAATGCATAACTGATAATCTGTAACTCTAGATGGTGCGAAAATGTTATTAGCGGATTCAAAAGTCATGACTGTTTGTAAATAATTGCTCGTGGTGGTGTATAAAATCCCATGTTTAATCATTGGGAAAATCATTAATCAACAACATAGCACACGTTTTTCTGCACATTTCTTCTCTACTGTTCCTGCAAATTTAACCTTTTCAGCACATTTTATTTTGGTCAAACGGCACATTTAAATTTCCTCACTTTTTATTATTCTCATAACCTTTAATTACTGGTACTTGCAACTTAATATTTCTACTTTTCCATCATTTACGTTTTTATCCATTATAAATAAATATTCTCTCAAGTTCGATTCCTTTCTTGGCGTTCCCATCGCGGAATACTACAAGCATCCCTGATTTTCACATTTTGGTGAAGTACATGTGACAATACTTTGACGTCGCTTTATAAACAAATCGTATAATCAATCTTCCGAAAGATATATAATATTGGTTCATATTTGATAGCCACCCTTTTTCGCCATGACATCCCTAAAGCATTTGGAAGCAACGTACATGCGATGACAAGTTCTTTTTAGGGATTAAAATTTATCTTTTACAGCTTAGACAGGAAGATATGAGATCAAACTCTGAGGTCCAATTAAATCTTGCACTAATCAAACTCTCTAATTCCCTTTCTTCGCAGGAAGAGGAGGAGTGCTCTGCTAATGCCTAAAGAAGTTTTCAGGGTCTACCCTGGTCTTGACCTGAACCAACCTTTAGAAATTGCTCTTGAAATACTTCAAACCCCAAGAATTGCCTCCATCAAGCTGCTGACTCCTCTCTTGTTCATGCCCAAATCAAGGTCCCGTAATTCACATGGGCCTCTCGAGGATTCTGGGACACATAAGGACCCATGCAGTCATACAGCTTGGTTCTCATGTGAAAAATATTTATGATTAAATTGATACAATTAAAATGTTTATGACTGAATTAGTATTAATGTCATAGGTTTATGACTCTTTTGATACTTTTCTTGTAGTAAATAAGTTTCTCAAACCGTTTCTTCTGTCAGCAAAACTGAATGGGAAAGCATCTCATGTCTCACAACTGTCCGACTGGGGCTTAAGGTTAGACTAGGAGCAAAATTATCTTTCCAAATGGAAACTAGTCGTTGAGATTAATGTGTAAAAGTAACAAAATTGTACGTGATAAAGAAGGGTCATACTAGAGTTAAGAGAGCCGGCTTAATCAAATCTCCACTGTTAATAAAAGCAAACTCAATAGTAAACTCGAACTCATTTATTGAAAATACATTGAATATTTTCATATTAGTTTGTTGTTTATAAATTTCAAAGGCTTTTCACTACTTTAAATACATAGACAACCGTGTGTGCTCTTTGTTTAGTGCATATAATTACTCTGATAAAAAGGTTTTCTTGGAGAGGAAAAACTTTACTTGGTCATAAGATGTTATTTGGTGTAGTATGTAACTATAAGGGAAAATTTCAAATAAGGATCTATAGTGGACTTTGTTTCAAAGAAAAACTCGAAGTGGACTCATTGATAATAAATTTATCATATGGTATATTAGTTTAGGATTTTTAGTTTAAAAAAAAAATAATTTTGGATAAATTTGTCATATGTATACCACTTTGGAATTTTTTGTGATATTAACACTTAACCAAGTTGATGATATAACTTAAGGCGCACCATAAAGCTATCCTGATTTTGTTAATTTGCTGAAAAAAAATACTTGCACACTCACCAATCAAAACACCACTCATATGTTCTCTCTCTCCTTTTCTGCCCATGTGATGGACCAAAGCGACTCATTATTGAGCCACCGAAGCCACCACGACCGCCGAGAAAACCACTAGCACAGCGGTCTCTCTCTCTCTCTCTCTTTTCTTGCTAATTCTTTGTGGTCGACCACTGCAAATCAGGGTCGTTGACCTTGGATATGTGGCCGTTTGTAATGGAAGACCTTTAACCTCGGAGGTCATTGCCCTTGACCTCTGAAATTGTGAGAGACGGAGAGAGAAGCTTCGATGGATAGGCGACGATGCTGTCGTGGCCGAGGCAGACATGACGGCGGTTCTATCTTAGTTGGAGTGCACGATGCGAAGAAGAGGAGGTAAGAAAAGTAAAGGATAAAAATGAAAGGAATCAACACCAAAATTATCTCTTCCCTTCAAAGTTTTCAGGATTTAATAATTGATGTGTCAATTAGACAGGGCTAATTTAGCACCTTTAAATTTAGAGGAACGTCTACTTAAAAATTATGTACAAAAGAGCTTGATAGTATTATTGTTAGGATAGTTATATTGCTTCTTCATTTCTCTCGGGATTATGCATATATTTCATTTGATTGTATATATCCTTAAATGATTATAATTGGTATTATATTCATAATGATCTAGTAAAATCTATAAATAAGATGAACACCCGGAGCACACTTCAACCTTCTTGGTCTCGTTTGGCGGGGACGTTGTTGCCTACAGCGCAGCCACGTCAACGTGCAGTCGTGTAGCTTGCTCTGCAGCCTCGTCAGCCTCTTTTGCAATCCCTACCTCGCAGCCACGTCAAGCTCCTATTGTCCCTGGACCTGCGCCTCCGCTGCCACGTCAACCTCAGCCCGTTGTCGGTTGAAAACGAGAGAATTAGCAGAGAGCGAAGATAAAATGGAATAATTTAAGCTTGCATACTGTACTACTGGCGAAACGCCCTCTGATGAGACGTGTGGGTTCGTTAAGGGAAAGGGCAAAAACAAAAAGATAATGTTTGGCAAGATCAAGGATAAATTTGGTGCAAACATTAGTTGCATGTCCCTTTCAAATTCCAAAGGCACTAACAACATATGATATTGAAAAAATCGAAGGATCGATGAATGATTCAGTTCTTTTAAAAAGGGACATATATTGATACTAAAAAATGACCAATTATTGATTGAGAAAATTGAGTATCAAATTCAGTTCATGAGAACAAACTTTGGTCAAAGTAGAAGTTATCAATGAACAAACCAATCCGCGAGCTATAAACTCATCAATAGTACATGACGTTGATACAACAAGATGATGAGATTAGTGTAGAGGTTGTTAATGAAAGGATTTACTAGTTGATAATTCGAAGGAAATCAACAAACCCCCGATAAAGTTGTTGATAGTAAATAATATGCTAAGTGTTGAAATGGTATCATTTATGAATAACAGAAATTTGTCAACAAATTAGTTGAAGAGGAAGACGATGAATTTACATGAATTCATGATTTC
Organism: Eucalyptus cloeziana; assembly: GCA_014182715.1. Taxonomy (NCBI): domain Eukaryota; kingdom Viridiplantae; phylum Streptophyta; class Magnoliopsida; order Myrtales; family Myrtaceae; genus Eucalyptus; species Eucalyptus cloeziana. Next base: position 21,395,951 of record CM024638.1, read on the forward strand.
TAGGCAAATGTGCCTATAATTTCGGAGTACGTAAAATTTTGTGAATAATCATTATTCGATGATAAATGATTGTGCTTGGAATCTTGTAAAGCTTAACTAATAATCAGTAACTCTAGATAGTACTAAATAGCGGATCCAAAACTCATGACTGTTTGTAAATAATTTACTCATGGTGGGGTATAAAATCCCATGTTTAATCATTGGGAGGATCATCAATCAACATTAGAACAAATGTTTTTCCGCACATTTCCTTTCTTCTTTACTCTTTCTGCTAATTTAACCTTTTCAGCACATTTAAATTTTCAATTTTTTATATTCTCATAATCTTTTATTACCGGTACTTGCAATTCAATATTTCTACCACACGATTTGCGTTGTTATCCATTATCAATAAATCTACCCTCATGTACGATTCCTTTCTTGGCATTCCCATCGCAAAATGCTACAGAGATCTCTTATTTTCACATTTAGGTGAAATACAAGTGACAATACTTTGACGTCGTTTTCTAAACAAATTGTATGATCAATCTTTCGAAAAATATACAATGTTGGTTCAGATTTGACAGCCACCTTTTTTTGCCATAACATCCCTAAAGCATTTGGAAGCACCGTATATGCGATGACAAGTTCTTTTTAGGGATTAAAATTTATCTTTTACAGCTTAAGCAGGAAGATATGAGATCAAACTCTGGAGGTCCAATCAAATCTTGCACTAATTATACTTCCAAATGTCATTGAAGGTTCCCACACCAACTCAAAAGCAGCGCCTGCTAATTCTCAAGTCTCCCAAAAAGGCAGCAGCCATTTGCATGCCTGACACAATGTTTCCTCCGGTCCATTTACGTGTATATATATATATATACACATATATCTATATCTTCATTTTTTGATTTTCAAACCTTAGAAGACCAGATTACATTAATCAATAAACTAAGAGGGCAAGGGGGAAAATACGAAATTATAGGTCAGACACCTAAGTTTCACCTATAATCACATATAAAATCATGAAGCGCAACGTTTTTAGTGCCGAACATGATGACACGTCAAAGTGGAATCGTGAAATTAGCATCTTCATATTTGATTCCTTCACTTGAAGAAGAAAAAAAAAATCAAAAAGCAAGACCAGCTTACGTGATTAAAGAAAGGGAGAGAGAGAATAGTTAAAAAAAAAAAAAAAAAAAAAAAAAAAAAAAGTCAGAGCTTCCAAACTTAAACTTCCATTATTCTTTACCATTAGGAGGAAGAATCATCGATCAATGATGGTCCGATCAAAATTGTCACAAGTGCCAAGGCCAACGCAATGAAAGTGACAGCAGTAGGTAAGATGCGTTGATTGCTTCCGGTCGAAGGAATCCCTTTCTTCATAGGAAGAGGAGGAATGCTCTGCTCATGCCTAAAGAAGTTTTCAGGGTCTACCCTGGTCTTGACCTGAACCAACCGGTAGAAATTGCTCTTGAAATACTTCAAACCCCAAGAACTTGCCTCCATCAAGCTGGTGACACCTTTCTTGTTCATGCCTAAATCAAAGTCCCTGTAATTCACATAGGCCTCTCTAGGATTCTTGGACACATAAGGTTCCATGTAGTCATACAGCTTCCTGATCCAGCCTATGTGCCTGGACATGTTCTCGGCCCCATCCTGCCAAGACATTGCGTATTGGATCTTAAACAGGGTGCCGCGCCGGTGCGGGAATGGTGTCGCTGACTCAGGGACCCGGTCCATCTCCCCGCCATAGGGGTTCCATATCATGAGTGGGATCTCCTCCTCCAAGAACATTTTCCAAAGGCCCAAGAGGCCCTTCTCTGGGATTGGGGCCCTTACGAAGTCGGACTTGGATTTGAAATAGCTCTGAAACTGGGGCTTCCCTTGGAGGAGGACCTCCGGGGCAGTGCTGTTTGGATACAGTGCCATGTACAGGACCGACCCGATCCAGCTCATCTTGGTGCAGTTGGCCCGTGTCAGGCCCAGCTCAGGAAAGCGTTTGCCCATGATCCCAAGGAGGGTGTCCGGGTCTCCTAGGAAGAGGGCCATATAGGAGGTTGTCACGGTGCGGTTCACCGTCAGGTTGGCGCTTGAGGCCTGGATGATGACTCTGATGAAGAGCCTGTCATCGAGCTTTGGTGCTATCTTTTGCCATTTGACCAGGAGCTTCGTTGCGCCTTCTTCGAGGGTCTTGGTGACTGTGAACGCAGTCACAGTCTCAGGCACATTAACCAATTTCAGCTTCCAAGCCAGGATTATGCCGAAACTGCCTCCACCGCCTCCCCTTAGTGCCCAGAACAGATCCTCCCCCATTGCCTTCTGGTCAAGAATCTTCCCCTCGGCGTCCACCATTCGGACATCGAGCACATTGTCTGCCCCCAGCCCGAACATCCTCATCATTGTCCCGTAGGCCCCTCCGGTGATGTGACCACCGATACCCAGGCTTGTGGACACGCCCATCGGGAACCCGTGGATCTTGCTTTTCTCAGCAATCCGGCAATAGACCTCCCCAACTGTGGCCCCTGCCTGGGCCCACGCAGTGCCCTGGGGGATGTCGACCTCAATGGCACGGAGTCTGGCCAGGTCGAGCACGAGGAAAGGGGACTCAATCTGGGAGACATAGGAGACTGCCTCGTAGTCATGGCCGCCACTCCGGACGCGGATGGCAAGCCCAAGCTGCTTCGAGCAGAGGACAGCAGCCTGGACATGGGCCTCTGACAGTGGGATGAAGATGATCACGGGCTTTGGCACCGTTGGGAGCAAGTATCGGAGGTTGTTTGCGGTCGAATTGAGGATGGACGTGAAGGAAGAGACGTTATTCGGGGTGTAAAATGAGGAAAGCGGAACAGAGTTCATGGAATTGGTCGAAAGGCAATGAAAGAAGGTCTGTTGAATGGTGAAAGTCACAGATGTCCATGAAGATGACGAGACTAAGAGAAGGAGGAAAACCTGTGAAAGTAGCAGGAAACTATGGAACGCCATTTCTTGGGTCGATATTTCTCTGCTCTCATCTGTTGGCTCAACTGAACAAGCTTTTGGTGAATTGTGTATGTATAGTGAATTTTCATCGGCTAGACAATGTGTGGATGATCTGATGTGAACATCATCACTCTGGGTCTTCAAGTTGTTCCATCAATTTAGTGCGAGGTCTCCCCATTTTTTGTTTATTAATTACTCCACATGTTTCTCAATCTCTGCATTTTGACAAGGGTAACAATTTTGAGCAACTGTAAAATGTGCATCAGATTTCCTTCTTGTCAAACAATGTAATATTCACTTCTTCGCTCCATTCACCTGCGATAACAATGATCCCAACATTGATGTCGCCACAAACACCGCCGTTCGCCGTGCTGCTAGCGCCTTCACCGCCAGCGTCCACCATTCCATCGCACTAGCTCCAAACATATCAATACAATCATGTTGACAAGTCTAGTTTTCAGCAGTGAATATGCTTCTCAAACCGTGCCTTCCGTCCGCAAATCTGAATGGAAAAGCACCTCATGTCTCACAACTTGCTGCCTCGGGCTTCGCGTTAGACCAGGAACAAACTTTTCTTCCCAAACGGAAGCTAATCGTGCAGATTAATGTATAAAGTAACAAGATTGGATGTCATACTAGAGTTATTGTTAAGAGAGCCAACTTAATCAAATCTCCATTGTTAATAAAAAGAAACCTCAATTCGGAAATCAAAGGCTCTTCACTAATTTCTACAAACAGACAATCACGCGTGCTCTATTTAGTGCATATAATTACTTTGTGGTAAAAAGACTTCTTGTAGAGGGAAAAACTTTACCTCGTCGTCTCATGTATCTGGTAATCCTAAATTACCCCGGTCTGAAATAATAAAAAGACAGATAAAACATAATTATTACAACCGTTGAATTTTGGTATTTTGGTGGTGACTTTTATTTTTTGATATTTTGGCGTAACCTTTTTTGTTTGATTTCTTTCCCTTTGTTCATTAAAAACTCTTGGAATTTGGTGCTCGTTAAATGTCGAAAAAATTCTACTATTTAGTCGTTTGGAATTGTTGAAAACTTTGAAAGTTAAAGATAATATATATATATATATATATATATATTTTTGTGTAGAAATCAAAGGCTTGAAAAGCACTGATTACTCTTTTTGACTTTAAGTTTAATAATGGAGCCGGACAATAAGGATCGGAGCTTTCATATTTAGGACAATAAACTTATGTCTTAAATTTTTCTCCTTTTGTAGTTGACATGTCATCGACCAAATTTATGATATAGTTAAGTCACAATATAAAAATATCCTAACTTTATTAAAGTGCAACCATATTTGGTGAAATAAATTGCTTTCACTCCAAACAATCAAAACAATATTTATATGTACTCTCTCTCCCTCTTGCCCAAGTGATGAACCAACGGGACTCATTATTGAGCACTGCGATTTCTCCCTCCCTATCTCTCTCTCTCCCTCTCCCTCTCTCTCTCTATGTCAAGCCCACCAACCGCTAGAAAACAACCAGCACTACGGTTTCTCTCCCTCTCTCTCTATCTGCTTGTTAATTCTCTTTCAGAAACTTCAAGAAATACATGTGTTTCATATGCAATTTTGGAAGTTAGTCCATAAATGCAAATTGGTGATTCACATACTTAGTTGTCCCTTAGCCATTAATGAATGGCTTAGGTGTCCCTATAAAATCTAGGGCATCATGACCTTAGAAATAGTCTAGGACGACAAGTAATTAAGCCAATTAATGATTAAGTGATCTTGCAAGATTCACCTAGGTGCCACCTCTCCTCACTTAGACTTGCCACCTTTGATTTCATAAGTTTTGACTTTGATTCTAGTTTTCAAAACTACTGGATCCTCATAGTTTTCCGATTTTATAGAGCTTTTTGCAATTCTAATTTGGAGAAACTTTCTCCTGAAAATTGTTCAAAACTTTTTGATCTACGGCATACTTTAATTTTAAATTTTTTTGAGGTGAAATAGCTGGTATAATGTGACATCCTGAAATTCAAGCCCTCTGAGGGTAGAAGGAATGTGAATTTCGTCAATGCATTGTTGGTTGATCTCACTCGGAATTAATCACTCCTGAGATACTGACCTTGAGGGAAAATGCTAATGAGGACATAACTCGTACGACTAAAGAACTTAATCTAGGAAAATGAATTGACTGTGAGACTTGTGTAAGGACGATCTTGTAAATAGGTAGGCCGATTTCAAGGACGATTAGAAGTTGATTCGCGGACAGAGCATAATGGAACGACGGGTGATTCCGTTTACTGTTATCGAGCCTGCAAACAACTCTAGGTTGATCCTTAGTAATCGTGTACTTTGAAATAAGAATATATCATCTGCAATTTCATATAGTCAAGGACGTCCATATGTCGAGATGTCTTGAATGTGGTTTGGCATGAGTCGGTTACGCTTGAATCCTCAAAACCGCCTGTCAATCTGAGTTGTACCCAAAATGGCATTGGGCGAAATTGACATGGCATGAGAACTAAAGATTGGACTTTGAATGTTCGGGAATATCCAGGACAAACTTGGGACAATGTTACTTCGACGGTCGACAGTGGTCTCTCTCTCTCTCTCTGCTTGCTAATTCTTTGTAGTCGATCACCGCAAATCAGGGTCGTTGGCCTTGGATATGTGGCCGTGTTTGTCATGGAAGACCTTTAATTTCGAAGGTCATTGCCCTTGACCTCTGAAATTGTGAGAGAGAGAGAGAGAGAGAGAGAGAGAGAGAGAGAGAGAGAGAGAGAGAGAGAGAGAGAGAGAGAGAGAGAGAGAGAGAGAGAGAGAGAGTGACGATGCTGTCGCGGTCGAGGCAGACATGGAGGTGGTTCTATCTTAGTCGGAGTGGACGATGAGAGAGAGAGAGAGAGAGAGAGAGAGAGAGAGAGTGACGATGTTGTCGCGGTCGAGGCAGACATGGAGGTGGTTCTATCTTAGTTGGAGTGGACGATGCGCAGAAGAGGAGGTAAGAAAAGGAAAGGAGAAAAAAAAATGGAATCAACACCAAAAATATATCTCTTCACTTCAAAGTTTTCAGGATTTAATCATTAATGTGTCAAATGACATCGGGCTAATTTAACGCTCCAAAATTTAGAGGAACATCCACCTAAAAGTTATGTACAATAGAGCCTGTTAGCATTATTAATAGGATATTTATCTTGATTCTTTATATTTTTCAGAGTTATGTATGTCTCATTCGATTGCGCATATCCTTGAACGATTATAATTGGTATTATATTCTAGTCATCTAATGAAACCTATAAATACGCTGCACACCGGACCACACCTCAACCTTCTCTGTCTCATTTGGTAGTGACGTTGTGCCCGTTGTCAATTGAAAACGAGAGACTAGCAGAAAGTGAAGGTAAAATGGAATAATTTATGCTTGCATACTGCACAATCGGCAAAACGTGCTCCGATGAGACATGTGGGTTTGTTAAGGGAAAGGGCAAAATAAAAAGAGGATAATGTTCGGTAAGATCAAGGTATATAGGTGCAAAACTTAGTTGCATATCCCTTCAAATTCCAAAGGCACTGATAATACATGGATATTGAAAAAATTGAAGGATCGATGAACCATTCAATCCTTTTAAAAGGCGACTTATATTGAAATCGGAAAATGAATGACTCTTGATTGATATCGTTGAGTATCAAATTCAGCTCATGAGAACAAATTTTGATCAGAGTAAAAGTTATCCATGAACAAACCATTCCACGAGCTATAAGCTCATTGACAGTGCATGACGTCGATATAACAAAATGGTGAGATTGGTGTAGAGGTTATTACTGAAATGATTCACCAATTGACAAGTTGAAGGAAATCGACAAACTATTGATAAAGTTAGTGGTAGTAAATAATTGTAGATTTTGCTAAGTGTTGAAACGATGTCATTTTTTAATAACAAACATTTGTGAACGAATTTGTTGAAGGCGAAGATGATGGATTGACATGAATACATGATTGCTCGGCAAATATGCCTATTATCTCGAAAGCTTAACTGATAATCAATAACTTTAGATAGTGCGAAAATGTTAGTAGGGGATTCAAAATTCATGACTGTTTGTAAATAATTGCTCATGGTGGTGTATAAAATCTCATGTTTAATCATTGGGAAAATCATCAATCAACAACATAGCGCATGTTTTTCTGCACATCTCTTTTCTTCTTTACTCTTCCTGCAAATTTAACCTTTTCAGCACATGTTTTATTCGTCTAAAAGCACATTTAAATTTCCAGATCTTTTATTATTGTCATAACCTTTAATTAGGGGTGAGCGGTTCCCGGTTCCTTACAGGTTCCGCTTGGAACCTGGAACCTACCCTCGGGTACAGGTTCCTCATTTTTTGGAACTCGGAACCTACCCCGTCGAAACCAAGAACCTGGAACCTACCCCCTCGTCACAGTTCCGGTCGGTTCCGTGTTCCAACGGTTCCAACGGGTTCTTTTTTTTTTTTTTTTCTTTTTTAGTTAAAAAAATGGAAATGAATGCAGCAATAATAAACAAACTTGTCATTCATCAAAGATAGGACAGTAAAAGGAGGAAAATAACAGATGATGAAAGTGCTTTGATGGAATCAAGTTCATCAGATTTGATTGAACAACACATGAACAAATTTCATGAATTTAGATGCCCATAACCTCAAGCTATAGACTAACTGACCAAGCAACGGAAGCAGTATTAGTAGAATGGACGAGAGAGCTTCAACAGCCTGATTTCTATTCAATGAAAAAATGTCACTACCCAACAAAGTACATACGAGATGTGCCTCTTGCTAAGAATCATCGCCTCCCCATATCTATTCCACAAACTGACTTCCCTACTTTTCAAAAAGGAAGAACAAAGCAACAATCATTCAGGAAGCCGATAGGGCGTATGAACCCTCATCAAGCACCCTTTACGTTGATATTATAGTGGAGATTGGGTAAACTCAAATGTTAGCTCTACAATTGGAAGAAACAGTGTACAGCGGAATGAATTCAAAATAAAAAAGTTAATTACCTCTGGCATATCATTAGGGCAGCCAAACTTATGACATCCGTCCACATACCCTGCAAAGAGGCTGGTATCATTCGTCTCTCAGCTTTGAAGTCAGAAACTGGATATTCAAGAAACTATCAACGCTCTTTTCCTGGATTTGATGAACCGGCATGTATGGATATGCCCTCTCCCAGCTTTAGCTCTACTTGACATACAGCACACATGAACAGCCTAAACATGTTGCATAGGGGGTATTTTGTATCTAGCCTGCATTTTACAAGCATTTCTCAGTCAAAGAAACATTGATACATCATGCAATCACAGTTAGGCATACAAGAGTGGTCCACCAAATTACTGTCATAAAAGATCCATTGTTGTGACTGAAAGTGGAGGTTAAGATGTAGACCTTTCTGATAGCATTGCAGATCTGTCCTCATATAACTCCTCCACTACATCTGGCTCAATATATTCTTGATCAATCTGAGAAGATGATTCGGATGACTTTTTACGAAACATTGACTTGAATACTCCTTTTCCTGGCTTCTTCGGTGGTGGCAGAGGAGCCATTGGTTTATCTTGCAGTAATATATCGATAACAATGCATGTTGTATCATCTCGAAGTCCTTTTTCATGTAAAGCTTCCTGTAATAAAAGAGGCCGTGAGTTTACATCTAATATAAAGTACATCAAGCTATGTCTCGTACCGAGATACAATTTCACCACACAATATTTACCACAAACAAATTAAATGTTATCCTATTAAGTAGGGTTAGCCATATGAATTCTTCCAATGCCATTGCACTTTGTGTCAAGACTTCCATAAAATCTAAGTGGTCCACATCTTTTCTTATAATCTCCTTCCTACGTCTTCCCTCTTCCCATTTAACTGGAGTCTTCATCTCATACCCACATCTCCTCACTGGAGCATCTGAAGGCTTCCCGTTTCAAACATATAAGCCTTGTCTAGGTTGTCTCCTCCTCTCCTCCTGAGCATGAACAAGAGAATGCAAACTACTCTTGTAGCAGGCGTGCCACATATTCCATATCTTTCAGTGAACATCGCTTTCCACCAATGTTGGTAGGTACTTAAGGTTAAAGCTGCATTCACGAGGTAAGAAATATTCAAGAATGTTTTCCTCTCCTTTAAACAGCTTATGAGAAATGAACCTATTAGGGATAGAACATTGCATAAAGGGGACTATATCAACCAAAATCAAACATTTAAAGCACATTTCATTACAGCAAATAAGTAATCATGACTCCCAAACCAGGTTCCATAAACCCCGATGGAATTACTCCTGTATTGAGCTTACTAAAAGAACACACCTCAACGGCATAAGGACTAAAGACTTTTCAGAATTAAAAGAAAACATCATATATATTGGCCATCAGGTTAAAGAAACAAAAGAGACAGCAAAATGGGGGCTTCTTCTCTGCACTTATCCAAAGAAAGTGCAACCAAGTAAGCACGTCACTTTGAAAGACATTTTGTTTTCACATGTTCTACTCAGATTTCCAAAACATCAAGCCCAACTAACTACAAAACAACGAGTGTCAGACAAGCACCACGGAAAACATAAGACTCTAAGCAATGTTTCTATTTCGAAGATTAAAAGAAAAGACAAGGCAGAGCTGCGGTGTCGCGGGCTTTGGGGCACGGCTTCGGGCGCGACTTTGAGGCACGGCGAAGGCAGAGCAGCGGCGTCGTGGGCTGCGGGCGAGGCGCGGCGAAGGCAGCAGCGGGCCGAGCAGGAGCGACGTCGGGGCACGGCAGACCAGCGGCGTCGCGGGCTGCAGGTGAGGCGCGGCGAAGGCAGCAGCGGGCGGAGCAGGAGCGACGTCGATGTGGGCTGCAGGCGAGGCGCGGTGGGGATGCTACTTGGTGGCGTCGAGCAAAGGGCGAAGAGAGAACAGAGGGCAGAGTGTCGTGAGGGTGAGACAGTGAGAACAGAGGGCAAAGTGTCGTGAGAGTGAGAGTAATTTGGGGATTTTTTACCCTAATCGGACCGGTTCCGGTTCCGGTTCCGGCTTCCTGCCGGTTCCGGTTTCGGTTCCGGTTCCCCCTAAAAGGGAACCGGAACCTGAACCGGTCCCTTTGGAACCGGAACCGAACCGGAACCTCCGGTTCGGTTCTCCTGTTCCCGGTTCTACCCGAACCACGCTCACCCCTACCTTTAATTACCGGTACTTGCTACTTAATATTTCTACTTTTCCATCATTTGCGTTATTATCCATTATAAATAAATATTCCCTCAAGTTTTTTTTTTTTTTTTTTGTCGGTCCTACTTTACGCCTATTCTAATGCTCACTCTCAGACTTTGGTCCTGCCTCCTGTGGCAGGGTGTGGGAGTCGAAACCCACTCCTGAAATTAATTCGTCTCCACTCCAACCTCCCCTAAGAAGGTGGGGATTTGAATCCCCTACCTCCCCTTTCCATGTTGGAAGAGTGGCCACTGGAGTAAACCCCAGTGGTTAATATTCCCTCAAGTTCGATTCCTTTCTTGGCGTTCCCATCGTGGAATACTACAAGCATAGCTGATTTTCAAATTTTGGTGGAATACATCTTGTGACGGCCCAGGCGGCGGTGCGCAAAGAGGAGGGATGGCGGTGCGTCTGTACCTCGGTCCCCAGACGTGCTCAAGGAAGGTGTGACATGTGCTCATTTTCTCTTCCTTGAATTCCTTTATTTTATCTGTTGTGAAATCTTTCTGTGTTTCAAAATAGTTGTTAAAGTTTAAATTCTTCTTCAAAGTTTGTTGTTCATCAGACTCAATTTAAAAGTAAAAGTATTTTTACTGCATTTCGCAAAATCTGTTTTCACACCTATTCACCCCCCTCTAAGTGTTTACAATAGCACTTTCAACGGTAACCTCTGGTCCAAATCTAGCTTGCCTGAAGTCAGATGATCTTAACGTCACCTCGTCTAGGGTCACTCGACCTCAATGGTCCGACGCGCTACACTTGCCTCTATTCCCAGGTCTATTTTGCCTCTATTTCAAGGTACCGACCCTTGATATTCCTGTATGGAAAAATCCCGGCTCAAAGTTTTCACTGGTGGAAACCAGTGTCTCACCATCACTGATTGATTGAGATGCATGCACCGTGTCAACTGCAACTAAGGCACCTGAGAACCAGATCAAGCTTCAACAACCAGCAGAAGCCAGGAAATCCATTTACTTGCGTACTTTGCGTGTTCGATGCAATGGCCAGAAACATATCCTTGTCATGGCAATTTACTCAGTCAAAGAAATCGGGTTTTGTTTATTCTTTACAAAACACCTTTAGCCTAAAGCAAATAGTGTTTATTATTTGTTTTTAAAGAAAATCTTTTAATCTAAAGTCATTTGCATTATACAATGACTTTGGAGAACCCTATACACAGCAGGAAAGAGTCCTGTAGGAGTGTTCAAATATAGCTGTAATCTTCGTAGAGTTAACTGAGTGGTCAAACACTTGGTTAAAATGCGACGAATTCTTATTTTGATTCATGTTGGGGTTTGTGAATGGAACTATAATACACACAAACTGGCAGTTTGTGTGATCCAGAGAGATTAGTTTAGTAGAAAATTCGGATAATCGATCTGTATCTACTTGAAGGGAAAATATATAGAAGATAACAGAACTCATAAAAAAAGTAGGTGATCCTAGGAGTAGGAGAAGGAACATTAGACGAGGCGGAAGAATTGGTAATGGAATACGCGCTAATACAAACATTGAATAATTAAACAACTGATGGGGAATTGGATTGACTACCTCCCACAATCCCGTGATTTCACTGGAGAAAAAGGGTTCAAATCCCAGAAAATAGCGCCCTTCATGTCATAATGTACGAATTAAAGGTCACACTTGCGTCCTTGGAGAAAGACCGCTATACACGTCTTGCGCTTTTCTAGGCAGATGCAATTTCGATGCGATAGAATATTGCTGCTGAATGAGAGGAAAATTAACTCCGGATGGATCCAATGTCTATGTTCAAAGGTCAAGAAAATCAGAAATTGGAGTTGCTGGTCAATCTATCGCTCTTGATTGAGGACGCGATTTAGCCGGCACATGCACGATTTGCTTGACGGTTCAAACAAGATGTTGATTCACGGAATTTTCCCCTAATTTTAGATCGTGGGAAACGTGGAAAATCAAACAGGATGTTGACGTCGCTTTATAAACAGATTTCGCAATCAATCTTGGGAAACATGGAATGTAGTTGACTCATATTGGACAGCTAACCCTTTTCGCGACCCCCTCTTTATAGCATTTAGGAGCACCATTCTTGCTATGATGACCTCTTTCAGGGATTATAGGAGTTCTCCTGTACAGCTTAAGCTGGAAGATACGAGATGAATCTAAGAAAATTAAATGGCGCAGAGAGAGAGAGAGAGAGAGAGAGAGAGAGAGAGAGAGAGAGAGAGAGAGGGACAGACAGGGAAACTGTTATTTATCTGAGTAAGCTCATAGTGCACACTGCCTAGCAGTTAGTCAAATGATGGGGGGAACCCAAAATCAAATGGTGCCAAAAAAAAAGAAAAAAAGAAGAAGAAAAAACCAAACACCAGCCATCGAACTATGAAGAGGTCCAATCAAATCTCGCACTGACCAATCAATGCTCTCTACCTCCCTCTCTTCACGGGCAGAGGAGGAATGCTCTGCTCGTGCCTAAAGAAGTTATCAGGGTCAACCCTGGTCTTGACCTGAACCAACCTGTAGAAATTGCTCTTGAAATATCTCAAACCCCAAGAACTTGCCTCCGCCAAGCTGTTGACACCTTTCTTGTTCTTGCCCAGATCGAGGTCCCTGTAGTTCACATAGGCCTCTCTAGGATTCTGGGACATATAAGGTCCCATGTAGTTATACAGCTTCGTGAGCCAGCTCATGTGCCTGGCCATGCTCTGGGTCCCATCCTGCCAGGTGGCCACATACTGGATCTTGAACAGCGTGCCATACCGGTGCGGGAACGGTGTCGCCGACTCGGGGACCCGGGCCATCGCCCCACCGTATGGGTTCCATATCATGAATGGGATCTCCTCCTGGAGGTATATCTTCCACAGGCCCAAGAGGCCTTTCACGGGGATCGGAGTCCTCACAAAGTCGGATTTGGCCTTGAAGTAGTTTCGGAACAGGGGCTTCCCCTGGAGGAGGACCTCCGGGGCCGTCGTGTTCGGGTACCCCCCGATGTACAGGACTGATCCGAGCCAGCTCGTTTTGACACAGTCAGCCCGTGTCAGGCCCAGCTCGGGGAAGCGCTTACCCATGATTCCAAGAAGGGTGTCCGGGTCTCCTAGGAAGAGGGCGTTGTAGGAGGTCATCACCGTCCGGTTCGCTGCCAGGTCGGCACTCGAGGCCTGGATGATGACTCTGATGAAGAGCCTGTCATCGATCTTCGGGGCTACCTTTTGCCATTTGTACAGGAGCTTGGTCGCGCCCTGTTCGAGGGTCTTGGTGACTGTGAACACAGTCACAGTCTTAGGCACATTGACCAATTTCAGCTTCCAAGCCAGGATTACGCCGAAACTGCCTCCACCGCCTCCCCTGAGTGCCCAGAACAGATCCTCCCCCATCCCCTTCCGGTCAAGAATCCTTCCCTTGGAGTCGACCATCCTGACGTCGATAACGTTGTCCGCCCCAAGCCCGAACATCCTCATCATTGACCCATAGGCCCCGCCGGTGATGTGGCCCCCGACGCCCAAGCTGGTGCACAGACCCATCGGGAACCCGTGCACCTTGCTCTGCTGGGCAATCCGGTAATAGACCTCGCCGGTCGTGGCCCCCGCCTGGGCCCACGCCGTGCCCTGGGGGATGTCCACCTGGATGGCGCGGAGGTGGGCCAGGTCGAGCACAAGGAAGGGGGACTCGATCTGGGACACGTAGGAGACTGCCTCGTAGTCATGACCCCCGCTCCTGACGCGGAGGGCGAGCCCAAACCGCCTCGAGCAGAGGACAGCGGCCTGGACATGGGCCTCGCACAGCGGGGTGAAGATGATCACCGGCTTCGGCACCGTCGGGAGCAAATACCGGAGGTTGTTTGCCGTGGAATTGAGGACGGATGTGAAGGAAGTGACGTTGTTCGGGGTGTAATACGTGGAAAGAGGAATGGAGTTCATGGAATTGGTCGAAAGGCAACGAAAGAAGGTCTGTTGAATCGTGGAAGTCGCAGATATCCATGGAGATGACAAGACTACAAAAAAGAAGAGAACCTGCGAAAGCAGCAGAGAGCTTCGAAACGCCATTTTTCAGGTCGGTTTTGCCGAGCTCTCGTCGATTGGTTCTATTGAACAAGCGTTTGGTGGGCCGTGCATATATAGTGGATTTCCATGGCCTAGACAACGTGGCGATGATCTAATGCGAACATCACTTCGGGTCTTCAAGGTCTTCCATTACTTTAATGTGGGGTCGTCAAATGAAATTATTGCAAAACTTCTGGTATAAATGCATTATTCGATCAAAGTCCAAGCATACACATAACGATGGTCAATAACATACCATGTAACGATCTTGCCACGTGAACCTATTCAGACGCAATAAACTCATTTTCCTTGACCCTTCATCTGCGGCTAGCAAGCATAAATATAATGACCTGAATTTGATAGGTTCAGACCAGGTTACTTGCGAGGCAGAAATCTGGAATCTACCTTCTGCTTCCGAAAAATAAAAATCAAGAACCAAACCAATTATACTTGAAACTGGCCTGGAACCGAACCCGCCAATTCCAAGTCAGTTCCTGTTCTATCATAGGAGCAAAATTTTCACATGAATTAAATGTTTTCCTTGTAGGTGGGGTAGTTCATCTGGCTAAACTAATGTCTTTCTAGGAGAAAAATTGAATTAGGAAAACCTTTATTCATGATTTAATTGTATTTGTAAAGATCTAAAAATAAAAACGTCCCCTGATGAAAACTTTAGTTTCATTGGCTAAAGTAAGCCTTTGCGACTTGCGCTGGTTCCTTGAATTAGTTGCCTACTTCGTGTAAACATAGTGGACGACTTGTGCCTGATTCGTTCTTTCCCTTAAACTATCTTTAAATTTCCTAATTTCTAAGGATATCCCATTGAGGGATAGTTGGAAGAAAGCCTCTAAGAAAATGTCCGACTGTCAAACCATCTTCAATTTTCCCTTTGAAAAACGTAAAGTAGACAACAATTTTGACATATTCTCGAAGGAGGTTTTACATCTTGTTCATTACCATCTCCGTTCTGCTGCAATAACAACGCTCCGACCAATGTTGCTGCCACAAACACCACGGTCAGCGGCACTGCTAGCGCCTTCCCCACAACCCGTCCACCGTTCTACCTCACTAATCTTCCAACTCAACTGCTGAGAGCGCCTCTCGAATATTCGTCCTGCCTTTTACTATTTTAATTTTTGAATTGAGCAGACGAAAGCAGGTCTCAATATACCTCTGCAATTTAGGAGTTTTTGGATTAATCGAGTCGCTTGTGGTCTGAGGGTTATCAAACATATCAATACAATCAATGTTGACAAGTTAAAGTTGTAAGCAGTTGATAAGCTTCTCAAACCATTCCTTTTGTCGCCAACACTGAATGGAAAAGCATCTCTTCCCAAGATCACATAAAGTCACATTCACAACTGGCACTATGAATAACAGTGGGGCCTGGCGGCCTGGGAGTAAGAATTAGTCCGGAGGTCATCGCCCTTTGACCTCTGATATGTGGTTCGCCGCGCACGCGGTAGAGGGAGAGGAGCTGTGATGTCTTCATCTCATACGATGCAAGTTGCAGTTGCAGGTTGAATTATTATTTCATTAGATTAGTTCAAAGACTATGGTGCATACTGAGTAGTGGAGCATCATAGTTGAATTATTATTTCATTAGATTAGTTCAAAGACTATGTTGCATACTTAGGAGTAGTGGAGCATCATAAGATGTGAAATCACTTAAATATAAAACAAAGTGAAAGAGAAAAGGTGTATGATACTAGAAAATACTAATTACTAAATTACTTACTATAGTCCTTCATTTAAAGTGTTTTAAAAAATTAGCAGAGAAAGGAAAATTAAAAAATCTACATTGACAGCTCCATTTTAAAGTTCATATAGTTTGGATTCATTGATCACTCAAAAAACCCATGAACTTTCCAAGTTGGACTATCGATCTATTTGATCATGAAATATAATATTTCAAGGTGTTATTAACATTAAAGATGGCCTAATACCCTAAAACAAAGAAAAAAAACCTAATTTTAGCTTTGATTCCAATTACACTCTAATTTTATTTTATTTTTTGTTTCGTCAAAACCTCCAACTTTAAGTCTAGTCTCAATTTTACCTAAATTTTTTGTCTTATAAAAAACCACAAACTTTTACTTGGGTCTTATATATGCCTTGTTAACCCTTTGTCCAATCTTGTGTGGCATTTCCATGTTATTACTCTCGTTTTTCCCCAAAATTCAGTTCCAAGGAAACCTTTTTTGGAGATGAATTTCCACGTTAGCCCAAATGACAAATTCTTGGATTTGAAACATGGGTAAAAATCAGAGAAATTAGGGTAGGCTTCCTTTAATTGTTCGTACTCGTAGGAGTCTTCATTCCATCTAGTTCGGGATTTTCGATTTCGTGTATAGTTTTCAATCTCTCATGCTCGAGAGTCTTCTATCTCTTGTGGTCAAAAAGCTCCCACCGGGACGTTCAACACATTCGGGAGTTCTCCATCAAAAATTTTAGATGAAGAGTTAATGACAGATCTGGGATGTAAGCAAAAATTTAAAATAAAAAAAGTTTCGGTAGAATTGAAATGGGTGTAAAGTTTGGAGTTTTTTATAGGGCCAAAAAACACTTCAGTGTAAATTTGAGGCTGGATTTGAGTTAAAAATCTTTAGGGCATTGGATCCACAGAATAGTTCAACTACTAAATTGACTAAAGTGGTGCACAACTTGAATGATCGATTAAATGCTGCATTACCCCCACCGATAGTATCTCTTCAGGGTCGGTTGATTTCTGAAGAGTTCTGATCAGTTTGACTTTAGTGGTCACATCTATTCATTTGAACTTTTTTAGATATTAATAATTGTGACTGCAAGTGCCAGTTCATTATCAACATCTCTTGTTCTTTTCAGACCTCAGAAAACAATTCATTCTCCTCCTTTGCACCAGTTTTCTCGGAGAAGCCATTCAAGAAGTTTCAGGATTTACTGACTGCATAGCTTCTCGCGCTTTACTATTCTTGGAAGTCCATCCTATAAAATAGTAGGCATCATTCATAATATTTTTTTAAAGGATTGTTGATTCATATACGATAAACGCATTATTGACACATTTCTCAATGGTTTAAATTTTTATAATAATTTGCAGTAAAAGCATCATAATGTATGACTGGATCTTGAGTTTAAATCTTTCCCGATCCTTTATTTGTCTCTCATTAACATATTTCTATCCTTCAATCTTAGGTCAAAATCCAATATATGCATAAGAGGGTCAAATTATTTATATATTAAATCAAATATTCATTTAACAATTTAAACTTTTGAGTAAAAATGAGTTTAATTGGATACTTTTTTGTTTGTCTGACCAATTAATATGCTGACGAACTCAAACATGTCGAGGGCTATTTTGATCCATGATTAGAATTTACCAATCCCGTGTTCCTGTTTTTCCTACATCCGAAATTTCATAACAATAGGCCTCAAAGTTAAGGTTGCTTTGGGATTAGATCTTGATCCGGGAGACGGGCGAGAACCCCAAAATTCTATGGGTCCGTTCGTTTCGCGGAAAATGACTTCCGGGAAAATGTTTTCCGGATTTTCCGGTGTTCGTTTCACGGAAAATGTTTTCCATCATTGGAAAAAACAACCTTTAAAGTGAGGAAAACGTTTTCCACTTTTGAAAAGTGGAAAATGTTTTCCATGACTTCTTCCCTCTTACTTCTTTTTATTAATACATTTTCGTTTTATTTTTATGCTTTCTTTTTATTTTTTATTTTTTTTTTTAAATCAAGTTTTTAATTTCTTTTCTTTTCTTTTTTTTTTTTTTTTTTCCTTTTCATCTTCTTCTTTGGCGGTGCCGGCAACCAGCCACGGCCGCGTCGGCAACCGGTCGCAAGCTAGTGGCCGGTGACCTCGCCCTAGGCCGGCGAGGCTCCGCCTAGCCCGATCCCGCTTCGCCATATCGGGCCTCCGCCGGATCGGGCGAGGCGGAGCTCTCGCCGGCCCGGGCGGAGCTTGTGGCTCGCCGATCCGGCGAGCTGGGCGGGGCATGGGCCTCGCCCGAGCTCGTCGCGAGCCACGCCGGGCTCTGTGAGCCGCAAGCTCGCCGGATCTGCGGCGGCGGAGCTCGGGCTCCCGATCCGGGCGAGCCCGAGCTCCGCCGCTAGATCCGGCGAGCTCGCGGCTTGCCGAGCCAGGCGGCTCGCGGCGAGCTCGGCCGAGCCTCGAGCTTGCCGGATCTAGCCACCGGGTCTTGGTCGGGCGCCAGGTAGCCGGCCATCATCGGGCGGGAAGGAGGCGCGGGCGGCGGAAGGAGGAGGAAGGAGGCGCGGCGGAGGAAGAAGGAGGAGGAAGGAGGAAGGAAAAGAAAAAGAAAAAGAAAGAAAAAATAATAAATAATAAAAATTTCGATTTTTTAAAAATATAAATAATTAAAAATTCATTTTTTAAAAAATATAAAAAATAAAATTAATTTTTGGTCAATTAAAATATTAAAATTCAATTTTTGATAATTTTTTCCAAACAATTAAATGAGCTAACGAACGGTGGAAAATGTTTTCACTCAAATTTTAGGTTTTAGCCGAACACCGAAAAATAGAGTCATTTTCTTGGAAAATGACTTCCAGGAAAATGTTTTCCGAAAATATGATATTTTCCGCGAAACGAACGGACCTCGGTTCAAGTTCTCCTAAATCGTAGTCGCGAAGTAAGCGTGGCTAATCAATTTTTCACCTTCCCAAAAGAGGGGAGCAGACAGTCAGAGTCCACTAACGAAAATCAAAATTGGGGACACCGCATACCTTTCGCTTAGTCTTTGCCCCATTTGAAGAGGCGATGGAAGCGAACACATGGGACCTGTGCAATGGTTAGACTCGGTACAGATCGTGGAGGACACTCTACGCCATGCAAAAACGAAGAGGGTTTTTCCCAAGGAAGAAAGAGACCAGTGTCTTCTCGTGTTGCAAGCAAGTCCACAAAATCATATTGCTCTTTCGCTAGGATTTTACCAGAAAGGAAGGCGCACTCTCTCGTCTTATATGGTCCAATAAAAAAAAAGAAAAAGAAATCCAGAGTCATACATGATGATTACGTCCCGTCCACTCCTTACGCCGACAATCAATTCGAACATTATAATATGCATATCTTCATCTGTAAAGTTGAGTTGAGAGTCTCAACTTTCACAGGAGAAATTTGCCAGACAATCAAGACTTTCCCCGAGCAGACGGTTACCATTCGGGTACTTCTTTTATGGCTTTATTTAATTTGGGGACAGGGCTCATTGTTTCGACTGACATTGATATTACGACAAAGGCGGCAGTTCTCCAAACGAGACTGCTCGAGTAAGAAATAAATTGTGGCAATAAAATTTAAACACAGTAATTTTACATGATTTGATGGTGATGTGACTTCACAGGGGGAGATTCACGAAAATGATTCGTTCTGAAAACTTATTGATGAAAAAAGCTTTCAAAATATAGCACTTGGTGGTGCCATAACGTTTTTTGGCCTAACATTTTCAATTTTCAGCATTTGACCAGTCTGTCAACCAATCTGATTTGCCGAGTTGTTATTACTGACTAAATTATTTCGACGAACATTGTTTCTATCATGAAAGACATAGGAATTATGAACATATCTCAATATTGTTGGATTGGCTTGGAATGATGGTATTTAATTGAACGATCCTGGCCTCGGTAGAATGTGATGCAAAAAAATGATGGCTATTGGCTTAATCACATTCTGCATGTGGCTCATGACATAATTAGCTATATCATTTTGTTGTTCTTCTAGCAATCTTCTCACGGTCGACATTAAACTGGGATTTTGTGCAAGTTCCTCCAATGGTTCTTCACTAAGGTGCCTTGAAAGATCAACATCACCTTGTCTGTTTCCCTCTACCACTCTTTTGGCGGCTGAGGATCTAGAATGCGCGATGGCTTTATTACTAGTTTGTGGTAATAGGTCAAATGTTGCTAATAGAATCTGTCAAATCTTGTTGATTTTCGGTTCTTGCCATTGTAGTCTTATTAAATTAATAAAATGTGTCCCACCAGGCATGTGAAAAAGATGTTACACCAAAGAGTAATCAACGAAAATCTTTCAAAATGTGGCTTGATAAGTCATCAATAAAGGTTGCAAAGTGTCAGTTATTGATTTTGGACATGAAAGCAAATGACAAGAAATTTAAAGTTACCGAGATTAGAGACAATTGTATCCAGCCATTTAAATTGTAATGAAAGTAAAGATAATGATAAATTTGTAAAAGAACATTGAATTATGTGATTGATTGGGAGGAGGATTTACAAAAAAGTATGTTTGTGGTATTTATCACCCACAATTGAAGATTACGCAAACAGTAACCAAGATGGCTAAAACCATGATTATTGACTCAACTACTCAACAGTTACTAACTCCACTACTTGACACTTATCGACTCCACTACTTTAATAGTTGCATTCACAATTGTCGACTCCATTGCTTGAAGGTGACATCATCACCTTGTCCATGTTAGCATTGTTTGGTATTATAGAAATTCGCATATTGTCAAATTTTTTATTTAAAAAATAAAAATTTGCATAACTTGTCCACATTAGCGTCAACAATGCAACATAGAATGGCCAACATCCATGTAAGCAATTTTCCCACCAAAATTGATTAGATAGACTATATTGGCAAATTGTTGAATGATTTAAGACTAATTTGGCCCAATTAAAATATTTAGAACTAAATTGACCCAAGTGCAATAGAGTTAGGATTTTTTTTTTTTTTTTTATGATTTTACTATTAAAAAAAGACATTTATTGTGACTATCCAAATCATTTCACGCCAGAATGTCATTTGTGAAATGTTCTCATTCACTATGTTAGAATATTAAATATCAAACAACGTCCTTCATCTAAAAGTATAAGCTTTTGAACAATTAGCACTGCTCCACAGAATATCACATGATATCAAAGAAGGAGATCATGAGTTTAAATATTCTAAGCCCTAATTGGCCTTCTTGATCCCGTATTTTCACGCTTTAAATTTAGGCCAAATTCCAATCTATGCATAGGGGAGAATGTTAGAATATTAAATTATTAATTCACACATTTATCTTAAGCTTTTAATACAATCGTCAATGGTCCTACATAATTTCAGACACTAAATCAAGTTTAGTGGCTAATGTGGCTATTTGTCACAAACAAACCACCCCCCTCTCTTTCTCTCGCAATTTCTTGCATCTTATTGATCTCTCATTTGATGTATACCCGCATATATTCTCCTTTGAGTAGTGTTATTTTAAAAAGCTCAGCTTATACTTAAAAAGTTGCATGTGGGGTATTTATAACGGTACAACTTAGAAATACAATATAAAAATGTATTCTATAAACATCTATGATTGGCATTATCGCTGATGAACTTCCCGTAGGTCGACATTTTAATAAAATTTTTAGTAAAGTGATCGAAATGTTTAAGACCAAACATTAGTAAGTGGTATCTTCACCTGCAAAAATCTGTCGACAGAGATAATCAATTTCATGTGAGACTAAATAGGCATTAAATGTTCCCTCGTGACACTAAACACATATCCTATTCTCTATGGTCATGAGGAAGAAGTCCTTAGTTTTGCAATATACGCTTGAAAACCTAATAATACTGACTCTAATCCCTAAGGCTACGTCAGGTAGTCAATAAAAAATTTAGAATAGAATAAAATTTATCATATGTTGTATTTGGTTGCTACCCAAGTTAGGATAAAGATTGATATAAAAGAAATATAACCTAAATAAAAAAAAAATGCTTAGTATGTTTAATATGTTTATTTTGATTTGTCTTCATTCCACCCTTTATTCGAGTAGTTTTTTCTTAGCCAAATTACTTGAGGCCTCCCATGGAAGAGATGGGATAAAGTGAATATAATTTTTAATATCCATGATATAAAAGTTATTTTTCTCAAATAACAACCTTCTTAAATAATAAAACCAAAATAATAATTAAATGCAAATAATATTTGAATTTTATTATCAAAGAGAAAATTCAAAATAACAAAAAATCATTATTTATTAAATATTTGAATTTATTTCTATCATAATTTAGTATTTATATTTATTACGGGTACATAAGAATAATTTATTATTTATTAAAATTTTATTTAGGAACAATGGAAGATAATAAAAATACTAATAAAATAAAATAAAAAGAGAGGAAAATAATAAAAAATATGTAAATAAAATGAAGTAGGTGTGAGAGTCCAAGCATTACACTTTCTGGAATCACAAAGGTGAATGACTATGTTTTCTCTCTCTTATTAGATTTGGCATTCACTAGCTAATCTACCTCATTGATAGTTCTTTTCATAGTTGGACTATGCCTTTGGAATACTACAATGAGCTCTTTTATTGTTTAGGATTTAGATCGTGCAATAATAATAGATTTATTGATGGAGTTTTTCTTCGTTTGTTAATTTATGATTTCTTTAGAAGTGGATCATGAGAGATTCTTACTATCTCCATTTGTATATTTTCAAGTTCATTTAAATTGACATGCAGTTCATATTAATAGTGATCAGGATATGATATGAAAATATCTCACTTTATTAGTGTAATGCACCAAACAATGGATAAAGTATCACAAAATTCCTTAATTTCATATTCTATCATATTCAGTTATATCCTAATTAGAAATTCAAACGATCGAATGCAGTCTAAAAGGGTTAAACACCATTAAGCAAGGAAAGACAAGCGACCAATCTCCAATTTCTAGAAAGCCTAAAGACGATGATGGTGGTTGTAATGGAGTCATACTCGCATTTCCTTGATAGTCTACTGGGTTATATTTTCCTAGCTTGATAGAGTTATTCCTCCCCAAGAAAATACCGCCTTCACTAATTCAGCCTATTAGTCTCGACAATCTTTGCACCAGATAGTCATGTCTAAAGACACCGTCAAATAAGGGCTCTAGTTTGGTTCAAAACTTCACGTCCTTGAGGGTCAATCGAGAGTCCTCCATACGTAAGAAGGAAAGACAAGTTGTAATAAAGTATTATATCCTCTGTACCCGTCCATCACGCTAAGGTTTTATTGGAATTGATTATATTCGCTTTGATAAATAAATAGTAGGAGCTTGACGACAAGAGGCACGACACGGGAAGTTCATCCAACATTAAAGAAAAACAAGAATATGAAAGTAGACGAAAACGACTGCGAACGGGGTAGGGCAGATGTTGTTGGTGGGTGAGACTTCCGGCCGTGAATTTTGGACCCTTGGCTCGGCGGGAACTATCATGCAACAGGGAAAATTTCGCCGCTCAATGCGCACTAGCATGCTTTTTGACTCTCCAAGCACTCCCGCACAGTCAACAAAGGCAGGGCAAATTTTCTTGATTTCGAGTAGGGGTCCATCTCTCCCTTTGCCAACGCCAAAATGTAATCTTTATTTGGTGTGACAGTTCTGTCCGTTCCGATGTACATCGGGCAATTCGAATTGCATGATGCAAGAGTCCAAATTCCCGAAGAAGGTTTCAATCGAAAGCTCGAGTTTAGCAATTTGAACTCTGACTTTTGAATTCGAATTGATAAGGTTAGGACTAATTTCGAGTAGAGCAATGCGAAAGAGGTGCTGTCCGTTTCTGAGCCACGTTTAGAGTGACGTTAACTTCTGATTGCATAGGAAGGAGAGGGTTTCTCAGCTTTGTATTTTTCGTACTCAACGTGCTTCTAGATTTAACCATATAGGAATTAACGTGGCTTGAAAAAATTCTATCAAAAGTATCTAAAACGCGTACCTAAAATTTTTCTTTTGATGATTTGAACCCCAAAGCTGAATTCATGTGAGTTTCGTTCGTTTTGGTTTTTCTCGAGCTTTAATTTTTGGTATTATGCATAAATTTTCATATCCCACTAAAAGCCTATACTTGCCACAACCAAGCAAGGGTCGACCGACCCTTGTGATCGCCACGTGAGAGTTAACTAACGCTCACTAAACAAGGCGCTTGCCCTCAACAAGGGCAAGCCGGCCCTCGATTGCTTATACCCTATTTAGGGTCGCCTACCCTCGTCAATGAAGGAGAGGCGATGGCAGCACCCATTTAGTGCTACAACAGTGCCACATGTCTTAAGACAGAAAGCATGTAACCATAGTAAATGCCATGTCAGATGGAAAATTAACAAAATGCCACCTAGGCCTATCCGTCTATAACAAAAACCATTGTTGCAAGTTACGTAAGTTTAGGGACTTAAATAAACAATAAGAACATTTTAAAACTCGAGTGCACTTTAAATCACATTTTAGGGCTTTTCACGAAATTGTCCATGTGATTTTGACTCAAGACGCTCTCTGTTCAAATGGTCAATCAATTTAAACAATTTGACTCCATGCAATGGTTGGTTAGTCAAATTGATGTAACAATTTGAAAATAATAGTCTAATGAATTCACTTGGTTCAACTTTAGGTCTTTCTTTCCCATCTTTTTTCGTGCTAGACAATTAAGCTCAAGTTATAGCTTAATTTTTCATAATATCAGTTCAAATTTATACAGACATCTCCAATAACATGTCAAAGTTCTTCTGCGTGTAGGCTTTACATCTCTTTCGCAGCTTTAGACACGCATTAAGACATCATCGTTCACCTAACTCTAATAAAAATTGCTCATCATTGTCGCTTCCCTTCTATTACTATGCTTTCTGAGGTATAATGAGCTCATCAAAAAGCACATAAATAACAACAAAATATCCTAAAATGAGAGACGGTCGTGATTAAAACATCAATTGAAGTATCATGGTATTATAAACTCTTCGACAGTGACCTTCATTTTAAAATTGCATAGGTTTAGAAGATAGCTCCTGCTATTATAAACTCTTCGACAGTGACCTTCATTTTAAAATTGCATAGGTTTAGAAGATAGCTCCTGCTATTATGGACAGCCTCCATAAAACCGTCATCCGACCACCGTTTCATGCTCGTCATCGGCTCCGCTTCGCGGGGAATAAGTGTTGGTTGATGATGGAGATGGTCGCAGGAGAGATGGGACAGCGCAATGACATGCTCCCCAAAAGAAGGTTAATTATTGTTTTTTCTATTCAAAATTTTTGGGAATATTAGGAAGGACAAATAGAGCATATATTTTTAAATTGGCAACGTTAATAAAATTTACATAAGCAGCCTTCCTTATCTACCATCAATTTGAGGGTTTGAATAACCCACTCCCTCATTAAATCCACGTTAGATAAAATTGCTTGTTGAAAATTATTTTTGTGCTAATAGTGTATGCTCAAATTACTTTCTTGACAAATTTAGAATCATGAAGTTTTCATAACCGACGATCCTCTTGTCTCGATATTGATGACTTACCTCTAGTTCCATCTAGCAAGACTAGCAAAAATACCACACCGATAGCGACATAATAACTAACTATATACTATAATAGATTGCACCTTTAGTTCAATGAAAACGCTTTAGCGAAAACCCTTCTCTGTAAGTATAATTTTATCGAAAAATAAATGATGGTATACTCTCATTACACGTATGCAGCCACTGCCTTGGTCAGTAAATGTATCAAAATGTTAAATATTTGCAAGTGTGGCTCTACCTCTGTATTACTTATCGTCATCTAAGAACTTGTCCTAAAGACTAATTAGGAGTAAAGACATGAATAAATGAGGGCGGTTCGGATTTGGAACTCGTAAAATATTGAGCATTGGATTGTATTTGGTCAATGAGAATGTTGTGACATAAAATTGATAACTTTGCAATTGGTGCCGTTCAAACTTTTTTTTTGGTCGCTCAAACATTTCTTATCTTTTCATACAGGTAAATCGACGAGTAATACATATGGATTTCAAAACAAAGAGCATCCAAAAGAGAGAGGGGGCTTGAAGCCCCGTTCAGAGGGACAGTCTCACGGTGTTGGGCTTTAATGGTCCAATCCGCGGCTTTATTAAGGCCTTTCGAACAGTGGGCCAGCCGAAGAGAAGGAAAAAGAGGAAAGCAGGCCCGGCCCGTTAAGATAAGTACGGCTAAATCCCACGTAACTTGATCTTGCTGACCCAAGAAAAGCTCAACTGATGTCTTGCCGTCAACACTCCATCAATTCGTGCGCAAATTTCAGTCCTTCGACAATAGCTAGGGTTTCAACGTGGAGCACAGATTGCACCTTAATCGAGCGAGCAAAACCTCCGATAAGCACGCCGGAAGTGTCCCTACAATCTCTGGCTACCACTCCAATGGCAAAGGAGCCATCGACATTGAGTTTTGAAAACGCCATGGCCGTCGGGACTCGGTTTCGCAGGCAAGACGCTTTCTTGCCTGGGCTTTTCTTTTTAATTGGTGTCGTTCAATTAAATGTCCGATAAGGTACGCATTTGTAAATTAGCAATAATTATTTTAATTCTCTTCAAATAACCACTATAATTTTTTTTGGGGTGGGGGGTGTTTTGCAAAAATAGAAAAAAAAAACACTACCTCTTTTTCACTCAACAAGCTTCGGACCAAGGTCCAAAAGAAAGGTTCATTCAAGAGGCCCAAGTAAGAATTCATACGGATGCCTTGACTAGTGTACCTGTGACCAATTCAATGGAGAAAAAATTGCTTTCACATAAGGCAACCTTTCATCGGAAAACTTTCTATTCAAAATTTCTAGAAACTAATTTGATCAAAATTGTATCTAACGTTGAGAAATTGCTAAAATTCTCAAGTTCTCAAGAACTTTATTAGTTACTATAAATTCCTTCAAATGTGAAAATATACACTGACCTTATAAAAACTTACTAATAACTGAAAAAGAGCAACTTATATTCATAATCAAGAAATTATATATCAATGTGAAAATTACAAGCCATATGTCCTAAATACAAGATTTCTAACTAGGATGTGACTTGATAGGATTGGCTAAAAAATTAATAGATTTTGCTATATTTATTGCTTGATGAATCAGTATAATAAAGATGGATATATTCATATCCTATTATGTCTATTATTTGATAGAAACCACATATGAGTATAAATAGCAAAGATGCTATGCCCATGAGAAAGTACTATTCTTATCATCATTAACTCCAGATCCAATAAACAAAATGGAAAAAAAAGTCTAAAATCTGACTACTTTAGAAAATTTGCATATTAAATTTGGGAAAAACTGTATTGGCCAAGATGTAAGAAAGGCTTTCAATTAAAGATTAGGAAAATAAATGTTCCTTTTTCTTTAAATTTCGTTCCTAACATCAACAAATTGAGCAAGTTGAACCAAATTATGTAACCACAACCCCCCAAAAAAGAAAAAAAAAATGGCAGAGATTGAACTGCTCGGAGCCATGGCACTTGTTAGGCCATATTAAAAGCACACAAGATAGTTAAATACCATAACAATTGCAATCTGGGTCTTTAACAGAAGTTGTAAGCATGCGATAAAAATGTTTCTTTAGCCCCTTCAGCCTTTCATTCTCTCACTAATCAAAACCAATTTTAAAGCAACTAAACTATAGAGTGAGTCCATCAATAGCATTTGCTGTCACACAGTTTGCATATGCACTTAACATTGTGCCTCTTTCTTGAGACAAAAACTTCCAGAAAACTACCTTTTTACACAATAACAATGCTTAAATATACCAACATTCAATTAATACCAAATTCACATCTACTTAATTCACAATTTAAAAAAAAAAAAATTGTCTAATGTTGTCCAATGTCATAAAACAACGAAGGGACCACACGAGACATAATACTTATAAGCACCATTAACCAAGCTTAAAAACCATAACAAAAATTGCAATTACACAAAAGATAGACAGAAGTCACGAATTGTGCGTCCTAGCTCACATAACAGAGCAAAGGTACGTCAATCCATCCTAGCAACTTTCTTGTATATTGAAGTAACTTTCAATATGTGAAGTAACTTTTAATATAAGAATGTGATGCAGCCCGCATTGAAGACCAGCTCTCTTGACCAAGAAGATCGGCTCGCATTCAAGCTCGACGAAATTGAGAAGCCGTATTGATATCTTGAGTCCATCCCGGAAGTTTGAAAGACACCTTGGGAGCCATGAAGACGCTTTTACTAGTTTCTATTTTCTATGCTATTTATTATTTTCCTAGTTTCAATGCTCTGTTTTTATTTCATTAACAATATAAGCTATCCAATTTCTTGTAGAAGATGAACGACTTTTGATGAATGAAAACTTTGCTTTGAAGCAAGTATCATGAATCTTATAGAGTTCATCCCCTTGAAAACCTAGAAGAGTTTTCACTCCATGAGTTCATCCCCTTGAAAACCTAAAAGAGTTTTCACTCCGTCCTTGAAGAGTCGGAGCTTTTCAAAACCTGCATCATTGAAGAGTTGCAGTCATCAATCTAGAAGAATCAGTGTCCTCTCAGCTTCCTTGGAGGCCTAAAAGAGCAATCAACGGAGTCTCTATCTTTTCCTATTCTGTTCGTTATTTCCAACCCAAATTCGACCATCCTATAGTGCTTATTTCAGAAAACCCAAAACAGAGAAATTGTAGATCCAGAAGCCTTTGTTCATTTGGCTTTAGAATCAAGTCGATCCGATTTGTATCGACAAAGATACGACTATTCTCCTGAGCTTGCGCAGTGCTGAAATTTCTATCGGTCCTATTTCCCGTGCGCGAATCACTCTCCCGATCCTACTGTTTGAGAAAGCCTACCCTTGGTTTACATCATTTGGTATCGGAGCTTTGGAGGAGAGGACAATGCCTCCAAGACAAGCTAGACGTCGTGGCGGCAGAACCATTCCCCTCGATGAATTGCACACACTCACTGAGAATATGCAACAACAAATTGACGAATTGACACAAGAAGTTCAGCGTTTGAGGGCTGAAGCAAATAATTCTCCACCCCGTTCCAGGACTAAAGATTCCCATGGTGACTCTTCCTCTTCGGAGAGTGTTCAACCTATTCACAATCGCAGGCATGTTCGACATCGTTTACAACATATTCATGAGCCAGATTGGGAAAGGAAGTCAAGAAAGATGTTTCAGAATTTACAGGTACCGAGTCTCCTGATGAAATTGTTGATTGGCTAACACTTATGAATGAGGTGTTTGAGCATTGAAATGTTCCGGAGAATCGTCGAGTTGGGATCATTGCTATGCGATTCCGAGGCAAGGTGATTGCTTGGTGGAGACGTGAAAAACAAACTCGCCAAGCCGTTGGCAAAGCACTAATCACTTTGTGGAGAAAGATGGAGGGCAAGATTCAAAAATATTTTCTTCCCAAAGGATATAAGAGAGAGCTCTACCAATGGTACCAAAATCTAAAACAAGGTACGTGAACGGTGGACCAATACACCAATGAATTCAATGAGTTGGTGATTCGTAACAATATCCAAGACCCAGAGGAGGTGCTTGTGAACAAATACTTGAATGGTCTTCAATTTTACATTCAAGACGCCTTAGAAGTCCTCGACATTTGGGACTTAGGAGATGCACACCAATGAGCACTCAAAATGGAGCGCTCTCGTTCTCGGAGACAGCAATCTGCTAGTAAGCCTTCTACTCAATTCCATGTTTCGAAGCAACCTGCTACGTCCGAAATACGTTGCTATTCTTGTGGGGAGTTGGGTCATTGTGCTAGCAATTGTCGAATCAATAAGAATCGACCAGCCGATAAAGCCTTCTTGGTGGATAATGATTCTGATGGGAATGCTGAGGATCCACTTGAAGAGGAGTTGAACAATGATGAAGAAGCTGCGGATGCTGAACAACTAGTGCATGCTGACACTGGCAAACTTCTTATGGTGAGGAAAATTTTTCTTACTCCTCAAGATGACACTGGAGATAGGTGGCTACGTACCAATATTTTTCATTCTGCTTGCACAATCATGGGAAATGTGTATCAATTAATTATTGACTTTGGTTGTTGTGAGAATATAATTTCTGAAGTAGCGGCAAACAAGCTAAAGTTGGAATTAAAAACACACCCTACACCTTATAAAATGTCGTGGTTGAAGATAGGCGCGGAGGTAACTGTTTCAAAATGATGTCTTGTTAATCTGTCCATTGGTTCTATTTATAGTGACAAGATATGGTGTGATGTTCTGCCAATGGATGCTAGTCACATTATTCTTGGTCGACCATGGCAATTCGATAGGAGGACTACACATGATGGTTATCGAAATACATATTCTTTTGAATTTGGAGGCAAGAAGATTATGTTGGCACCCAGTAGCGTGGGAGATTCTTCTGATGGTGATGGTGAGAATTCGAGGATGAATTTTTTTAAAGATGGGGAGGATGATGCAGCCCGCATTGAAGACCAGCTCTCTCGACCAAGAAGATCAGCTCACGTTCAAGCTCGACGAAACCGAGAAGCCGTATCGATATCTTGAGTCCATCCCAGAAGTTTGAAAGACACCTTGGGAACCATGAAGACGCTTTTACTAGTTTCTAGTTTCTATGCTATTTATTATTTTCCTAGTTTCAACACTCTGTTTTTATTTCATTAACAATATAAGCCATCCAATTTCTTGTAGAAGACGAACGACTTTTGATGAATGAAAACTTTGCTTTGAAGCAAGTATTGTGAACCTTGTAGAGTTCATCCCCTTGAAAACCTAGAAGAGTTTTCACTCCATCTTTGAAGAGTCGGAGCTGTTCAAAACATGCATCCTTGAAGAGTTGCAGTCATCGATCTAGAAGAATCGGTGTCCCCTCAACTTCCTTGGAGGCCTAGAAGAGCAATCAACGAAGTCTCTATCTTTTCCTATTCTGCTCGTTATTTCCAACCCAAATTCGACCATCCTACAGTGCTTATTTCAGAAAACCCAAAACAGAGAAATTGTAGATCCAGAAGCCTTTGTTCATTTGGCTTTGGAATCAAGTCGATCCGATCTGTATCAACAAAGATACGACTGTTCTCCTGAGCTTGCGTAGTACTGAAATTTCTGTCGGTCCTATTTCCCATGTGCGAGTCACTCTCCCGATCCTACTGTTTGAGAAAACCTACCCTTGGCTTGCATCAGAAAGCAACCAATTTATGTGGTTAGTGACTTTTTGTTTACCGGGAATATCATCATGTGATGGATTATATTATTTTCAACTAGAAAAATTTTCAATATGCCTAGTAAATGTCAACATCGAAAAGTAAAATACATAATGAGGTTAGTAAGTAACTTTTCATTTACTTCTAGCATTCATATGTGATTAGTAATATCATATACCAATAAGTAACCTCCAATATGTTTAGTAACTTATTCCATATGAAAGGATACCTTTTATATAGTTAGCAATTTATATTTTGTTACCCACCCCGTTGTGGGCGAGTTGGTTCTGACGTACATTGCCCCCCGCTGGGCAGGGTTCGTTTCCCCAGCTCGTTCCGTTGCGCGACTTAAGTGGGATGCCGTGAGAGGTGGATCCCCATGCTAGTGTTCCCCTTGGTTTACGCTGAGTGCTGTCGGCTATAAGGCGGTTCCATGGTCACAAAAAAAAAATTATATTTTGTTTGGCAACTTTTCAATTGTAAAAATATTAAATTATAATTTGATTGGTGGCGACTCTATTTGGTTTTTGACTTTATGATTATATCTTGATCCTGTAGATTGCCCAAACTTAGGATTCAACTCTATTTGGTATTTGACTTTACAATTAGTTGCTCAATCACTGATACGTTCCCTAACACTAGATAGATACACATTCTCGTGAGCTTTCGTGTTTTTCTCACCCAATTTCACTAGAAAATCTTAAGAGAAAACCTCACTCGGTTGTGTGTTCTATGCAAAAAAGTACCTAAAAACTGGAAACTCGCGTTTCCAGGCAAGTTCGCAAGCCGAGTGGGGCTGGTCATTTAACTGGTCCATGCCTAGGAGGTAAATGTTACTAGGCTCGTCAAGCCGGGCTCCTAGGACATTGTCCCGGGCGCCCACTTCCTATTCTGGGACACCTCGAACTCGTCCAAACATGTGCTTTAGATATCTTCGGGATAATATCCAAACTTTGATATAACTAGAAATTAAGCCATAAAACAACACTAATTAATTGCGGTTCCTAGGGACCTAAGCTACCAAAAAAAGGCCTTAAAACGTTCACTAACCTGTCGTGATATTTGAAATCGTTTAGTTTAGGTTTGTAGATTAGTATTGACTATATTGTGTTTCCGGTGAAATGACTATTTTAGCTTTTGATCATAAATATAATTTTTCTTTCCTTCTTACGATTTCAAGCTCCCCATTGAGGGGGAATGAGTGAGTGAATTGGACCATTCAACCATTTACGTTCGGATATTTATGTCACGGCGCAAAGTGGATCATGTTAAACATTCGATTGTGCATGAATTAAGCTATGGAGTATGGAATCTCATTTTCCAAAAATTGGAATCCAAAATATAATTAGGCCTCTACCAGAGGATGTGAATTGTGATTTGCCTCTTAAAAGGATTCTAATCTCATCGCCATTGCAGTAGAATACGGGCTTCTACCTATCCAAGACAACGTTTACATATTTCTGGGAAGAAATTATTTGTCCTAGCACCGCTCCATGATAAGCCAACCCACTAAACTTTTACACCCTTTATTACCCATTTTTAAAGAAAATCTCAAATAAGAACCTAAAGTGCCATCATTTTCTCAAAAGAGGACCTGAAGTGAAATGTATCTCAAAGAATGACCCAAAGTGGTTATTTAGTCTCAAAGAAGGACCTCACTCGCCGGCCGATAAATAAATGCATCTCTGATGTATATTCCAATGGCCTAATTAGGGTATTTTTGTCCAATTTTTTTTTTTTTTTCCATTTTTGGTTGCCTTGTTCATCGTCTTCTTCATCCCCTGTTTACTTCTTCTTGGCTAGATCAAGAACACCGGACTTGGGAAAGGCTGGCGAGCGCCAGCCGTTGGTAAGGGTCGGTGTGGGCTTGACGCCCATCATTGGTAGTGAGCGAGGGCTTGACGCCCATCGCTAGCAGTGGGCAAGGGCCATCGAGCCCTTGCTAGCTGTGGGGGAGGGGGGCCGTACAAATCAAGGCCCTACAAGGAGGTCCTCGAAGGCAAAAGGTGTAGCCAGAGAAGTCGTCGATCTAGGAGTTCAATTGTGTTCCGACTTTTCTACCTCAAGATCTTCAGAAAAGGTTTTATCTTGGATTCTGCAAACAACAGTTATGCCCCTTTTCCATTACATGCTTCCCATGTGTCCAGACCATGGGGAGCGTTTTGACCGTTCATTTTGGCAAGCATATGTATCTGCAAACAAAATTTTTGCAAACAAGGTTATGGAAATCATAAGTCCTAACGATGACTATGTTTGGGTTCATGATTACCACCTTATGATCCTACCCACATTTCTAAGAAAGTGATTTCATCGAGTCAAACTCGGATTCTTCCTCCACAGTCCTTTTCCTTCATCAGAAATATACAGAACCTTGCCTGTCCGGGATGAGATTTTGAGGGGATTGCTGAACTGTGACCTTATAGGTTTCCATACGTTTGATTACGCGTGCCATTTCCTTTCATGCTATGGTAGAATGCTGGGCCTGGATTATGAATCTAAGCGAGGGTATATTAGACTGGAGTATTTTGGTCAAATAGTGTATATCAAAATTTTGCCTGTCGGTGTTCACATGGGCCGGCTTGAATCTGTCCTTAATCTTCCTGCTACATCCACCAAAGTCAAGGAAATTCAAGAACAGTTCAAGGGGATGAAAGTGATTCTTGGTGTTGATGACGTGGATATCTTTGAAGGCATCGGTCTAAAACTACTAGCTTTGGAGCAACTCTTGTAGCGGCATCTGCAATTACGTGGAAAAATAGTCTTGGTTCAAATTGTGAATCCAACCAGAGGTTCAGGCAAAGATGTCGAAGAAGCTAAAAAGGAGACATATTTAACTACCAAAAGGATTAATGAAGCTTATGGTGCTGCCGGTTATGAGCCTGTGGTTTTAGTCAACCATCCCGTTCCACGCTACAAGAAGAGTGCCTATTATGCAGTAGCAGAATGTTGCATCGTGAATGCCGTGAGAGATGGGATGAATTTAGTTCCTTACAATTATATTGTCTGCAGGCAGGGAACTCCAAGCACGGATGAAGCACTGGGCATAATGAAGGATGCTCCCCGCACAAGCATGCTTGTCGTTTCCAAGTTCATTGGTTGCTTGCCTTCTCTTAGTGGAGCAATTAGGGTCAACCCTTGGGACGTTGATGCTGTGGCTGATGCTTTAAGTTAAGCGATAAACATGAGCAGTTCTGAGAAGCAATTAAGACACGAGAAACATTACAAATATGTCAGTACTCATGATGTGGCATATTGGGCACGCAGCTTCACACACGATTTGGAGAGAGCATGCCGAGATCATTACAAGAATCGGTGCTGGGCATTTGGTCTGGGATTGCGATTCAGAGTTCTCTCTCTTTCTCCCAGCTTTAAGAGGTTAACAATTGATCATGCAGTCTCTTCTTATAGGAAGACAAAGAGGAGCTATATTTCTAGATTATGATGGCACTATTGTTCCTGAAACTTCTATCAGTAAAATGCCAGGGCCTGAAGTTCTTTCTGTTTTGAACACTCTCTGTAATGATCCAATGAACACTGTATTTATTATCAGTGGGAGGGGGAGAAAATCATTAAGTGAGTGGCTTTCTTCGTGCAAGATGCTTGGAATAGCCGCTAAGCATGGGTATTTTATAAGGTATGCGGACAACAGAATCTCATGTATTTCTTGTTATAAATATAGTTTCCCCATCATTAGGGTTTTGGCTCCTTTTCTCCTGTAGGTGGAACAGTGCAGCTGAGTGGGAAACCATTTCATTGTTTGCTAATCTTGATTGGAAGAATATAGTGGAACCTATGATGAAATCATACAGAGGCAACTGATGGCTCAAGCA
Organism: Eucalyptus cloeziana; assembly: GCA_014182715.1. Taxonomy (NCBI): domain Eukaryota; kingdom Viridiplantae; phylum Streptophyta; class Magnoliopsida; order Myrtales; family Myrtaceae; genus Eucalyptus; species Eucalyptus cloeziana. The sequence goes on from CM024638.1 coordinate 21,430,859, forward strand.
TAGAGTACAAGGAGAGCGCTTTGGTGTGGCACCATCAGGATGCAGACCCTGATTTTGGATCATGCCAAGCCAAGGAATTGTTGGCTCATCTAGAGAGTGTGCTCGCAAATGAACCTGCAGTTGTTAAGAGGGGACAACAACTATATGTTTGAGAGCATATTGAGCTTCGTCTCTGGACCTTCTTTTTCTGTGACTCCATAAATTTTCGCCTGCACGGTGGGGCAGAAGCCAAGCAAGGCAAATAATAATAATAATAAAGAACAAGACAATCGAAAATTAAAAAAAAAAAAGGACAAAAATATCCTTGATTAGGCCACCGGAATATGCATCTGTTCACCGGCCGGCTAGTGAGGTCCTTTTTTGAGACTAAATGAACATTTTGGATCCTTATTTGAGACAAACTCCACTCCAGGTCCTCTTTTGAGAAAATGAAGGCACTTTGAGTCCTTATTTGGGATTTTCCCCCATTTTTATAGTGGGATTTTTTTAACGTAGTGGGATTTATGGGCACCTTAAAAAATCCCACTATCAAAATGTCACAAAAGACCAATCAAACCCATTATACCTATTTTCTCTCTCCTCAGTCTTTATTCCCTTCCCCCTTGGAGAAAGTGGCAATGGTGGGATGCTCTGTCCGTGCCTGAAGAAGTTGTTCGGGTCGACCATGGTCTTCACTTGGACCAACCTAGCGAAGTTGCCCCTGAAGTACGTGGGACCCCCAGACACTGGCCGGGACGAAGCTTGTCCCATTTTTGTTCATGCCCAAGTCAAGGTCCCTGTAGTTCACATAGACCTCTCTAGGAAACTTGGACACATAAGGGGCCATGTAGTCGTAGAGCCTCCCGATCCAATCCGTGTGCTTGGTGGCATCCTCGCTAGCATTATCCCAGAGGCTCAGATACTATATCATGAAGATCGTGCCTTGCGGTGCGGAAACGGAGTCGAGGACTCCGAGATCTTGCTCATCATCCCACCAAAGGGTGTCCAATTCACCAGCGGGCTGTCCTCCTCCACCAGTCTCTTCCACAGCCGCTCCAGGGCAGTCTCCGGGATCGGGTCCCGGACGAAGTCTGACTTACCCTTCAAGAAGTTCTTGAATCTGGACTTCCCCTCGAGGAGGACCTCACGCGGGGTCCCGCTAGGGTACCCGGCCATGTACAGGACCGATTGGATCTGGGTCATTTCAATGCAATCACTTCTCGCGAGGCCCAATTCGGGGAAGCTCTTCCGCATCACCCTGAGGAGTCGGTTGGCGGTCCCTATCATGATTGAGTGATTTATGGATTGCGCACCTAACCAAGACCATATAGATTATAATGTTTAGGAATATACATGGGAAACGATTGCGTGAAATAACGTTTTACTAAAAGATAAAAGATACCAGTATTGGGTGTTATGTAAAATTAGTGTAATCAAGTCCTCAAAATCCCAAATCTCTAGTTAGCAAGGTGGCCTCCTACACCTAACTTGACTCTTAATTACCCTAGAATAAGTTAGTGGCAACTCTAGTATTACTCAAGTAAGTGAGAATCTAAATTACGGCTGGTAAGGTTTGAGAGAGTTATGCAAAGTGTAGGTGCCACCTTGCTAGAGGTTTACACGTGCCTGCCTAGTTAAACAACCCTGAGATTCATTTCAAAGGATTGCAACATAAATATGTTTCCATCTTTGTCCTTCAAAACAACACTAGACTCTCCTTAGTCACCAGATTTTTCTATAAAGAAGTACTTATCCAGTGATCTCAGTTATATCATACTCTTTCATGGTAAATTCTTGTGAGTAAACTTGTTTTTGCGAAGTTATGAGTAGTCTTTTTTATTTGATCAAGAGATTAAATTCTCCAATCGTTTCTCTTTAATTTCTTCTATAGAGGAGTATAAATACAGAATCATAGGAATTGGAGTATCTTATTATATATTAAATCGTGAGGCATGAAAAGTTATTATTAAAAATAGAACAGAGATGCTTTAGGGTATACTACCCTTAAAATTAAACTCGATACACACTACCTTTAAATTGTTGAAAGTCGCAAAGTGAAATTTTTTTCCAAATGATTTGCAGTTTAAAATCAAAATCTCATTTCAAAATATTAACACACTCCGACTATTATTTATATGAAGTAGTGCCCAAACTGAAATATACAATGTCATTTAAACATAAAGATACCAGTGTAGCGAAATACCTATTTTACAAGACATTATGCTTTTTCGACTGCCAATGCTATAACACTCAATACTCTAAGTGACATAGAAATTGATTTACAAAATAGATGTACAACGTTATGCGACAAACTCTTATTGGATGCTTAAATATATTTTGCTGGTCAACTAAGCTTGGCAAGCAAGCATCTTCGTAAATCCTTCTTGTTCACTCCCCTTGAAATACAACAGCCTTCTCCGACTGAAGCTTCGTCCTCTCTAAACAGGACTTTCCATTAAGCTTCTGGGAAAGGTAATCTTCAACATATTTCTCCATCTTTATCCTTCTAAATAGCGCTGGACTCTTCTTAGTCGTTAGAGATTGGATTGGGCCAATTTCTGAGTCCAGCTTAGGGCTGAAGAACATAGCAATTGAGATCCTTTCCCTTGTCGAATTCACCGTGGCTCTGTGCTCAATGCTGCTGTAAAGACCATTGCTAAGAATCTGCCATTATAAGCAAAGGGAAATCATATTAGATACACGTGCAAACAGGCTGGGCTTCAAGGAAATTTTCAAAGAAAAAAGGGAAAATGCGCCTGGTAGCCTAGCTCGACTGAATCTTAACCCGAAAAAACTTGTCTGAGATGACCACGCCGATTTGGTCCTTTGTGCTTTTGGATTAATTTGAATAGTCCTAGTATACCTTAGATTCACCGAATTACTCGTATGATGTGTTCATGGTTGTTGAAATATATACGAAATGCCTTTTTTGTGACGAATTGCCTTTGTATTTTCAATGGATACGGTGAACGGTCCACTAAACAAATTCAAGCCTAATGTTCAATACAAAGGAATAGAGATGAAATTGGGGTCTTGAGAGTTTTGAACTCAAGTTGTCCTACACCAATACCTTAGAGAAGTTGTGAGATCTTAGAATCTGTTTAAGTTGACTTTTACTCTTTTTTTGGGTCTATTTTAATTATCGTGCTTCACACAGTTTGACCTTTTTGAAATCCAAAATACCTGACATTATTACACTATACAAGCATTTACACGTAAATTCACACAAATTTTTTAAAATTTTCAAATTACATTATACTTTAAATTTTAGCAAGAAATCAAGAAACTACTTTTCACTTTTACAAAATCTTGAACAAACAAACCCTAAAACCTAAACTGATAGATGATCAATGTTGTTGTCATCGAAATCTGAATTATTTGAAACTACCAGGAGGTAAGGATTATAGTTATCATCACGTTACCTCCAAATGAAACTCATTTAATAATGATGCACTAAGTTGTTCGAGTTAGTTAACATGCTTTTAGCTAAAGGGGCAAAAAATATTCTATAGACTCATTATGTGGTGATGTGACATGATACCTTATGTTTTTTCAAGTGACCAGAAGTGGGTGAGTCGAATAAGTTCTGTAAGGGAGGTATAGTAAAATGAGCCCAGACAATAGATTCTAGCTTAATGATAAAGAAAGAAAAAACATGGCATGCTTTAGAAAGCGGAAAAAAGATGAACAAGTTTAAAATTTCAAAATTGAAGGAGAATGTTTGCCAAAGCAAGGAAATGGTACCTCCATGACATCTCCCACATTCACCACAAATGCATTTGGTAGAAAGTGAACAGGTGCCCAAACTCCATCCTTTTTAATTTGGAAGCCGTGGACACCGTTGATTTGGTGGAGGATGGTGATGCCGGAAGCATCCGAGTGCGGTCTCATCCCAATAACAAGCTCTGGCTGTGGGCACGGAGGATAGTACGTCATCCGCATAGTTTGAAAGCCATCTTCAAATAACTCTTTCATCTCGTTTATCTCGATGTCTAAGCATTTTGAAATCAAACCAAGTAGCTGCATACCCAGCTTTTGCGTTTCCTTAATGTATGAGTCTATGGTGTTTCTGCATGTGAAATGAAGGTAATTAAGCATTTCGTTATATTAAAAAATTATGGAATATTCTTTTATGTGATAATACGACATGTGAGCCAACTCACATGTACCATTAGATCAAATGACTCCTACGTGAGGCCCACCTTTTCCGCATGCATGCCCATACATAGTGGAGAGTTATTCTCACGCGAAATTTTATGAATGCCTAGAGATTAAATTTGTTAGTTATTTGCGTTTTCTAATACTTTGGCATCTTTATGTTTGGTTACTTTACTTTGATAACAAATAGAAAAAACATTGAAGTTTGTACTTCATATATTACTACTATCTTAGACAAGATGCTGAGGACATTTTAGTATCTTATATTAGGAAAAAAAAAATAATATCAAAGAGAATAATTTTTGAAAGTAACATTTCAACATTAGAAAACTTTTTTCTTCTCACTTTCAAGTACACTAACAAACAGCAGAAAACCAATTATTTTCCTTAAAAATAATTTTCACTGAAAATATTTTCTTTCGTTAAGAAGCTTTACGCAAAACAAATGCATCGTTAGACTCTATTTATTTCATAAAAAATGAATTATTTGGAAATAATTTTTCTTAAAAAAGATCACTTATATTGTATACAACATGAATGAACAAATAATATTTTCATTGTCCAAGAAAATATTTAGTAATAAATTATTATCGATAATGAAATTATTTTTCATTAACTAATTATTTCAAGTAATACAAACGATCATTTTTAGAAAAATACTTTCTAATTCATTAATTTTCCGCTAAACAAACGGAGTCTTGGTCTCTGCGCAATACTTGCTCCCCTAGAGCTCACTAACATAAATATATAGCTAGGCTATTATCTTGATGATGCACATAACATGTGTATTTGCGTATGTATCAAGACGGAGAAATAACCTGAGTGACAAAGGAAGCTCTGAAAAGAGATCAGGTCTCCTTTTGGCAACGGGGTTGAGTATCATGAAGAACCTGTCGCCCCAATCCAGCTTCTCCTCGGATTGCATGATATTCCCATAACCTTCGATCTCTCCCGACCTTACCCCGAACTTCATTTTCTCCGACAAGGGAAGCTTGAAAAATTCTTCGACTTCATGCTTTAGATCCTCCAGCAGAGAAGGGCCTATCCCGTGGTTAACCAGCTGCATATACAAATTGCCATTTTATCATTTTAAATTTGGTAAATATAGTCTCAAATATTTTTAGTATTTCCAATAAATTGTTGATTATCACTTCCTCAAATTTTTCCTTTGTCACGATGTATTTGATTTCTTAACAAAACGAATCAGTTTGAACAGGAGCGAACGTGCACCTAACTCCTTATAGAGACATATTTAATTGCAAAGATCCATGCGCACATGGGTGCCTTTGTGGTTTTTTTTTTTTTTTTTTTTAATTGTTGATTTTTATTCTCATCTTTCCTATAATAAATTTCAAACCTCGCGCAACACGAGGGTAGACTTTTAGTATTACGTCATCCATATGATTGGTTACTCCAGTGGTTTGAAGACGAAAATGGCATTCCGAGGCGTCCTATCATATATAAAGAGGAAAGGAGAATATAAAAATTTTGCGTACCATAATTTTGTTAGGATAGTGTCCAGGAAAAATGGAGAGAGATGCGAATTTTTTTAACCATGAAAAAAGAAAGGGTATGGAACGACAGGAAATCATGCTCGGTTCCTTTTTTAGGATCCATAGTAGCGAGCATCCAATTACTTCTTGTATATTTCTATTTTTGAAAATACCAAATACATAACCTAGTTTTACCTTTAGAGACCACTTTGCACCATCCCTTCAATTATCCATATGTCCATATTTTACAGAAATATCTCCAAGAAATGCATGTATACAAATTCTAAATTCTTACACTCACCAAAAACAATCAAACCACTTTACCAAAAAAAAAAAAACAATCAAACCAATTAAAAATTAAAATACCCAAACTCTAAGCAGGATGGTAAAATAATTTCACAGGGATGGACAAATAAGTCGTTTTAATAGTGGGTTTTGCTTAGAAACAGTTTGATAATATTTGCAAAAACAGAGTTATGTAAGTGGTAGTTTAGTAATATATAAGATACGTTTTTTTCTCCGTCCCTTTTTGTTTCTTTCTAGCAAAAGAAAAGAAACGAACCATAAATTGCTTGAATAAGGCAATTTTTGAAATCTCCTATCATGATAAACTCTTATGTAATTGCGTTAATGTTTCAGTCCGGTAGCACTAATCACATGCTCATTAAAAAAGAAAAAAAAAAGCACAGAACGATATTGCACCACATACGTACTCAATAACCAACATAGAAAAAGTTCATGCGAACCAAAAGAAAAATTGCGCGATGTGTTGAATGCATATTATCCCATGCATGCTAAGCCCTTAGGACGTCGTGGAGTATGTGGGCTGACCAACCGACGGTGTCGGAGGGTCCGCATCGCAGGGCGGAGTTTCTGTTTCTGGTCAGCCCGATTTTCAATCAAATTATTTAAACAAAATTTAAGAGGAGGAGGACTAGGAAGACGAAGCTTCAAGCCTGGGTGGGCTTGACAGATAGAGAAGAGGGAGCCTGAGAGAACCTGAAAGAGACCCATGTCTTTGCAAGCCACATGCAATTTCTGCAATTCTTGATCACCCACGGTTTGGGCCGAGGACAATTTCCCCAAGTCAATGATTGGAACGGTTGGCGTTTCATAGCTTCCATTACCAGAGAGGAACTGCGGTTCTTGGTCGCGTCTAACATACCTCTCTGGAACTGTCTCCTTGGTTTCTTTGAAGAGCTCTTGAACGCTCACCACGGAAGAACCAGTATGGAGAGGTGGTATTTGTGATTCCATTGCCTTTATTCGATGCTAGACTTGCCCCCTGCATGGCGCTATTTATGGAGAGAGAGAGAGAGAGAGAGAGAGAGAGATAGAGAGAGAGAGAGAGAGAGAGAGAGTAAAAAATTGGTAAATTGCAGGGTGGACATTTGTATAAACGGGTCATATTCAACTACCAATAGCAGCTTGTTACAATTATACTGCTTTTTAAATTGGTTTTAGTAAAAGGAAAAGAAAAATACCCTTTTTGTCTCGTTTCTGATTGATTTAGTATGATACACATGTTCTATTTTTTTACAGTCATATCCATACTTGAGCAAACTTCAAATTCTTTCGTTTCATTTTATAAAACCCTCTCAGCATTAAGCAAAGGTCATTTAAAATGGTTGGAAGACGTGGAGCAATGGTTCAATGATGCTGGAGTTAGAACTTTTGACCGATGTTATCTACGACAAGAATAGGCTTTCAAAGGTTGATCTTGAATCTTTATGGAATTTCGAAGGATGTAACGGTCATTGTGATAGCTCGTATCGGTTCACCCAAAAAGGTCTTGCTTGATCCAGGAACTAGTTGCTAGGTAGTAAGTTCTTGAAAGATTCAAGGAGAGTGGCTTCTAGAAAAGGTTCCGTTCAGACTTAGATCTTGATAATCAAAGCTTCACATCTCTCTCTCTCTCTCTCTCTCTCTCTCTCTCTCTCTCTTTTCTCTCAACTTCAACCGAGCCAGCTCTGGGTCTCTAGAGTTAGATCTATGTGTCCCATCTTCAGCCGAGCCAGATCTAAGTCGTTGAGGACGGCAGAGACAGATCTGCGCGTTCGAAGAGGGCTCGCCTCCACCTAAGTCCTTGCTACTGTCCACTGGCCTCTATACAGACCCTCCATTTTGGAGATCAGGATTAGGGTTTCAGTCATTTCAATTATTTTTGCTTTCTTTTAGGATTTTTCTATCCAGGATCATTGTGTATAAAAAAGCACAAATGCCCACCAAGAGTCTACGTAGCAGTGTTAAATATTGTTCTTCTAGAAGTTGACAAAGAAGGGAAGAGTCTCATGGAGAAGGTAGTGCTTATGTGATGTTTATCCGACTTTTAATAAATACAGGAGATAGATGTTCTAGTATTACACATACTAGTCTTTTACAAGGATTTCAAGTCGCAACAAGATATAAAGGGTTAATACCACATAAAATCTTAAATTGATATACTATGATAAATTTATCCTCCATTAGTTTCTGTTAAATTTTACTGTCAAATTATTGAATTAGATGACACATGATAGTTGATGAGTGTATCAATTTGAAGTTTTACCTTTCATTTATCATAGGTGTACTAATTTATGATTTTTCATGATTTTAATCCAATTTAATATAAACTAACAGAGGGACCTTTTATCATAAATATATTAGTTTTGGTTTTCTTGATATATTTGTTTAGGATTTTTTATGAACAAAAATTAATTTTGAATAAATTTATTGAGATTTTTCATGATATTAACCTAAGCTAACTAGTCATTGTCCAATATCTTTTCATATAAACACAGTGCTTTTCCTCTCCCTTCTGAGAGAGAAATTGGTCAGCACGTTGTCTCTCCACCTCTACCATAGTCAAAATCCTCGTTTAGAAAGAACAAGTGAGACCTTTGAAATAAAAAATGAGTATCTTTGAAGACTATGTAATTGACTCTTTTTTTTTGGGTGAGTTAAAGTTTCCTTTTGATTTTCAACAAGCAGCATGGTCTCTAGTTGATTTAAACCAGTCGATAGTTAAATATGTATTGATAGAATCGTTTCGAATCTTAATTATAAAGTAATTGTCGCTTGTTTGTTATTGTTATCCCAAATTTTTAGTTTTGTATATATCTTTCTGTTTTATCAACAATGAAAACTATAATTAACAAATCCGCCCATAATTCTATATGGTTTTGTTTCCTTCGGTGCTTTTATCGTTTGATTGAACGGATGGTAACAACGTGCCACTTGGGTTCAATCAGCAGATCATGCAATGATTGCATATCTCTAATGATCTTCTTCTCTTTTTGTTTTTTTTCCTTTTCTGATTACATGCCGTCTTTCGACCTTCGGCTCCACCAATGGTGGCTTGGTAGTTGCCAAGGTTACTACCTGTAGTAATCCCAAATTGATCAATCCTTCAAAAAGTACTTTTATATACTTATGTATCTAATCAGTCATAAATTTTGAGATCCATCCAATGGCTTGAGACGGAGGGCTAAAGCGGATGCTCATCCTTATCCCAAGTTGATCAAACCCCCAATGGAAATGACCTTTTTGGGAGTAATTCATCTAATTTTGGGTGCGTCCTATCGTACTCTACTTTGTAATGATTGATGTCAGAAGAAATTGATTGACGAGACCAATTTGTAATGATTAATGTTAGTGAAATTGGTTCATGACTACCAGAGTTTCACGTGGGCCTAACTTTGTTGGAGTTTCTTTTTTTTTGAATATTCGGGAAATTTCGTGCAAATGAAAAGGAAAATGAGAACCCGCTGAGGCTAAAGATGCTTATAGGTCATAGCAGGTCATTGTGACAGCATTTAATGTGCAAGAAAACAATAGGAAGGTAGGTGATTGAAGTTGGATAGTGAATGACCCAATTTGTGCAAATTTTGTACCTTCTAAAGCGGTCAAATTAGAAATTTTGGAACCTTAATGAGTGAATAAAGTCACCCAACATGTGGGCTAGCTTTTTCTGGGGCCATAGCTGAAAAAAAATATTTGTTAAACATGGAGGATAACATTTATTATATATATATATATATATATATATATATATATAAAGAAAAGATTTGAATATAAGTGGAAATAAACCACTGGGGTTTACCTCAGTGACCACCATTTCAACTTGGAAGGGGGAGGTGGGGGTTCAAATCCCCACCTTCTCAGGAGGGTTGGGGGTGGTGATGCATTAGTTTTAGGAGTGGGTTTTGACTCCCACGTCCTAATAGGGCAAAAGTCTGAGAGTGAAAGTTAATTTAGGTGTAGAGTAAGACTGACAAAAAAAAAAAAAAAAAAAAGAACATAAGTGAAAACCTATCTCATCCAATATGAAATTATTCTATTTAAAGCACCAATAAAACGCCTATTGTCCATTAAGTAAGCCTGTTATCATAACTAGGGGTGAGCATGGTCCGGGTTGGTTCGGGCCACCCCCTAACCCTAGGACTAACCCGTATAGTGTCGGTCCTTAATTTTTAGGATCGAGGACTGACCCTATTGAGCCTGGGACCAAGGACCAGACCGACCCAATGGGTTCGGTTCGGTTCGGTTCCAGGGTCAACCCGGGACCGATCGATAATTTTTTTTGGCTTGTTTTTTATACTCCCTAAAAAAGCAAACCTACAAATTCAAATTACACATCCATCGACAATGCGGCATTATGCAACTAAACTATAAATACCAATACATATTCAGCAAATTTAAGATGACACAATAATAGAAATTTCATACATGCTAACCGCTCATCGAGATATGGGACAAGATGGAAAGTTCTTGTAATAATCTATCTTTAATATTCATAACACCATATGCAAAAGTGTTTTCCTGCATTTGATCATGTAGAGTCCACTCAACCAAAAAATGAGCATCACACCACTTAACTAGCAAATCACCGTAGCAACTGTAGTACTACTCTACTCTTCAAAAACTTCTACCATTTGACATAAATTAAAAAGTAAAGTGTAGCTGAAATTCATTAGTAAAATACAATTAAACCATAAAAAGTTCAAAATACTTAATATAAACCATGAATATATAACTTCACATCTTGTTAATTCACTTGAACTTCTAAACACCCGAAAACAAAACAAACGACACGAAATACTCAACAAAAGTTTTAAATTGAAATTACTATTAGTGCTATTGATAGAACATCTCACCATAACTAATAGGTTTTATAATAGACATTTTACTTAGGTTTGAATATATAAAAGAATTAAAAATAATATAATGTAATATAATATATATACAGGGTTGGTCCAGGGTTGGACCGACTCAAAACTCTTAGGACCGAGGACCAACCCGCACAGTGTCGGTCCTAGAATTTTAGGACCGAGGACCGACCCAGTCCCCTAGGGAATCGGACCAGGATCGGCAGGGTTGGGAAAGCATGACTAGACCGCTGCTCACCCCTAATCATAACACCAATAGGTTCAAGTGGGAAAGCACAAAATTAACATTAAACCGTAGCCTAGATCCGATCTAGGGTGACTATTCAAGATTACTTGAGATCAAAAATAGATTTGAAGAATTGAATCTCTGACCTTCAGTTTGCAACACGTCTTAGGCCACTCCACCAAACTCCTGATTGGTGACTAATTACATCCAAGCCAAAAAGTGAATTTTGACTCACTTTTAGAAATGTTTCAAATTACCATTTTTAGCATTAAATAATAAAATAAATACAGATACTTCTAAAAACTTCATACTTTCATCCACTTCTTTGAATAACCACCCTTTTTTCATTTTATTCATAGATTATCCCTTTTTACATGGCATCACCTTTTATACCATTTGCTTTTGATTTCATTTTTATCACGCAAGCACGTAATGCATGCCAGAATTAATCTCTAATGAAAATGATCTGCTACCAATAACAAGTATCAATCTACGTATAGATCAACCATACAAAATAAAATTCCGCTAGAAGTTGAAAGATTTACCTACAGAAAAAGAAAATTTCAACCGTGTCTCATTTCCATCGGAAATTCATCTACCTTCTTACGATGAGAGAAGAATCTTTCCAAAAGGAAAAAAGAATTCTACTATCTGATCATTAGACAACATCACATGTACCTTTAATCACGGGATTCTCACTTTGGGACCCTGTTGATTTTGGTCTATTTCGTCCGTAGACTGTGTAACTTCTCACTATGTGTTGGATAAATTCTCTTAAAGTATTTTAAAGTTGACAAAACATTTTCATCAGTCTAGTCTGAAGACTTACAGACTCTATTGACAAAGTCTGAAGATCAAAGTCTGAAGCTAGCAAGACTCAAGACTCATATTTCAAAGTCTACTCTCATGGACAGTTTCTAGACCGACGTTTATTCTGATCTTATATGATCTTTATTCTAACGGCTAGAGAATATCCTTCTACTGGATTCAGCACTAGAAGATCTAACTTTCATATTCGAATTTGTATAGATTCTCTAAAGATTTCGTAACTTATTTTTGGAAGGATCTACTTATGGAAACCGAGATCCTGATTGTATGGGCGAGCAAGATTGATGGGCTATCAACACTTACCTTAAAGAGCTCGAGATCTCTCTAATTGATTCTGTCCAACGGGTTGATTGGAAGAACTTCTTTGGAAGGTGCCAACGGTATGGAAGGCATGAAGAAATATATAAGAGAGATGCTCTAGTTGTTGAAGGGTGCGGATAGAAGAATTCCAAAGTCTGAATCTCCTTTTTCTATTTTGCGATATCATTTTTCGAGCGATATATGTAATCAAAAGAGAGATCATATTGTAGTGAGACCTTGAGGAAGTGTAGTAGAGTTTTCTACACTATGGACTCAAGAGCGTGAGACTGTAATCACTCTTATTGATTCTTAGTGAAATCCGGCCCGAAGGGGCTGTCCGTGCGGGAGAGTGGACGTAGGCTTGGTCTAAGCCGAACCACTATAAATCGAAGTCTTGATTCTCTATCCCTAATCCTTTTATCATTAACCGCTTTCATTTGCTGCAATTGTTGATTTTAATTTATTAATTTCTCATTCGGATTAAATTGTTAAAATTGCTTTAAACACCTATTCACCCCCTCTAGGTGCTAATTCTAGTCCTAACAATTGGTATCAGAGCTCGTGTACTTGCTTATAAGAAGTGTCTTTACTTCTTAGTAAAAGATCTATGGCTAGTATGTTGCCTACAGGGTTGGTTGAAGGTCAAAGCAATACCAGACCTCCATACTTTGATTGAAAAGACTACAGCATATGGAAAAATAAGATGAAGGCATTCCTAAGATCAAAAGATCATTTGGAATGGGAAGTGGTTGATAAGGGAATCATTCTGGCTCTTGAATCGAATCGAGAGAGAGGAAAAGAAACTGATGTTCCTACTCTTCTGACTCAAGAAGAAATCACCAAGAGACAGACTCTTGACGCCAAAGCTATTTACTCTTTATATTGTGCTTTATCCCCTACTGAGTATAACAGAATATTTTCTTGTGATACAACAAAAGAAGTCTGGGATAGGCTTCACATTACCTATGAAGGAACTGATCGTGTGAAAGAAACGAGGATCAACATTCTTTTGGGACAATATGAAGTCTTCAAAATGAGATCAGGAGAATCAATAACTGACATGTTTAGTCGCTTTACTGAAATTGTGAATGGTCTTGAATATCAGGGACATCCAATCTCAGGACATATGAAGGTCAACAAACTCCTTCGAGGACTCTCAAAAGACTGGAATTACATAAAAACCTCAATAAGAGAGACACAGAGGATTGCTCCACTCTCTGTAGACGAACTAGTTGGGACTCTTCAATCCTATGAAGTGGAACAGACCAACGAAGAGGAAGACTCAAAAGGTAAGAAATCTATTGCCTTAAAGTCTAATGACTATTCTGATGTTACAAACTCTGAAGAAGAACTAGATGATGAAGAACTGGCACTCATGATAAAGAGATTCGAAAGTTGAACGAGAAAGGAAGGAAATTCAATTGGAAGAAACAAAACTCTCAAAGGTTTCAAAACAGGTCAACAGAGGAAGATGATTCTAACAAAGAAGTGACTTGCTTTGAATGCAAGAAAAAGGGACACATCAGACCCAACTGTCCTCTGTTAAAGAAGAGAAAAGGAAAGACTGAGAAAAACAGGAAGGCACTCAAAGCAGAGACTTGGAGTGATACTGAATGTGAAGAAAGTGACGATGATTATGCCAATATCTGTTTGATGGCAAAATCAGACTCAGACTCAGACCTTGATTCAGACACAGACTCAGACAGCGAATTCGAGGTTGGTAACCTGAAAATTCCTGTTAAGGTTTCTAAATATATTGATGAACTTTGTCTTAGTCTGAAAACCTCTCTTAAGAGGATCTCCGAATTAAAAAGGGAAAATTCTACATTGAAACAACAGGATAAACTTTTGAAAGAAAAGTTTGAAAAGCTGGAAAAAGATTTTGATGCTTTGTGAAAGAAAATTCAGACGTTATTTCAAATGAAAATAATCTTTTGAAAAATGATATCACTAACATATCAAAAATATTTTCAAATGGTTCTGAAAAGTTGGATAAGATTCTTTCGATACAAAGACCATACTTTGATAAATTAGGTCTTGGTATGACTTCTGAAACTATTCCACTAATTGATTTTCCGAAGGTTAAAGAAAGAATAAAACAGAGACCAGCTAGAACTGCTTATAAGAATCATTTCCAAAAGTTTTTGTAAAACCTATTGGCGAAAATGCGTTGAGATGTTCCAAGTGTAAAAGCTTAGAACATTTTGAAAAAGAATGTCCTTTGGTTTGGAGACCACAAAAGAGCTGGGCTAAGACTGTCTATTGTTCTAACACTTCTGGACCCAAGATGGTATGGGTACCAAAAAGAGCTTGAATTCGTGTTAATTGTAGGTTACTATCAAAAAGAAGATTAAATGGTATCTTGATAGTGGCTGCTCAAGACACATGACAGGAAACTCAAGCTGCTTCATAAAACTTGTTCAGATAGACGGAGGAAAAGTTTCCTTTGGTGGTAACAACAAAGGAAGAATTACTGGTCGAGGAACAGTAAAGATTGGAAGTTTGTCAATCAATAGTGTTTCCTTAGTTGAAGGATTAAATTACAACCTGTTTAGCATAAGTCAGTTGTGCGATACTGGTTTCAAGATCAACTTCCAGGAAGAAACGTGCTCTGGAATCGGTAAAGACTTTACTCAATCTTTTTCTTTGGACGAAGACATGGAAATATCTACCTTACGGATGTGAATCAAGAAAGATCATAGTGCTTAATATCGGTACAAGATGAAGCAAATCAATGGCACGAAAGCTAGGCCATATCAATTTGAAGCAAATCAACAAGATCTCTACCAAGAAACTTGTTCGAGGGTTGCCTATTCTCAATTACTCAAAGTCGATCTATGTACACCATGCGTCGGGTAAACAGGTTAGAAATTCTTACAAATCAATAAATAAAGTTTCCACTAATCATGTATTGCAGCTTCGCATATGGATTTGTTTGGACCTACCGAACGCAAAGCATTGGTAGAAAAAGGTTAAATGTCTGTAATCGTGGATGATTACTCACGATTTACTTGGGTCTACTTTCTTTCAAGTAAGTCGAGACTTTCTCTCTCTTTTCAAAATTTGCTAAAAAAGTGCAGAATGAGAAAGGTCACACTATCTCAAGCATTCGTACAGACCATGGAGGTGAGTTTGAAAATCAAGACTTTACTAAATTTTGTGATGAATTTGGTTTTCAACACAAATTCTTCTCTCCATATACACCCGAAACGAATGGGGTTGTGGAAAGGAAGAATAAGTCTTTACAAGAAATGGCAAGAACTCTTTTAATTGGAAATCAAATTTCTTCAAGGTTTTGGGCTGAAGTTTGTTTCAAGCGCTTGTTATATAATAAACCGAGTATTTTTAAGGCCAATTCTTGAGAAAACTCCTTATGAAATTTTAAAGGAAAGAAACCAACAGTTTCTTATTTTCAAATATTTGGTTGCAAATGTTTTATTCTAAAGAATGCAAATGATCGTGTTGGTAAGTTTGAAGAAAAATCGATGAAGGATTCTTTCTTGGTTACTCAACTACAAGCAAAGCTTTTAGAGTATTCAACAAAAAGACTCAGACTGTGGAAGAATCAATGAATGTCAAATTTTAAGACTCTCCACAAGTTCAGCAAATTCAGACTGAAGATTCAGAATCTGTTCTAGACTCTGCTAGATCTAACTCCACTGAAGCGTTACTAATTCGGAATCGCACAACAAGCTACGATGAAGAATCTACTCAAGAAGAAGATCAACAATCTATCGACCGACTAGTAACTGGAAGCACAAGTCTAGTCATCTTGAAGAACTCATTATTGGGAACATTAATGAGGGAATTCGAACAAGATCCAAAAGGCTAGAAGAGTCTAGTGCTTTTTGCTCTTATTTCAAAATAGAACCCAAAAATATTGAAGAAGCTTTAGCTGATGAAAGCTGGATTGAAGCAATGCAAGAAGAGCTCAGACAATTCAGTATTAACGACGTATGGGAATTAACTCCCAAGCCAAAAAGTAAATCAGTTATTGGAGCTAAATGGGTTTTCAGGAACAAAGTTGACGAAAAAGGCAAAGTAACGAGAAACAAAGCAAGACTCGTAGCTAAAGGATACACGCAAGAGGAAGGGATAGACTATGATGAGACTTACGCTCCAAAGTAGCAAGGTTAGAGGCAATCGATTACTACTTGCTTTTGCTTGCTATAAGAATTTCAGGTTGTTTCAAATGGATGTCAAAAGCGCATTCTGAATGGATTTATTCAAGAAGAAGTCTATGTGGAACAACCTCCTGGATTCGAAGACTAAAAAAAAAACCAGACTCGGTGTTCGGGCGAAGAAAAAGCTTTATATGGATTGAAACAAGCTCCTCGAGCTTGGTATGAAAAACTAAGTAATTTCTTAATTCATAATGGCTTTTCTAAAGGAAAGGTAGACACTACTTTGTTTATTAAAAAGGAAGGTAAAAGTTTTATACTTGTTCAGATTTATGTTGATGACATCATATTCGGATCATCTAATGAGACTTTGTGCAAGAAATTTTCTAAGTCTATGCAGGATGAATTCGAGATGAGCATGATGGGTGAACTATCCTTTTTCCTTGGTCTACAAATTAAATAACTAAAGGAGGGAATATTCATTCATCAAGAGAAATATGCAAAAGAACTGGTTAAAAAGTTCGGTCTGAAAATTGCAAAAAAGATGACATACCAATGTCAAGTTCCTTGAAGATAGACAAAGATGAAGCGGGAAGAAAATCGACCAAAGTTATACAGGAGTATCATTGGTTCACTTCTTTATCTTACGCATCCGGACGACATATTATTTAGTGTTTGCATATGCGCTAGGTTTCAATCTGATCCTAGAGAATCTCATCTAAGTGCTGTTAAACGTATTATTAAATATGTTGCTACTACTTTGCTAAGATCGGTCTATAGTATCCCAAAGAAGGAGACTTTACACTTCTTGGCTATTCGGACACGAGATCTTGCGGGTTGTAGAGTTGAAAGAAAAACACTTCAAGTACACAATTGCTTGGAAACGGGCGATATCTTGGTTTTCAAGGAAACAAAGTACGTAGCTCTTTCAACGGCCGAAGCGAATACGTAGCCCTTGGAAGTTGCTGTTCTCAAATCACGTGGATAAAACAACAACGCAAGACTTTGGCATTGAAGACTCTTGCACGAAATAAGATGTGACAACACCGAGCGCAATCAATCTTACAAAGAATCCTATCCTACATTCAAGGGCAAAACATATTGAGATTCGACATCACTTTATAAGAGATCATGTTCGAAACAAAGAGGTCTTGATACAGTTCATAGACTCAAAGAATCAACGCGAGACATCTTCACAAAGCCACTTGAGAAAAGCTTGTTTGAGTCTATTCGCTCAAGACTCAATATATTATCTCTTGACGAATGTTGAAGCTCGGACTCGAAACTAAAGTCTGACGAGCATCGACTCAAATATTGAAGACGAGAATACGAATCGACACGACGTAAGCTATTTATTTAAACTGTCATATCGATAAGGTAAGACTGTCATTTTATCTCTAATTGAGCTTATTAAGGCAGTTACACTTTAAAAGGGGTGGTTATCGATTTATTAAGGCAGTTATTTTTTCAAAAGGAAATTCTTAAAGATTTCCAAAATTTGCGACGATTGGATTTCCCCGTATCATTATCTTTTATACACTTCTTCTCCGTTTTCACTTTACCCAGAAACCCTAGAACAAAAAGCTTTTCATTGCTCTGTATTTTTCTCTCCAAAACTTCTTCGTCTCAAAGTTTTTAACTTTCTTGCGACACAAGTGAGAAAGCTTCTCCAAAGAAAGCAACAATGTCGTATCAAAGGAAGTCATCCAGAATAGCAAACATGGGACCACAAGGATCTAGTGAGGGACCTATGCACTTCGATCTGACCGAAGAAAGCGACTTTCCTTCTGAGCAAACTCCTCAACGATCTCAACTGCGGTCTTCCCCAACTAGATCTCAAGAATATCGCCCTCAAGATGCAGAAACATTTTTTGAAGATATTGAACCAGTAAGAACTCTTAAACCTGCCTTTGTTTATAGGCTTTACTCTGTATTAAAGGAAGGAGGTTCTGCAATGACCTTCATTGATGAATTTCTAAAAGAGAAGGGTTACAGAAATGAGACTCATTTTCTCACCGTCATGAAAAGGTCAGGAATTGTTCCTGAAGGAACTGCTACAAAAGCATTTGCAAACTTTCCAGTGACCCTAGGTTTGGTAGTATGAATCGACCGAGAGGAAAGGATGATGATGAAAAGATGTTCATACACTTTAAACCATGGATGGGTGTGGCTGCAAACCTTCGAGGAAAGAAGGATGAACTATTCCGCTCGACGGACATAGGAAGAAGTATGAAAAGTTGTTGAAGCGTGGGGTGATGAATCCACGGACTGTGGATTTCGATTTTCTGGACTTATTGAGCATAAATCTGAGAGAAGTTTGAAAAACTTCAACTTTATCAGTTTTGTACCGACGTGATATGGCACATTCCGAATTAACAGCGTACTTCTACTCCAATCTTAGTTTTATTGATGCAAACAGCTTTTCTTTCAAATAAGTAAAGGATAAAGAGTATGTTGTTGATAAGGACATTCTGCGAGATATACTTGGTGTGGAAAGAGGGGCTTTCCAATCAATTAGTGTGTCTGTAAGCCATGCTACTCTTGAACTCGCAAAAGACAGAATTGCTGAAGGTCGACTCTCCTACTCAAGGATGAATGCAACAAATACTTTGCTTCACAAGATTATGATCAACTGTCTGAGACCCAAATCAACATCCAAGACAGATGTATCCATCTCAGAGGCTAAGTTGATGTTTGCAATCAAGACTGGTCTTAACTTCTCTTTGCCGCACACCATCATATTTCACATGTACAGATGCATGGCAAAGGACAAAGGAAAACTTCCTTATGCTGCTCTTATCACTCGTATTTTTAGACATCTGAACATTCAGCCTCCTCACATTCTCTCTGTGAAGACCATTGATAAAATGGTCATCGGGCTGAGGATGATTACCAAGATGCGTCTGAAAGAACTCAGCAAGAAGTTAGAGAAGTTCAAGGAGAAGACTCCTATCAAGTTCAAACCCGGACTCATCGGCCAAAAGAAAAGGGAAAGAACCAGTGGTTAGTTCTACCAAGAAGAGAAGGGCAATCATCTTGGAAGATGAAGATGATGAGGATGCTCTACCCATCTCTGCTCTTGTTTCTCAATCTACTCCATTTGTTCCAGAACAACAATTTGCAGAAACAGAGAAAGAGGAAGAGAAAGAGGAAGAGAAAGAAGAAGAGAAAGGAAGAAAGGAAGAGGAAGAGAAAGAAAGGAAGAAAGAGGAAGAAAGAGAGGAAGAAGAAAAAGCAGAACAAGCGGAGGAACCGGCAAACA